>VWZP01006707.1:16182-226244 GCA_013396995.1 Dicaeum eximium | reverse complement strand
CGGCGGCAGCCGCTGTGCGCCCGGGAACCGGGACCATGGGGAACTGGAGCAGCTGGCGTGCGCTGGGATCTCCCGTGCGCTGGGGAAACGGGATAACCGAGGAACTGGGACAGGCGGTGTGCCCTGGGGAACCGGGATAGCTGCGGGGCTGCAGCCACCGGAGTGCGCCGGGGAACTGGGGCCGTGGGGAACTGGTGTGCACTGGCGACCTGGGATAACTGAGGAACCGGGACAGGCGCTGTGCACGGGGGAGCGGCTGCGCCCCGTGAGCTGGAGCACCAGAGCCGGTGTGCGCGCCGCACGGCTGGGAGCACCCTGCGGGAGCCGCTGCGACACCAGTGGGACCTGTGACCACCGTGGCCCGCTGTCGCGCCCGGCGCTCTCCTCCGGGCCGGTCCCGGTAGCGCGCTCCGCCAGGGGGTGGGGCCGAGGGCGGGCTGGCGGGGCGCGCGCACTTCCGCCCGCCGCCGTGACGTCACGGGCGGTCGCCGGTGTCCAGGGCGGGTGCGGCGCCGGATGGAGCGGCCGGGGGAGCCCCGGCGGGGCCGCAGGTACCGGGGGACCGGGGCCGGGGCCGGGGCTGGGCTGGGCTGGGCTGTCCTGTCCTGTCCTGCCGCCTCGCCAGGGCGCGCTGCAGCGGGCAGCGGGACGGTGTCCTGGTCCCGGCGGCGCTTTCGCGGCCGCCCAGCTGCGGCGGTGGGGCAGCCCGGGGGAGGCTCTGGGGCCGAGCGAGGCCCCTTGGGGCGGCAGGGCGGGAATAACCTCGGGTGAGGACCGCCCCAGGTGCGGGCTCTGCTGGGGCCGAGTGTAACCGCGGCCCCCCGCAGCAGCTCGGGGGCTTTGGGCTGCCGGGATCCCTCTGCCCCTTCCCTTCGCGGCCCGAGGCCTCATCTCCGCCGAGATGTCCGCTCCTCGGGGGACGCTCCCTGCGGGGAGCCCGCAGCCCTGTGTCTGCTCGCGGGAAGGAGCGAGTGGCTGGTGACTCCCCCTTGCAGGGTGCCCGAGTGGCCCGGCACTGGATGCGGGGCTGACTGCCAGGTAGAGCGATGCTCGGATGTGAGTGCTGGCACAGCTGCTCTGCGACTCGTGCGGTAACGCTGCAGCAGCTTCTTGCTGCTTCGCTGAGGGACAGGGCCTCCTTCAGCAGCTGATGGAGAGCCCCACCCCAGCTCTCCTGGAGGGCACTGTGGGCAGGTAGACTAGGATGCCTGAGCAGTGACCATCCCAGGCTGGGGAGCTGGTGATGCAGGCGGCAGGCACGTGCCCTGCTGATGGCTAGCCAAGGGGCTGTTCCCCGTGGACTGATTGTGGGAAACGTCGCTGAGTCTGAGTCTTTCTTTCTGGCTGTTCATCCTAGAGGCACCTGGCAGTAGGTGTGAGCTGATCTTGCCTGGCTCCTGCAGTAGCCTGGCTCTCTGGTGTCTGATGATGAGTGTGACCCCGACCAGGGGATGCCTCCTGGACCTGCCCTGGGAAGACATCTTGGTTCCACATATCCTCTGTCATCTGCCACTGCCTCAACTCCTGAGCCTGCAGAGGGTCAGCAAGGCGTTCCAGTCTCTCATCCAGCTGTACCTGGCCAACATGCGCTGCTTTGACTCAAGCCAGGTATTGGATGGCTCTGAGGCTGGGGGAGGACATGGATGCCCTACTGCTCTGGAACTAACAGGGGAGCATCTATGCGGGGAGAAGAAACCCTTGGCAAGGAGGGTAGTTTCTGTTCAGGAGCTTGGGTTAATAGTTCAGGTGTCAAACTGGACAGATGGGCTGAGGGAGGAGAGGCAGTGATTCAGGGCCCAGCAATGCCAGTGTCTTGAGTAAGAGGCCCTGGGACGAGTCAGCCTGGAAACTCCACCCAGGCCGTTATGGGGCACTGGCTGGCAGTTTGGAATTTTGGAGTGGCCTCACGGAAGTTGTGCAGTAGGTTGGGTCTGATGGGAGATAACTCTGTGCTTGGTCTTCAGGGAAAGTTTGTACTATTCCTGGGAGCCACTGCCTGGGACTGGGAAAGACTGGAGTAGCTGCTATTCTGTGAGGACACAAAGTGGTCTAACAAAGAGATTTTTGGAGACCAGAGGTGTGGAGATCATCATGAGTATATAAATGCAGGAGTGATGATGTGGGATGGAGAAACCAGAGTATCATCTAGCTTGTGGCAGTAGCCTTGGCATGAGGTGAGCAAAGTCTGATGGTAGGGGTTGCCCTGGGATGAGGACAGGGGATGGCACTATTGTCACAGAAGAAGAGAGGAGGGGAGAGAGTATTTGGTGAGGACCAGGCCTATTGAAACCCTGGGGGGATGCCTCATTCTTCCTGGGTTCCCCACGCAGATCGGACCTGCCATCCCTCGAGCTGCTTTTGTTAACCTGTTGAAGGACAATGAAGTTCTGCAGCAGCTGGCACTCCAGAACTGCTCCGACTGGCTGACAGACCGGGAGCTGCTCCCGGTCATTGGGCAGAACCACCACCTGCACCAGATCCAGCTGAAGGGCTGCGCCCAGCTCAGCCGCCACGCGCTGGTGGCCATCTCGCTGAGCTGCCCCAACCTGCGCCAGCTCTCCCTGGCTCACTGTGAGTGGGTGGACAGCCTGTCCCTGCGCAGCCTGGCTGACCACTGCAAGGCGCTGGAGGCTGTGGACCTGACGGCCTGCCGCCAGCTCAAGGACGAGGCCATCTGCTACCTGGTGCAGAAGTGCAGCAGGCTCAAGTCTCTGTCACTGGCTGTCAATGCCAACGTGGGCGACGTGGCAGTCGAGGAGACTGCCAAGTGCTGCCCAGAGCTGGAGCACTTGGACCTCACGGGGTGTCTGCGAGTCAAGAATGACTCCATCAGGTACTGAGCAACGTTGGGAGCCAGGGTGGGGATGGCAGGCATCTGGGATGGGGAGAGGAAGAGAGCCAGAGAGGAAAGTCAGATTTCTTCATGCTGGAAGCAATGAGAGCTTGGTCTGGGAGAGAAGCCACTAGCAGGCCCTTCAGGGGAGGCACTGTTGTGTGCTGTTGACAGCAAATCCTCCGGCATATCATGGAGGGTAGGTCTGGGATCCAGATGTCCCTTGACATTATCTCATACCACCATGGTGCTGTCCCCAAAGGATGGTGCATGTGTGGCACAGTCAGGAGCACTGGGCTGCTGGGAGTAGAGAGGAGCATGAGTGGTGCACTTAGGAGTCCTGACTTGCAACTTGCATGTGCTCTCTTTCTTGGCAGGGTCCTGGCTGAGTACTGTCCCAAGCTGCGCTCACTGAAGGTCAAGCATTGCCACAACGTGGCTGAGTCCAGCTTGAGCGTCCTCCGAAGCCGTGGGGTGGAGCTGGATGTGGAGCCTCCACTGCAGAGGGCTCTCGTTCTGCTGCAGGATGTGGTTGGCTTCGCCCCTTTCATCAACCTTCAGATCTAGAACTGCTGCTGCTGCTGGGGAGGGGGGGACTGACAATGCTGGGATCCCAGAAGGATGCCGGAACTGGCTGCTGTGGAGACGTGCAGAGGGAGAGCTCAGTCCTATTGGTGAGGCTGACCTGAGTGAGGCTCACTCTTTCCTCTGGGGCTGTTTAGCAGCCACTAAGTGTTCATAAGTGGACTTCCTTGGTGCCTCTGGGGAAAGTAACTCCCTCTGCAGTGGTGTGGAAAGAGCGAGTGATTTGCAGGAACACCATGGTGCTGAACAGGCCTTGGTCAGGCCAGCTAATAGATAGGACTTATTATTTGGTGTATTTTAAATCTTTAAGCTGCAGCTGTCCAGAAAGCAGGGGAGTGTTTGATGGGGGCTGTCCCCTGGGTGGGTGTGCAGGGCATGCCAGCAGAGCTGTAGAACAAACCAGACAGCTGGAGCAGGAAGAATAGCTACCAGCCCTCCTCTTGGGAGAGGGCAGGCCCCTCTGGGCTCTGGGAGGAGGGCAGTGAGCCAAGCTCCAGCCCACAGCCACTGGCTAGCCTGGCACCAAAGGACTAGCATGGCCCCAGTAGAGGCAGTGTGTCTGCCCAGGCCTAGCGTACTGGTTTAGGCTGGAGCGAGGTGGGAGTTGTTTTCAGGGGGAACATGCTCCTAATGGCAGTTTGACTGACAGAAAAATGCCAAACCTAGCTGTGCTGTCACTGAAAACAGTTGGTCATTGTAATTTGCTTCTTCCAGCATCTGACTTAATATTTTAGTAGTGCCCAGGCCTGCTACTGTATTTTGCTCCCTGTTGTGTGGCTGGAGCTTTGGCTCTCAACAGCAGTGAGAAATGGCAGGAGCATTGACTCTGCTATCAGCTGGAGTTTATGGAGAGAGCTGCAGATTGTGTTGGCAGGGACAGCCTAGCTCTGGAGTTGAGCCTAAGCCCTTCTATCCCCTGGGCAGTTAATCAAACAGCACCTGCATCTTGAGAACGTGATGAAGAGAGTAATTAGAGGAAGAGAGGATGACCCTGCTCCTGTCCTTGGAGGCAGTGTTGTAAAGCATGTGCACGCTCTGGCTGAACTACACATCAACTCACATCATCTTTATTAATACTGGCACTCAAAGCAACAGTGCACAAAGACTTGTTAAAAAGGTTGCTGCAAAAGCACATGCCACATCTCAGATCTAAAAATGTCCCATGCAAGGAACAGCAGAGAATGCCTGGGTCCTGGAGAGCCACTGCAGTGTGTCCCTGGGGGCAGAGGGATAGCTACACAAGAAGATAGTATACACAAGTCTCCTCAGCCAGGTTAGTTGAGGAAGCTGAAAGCAGTGTCCTGGCTTCCAGGTTAGTTCAAGTTAGTGGCAGGTGGAGTCGCCTCATTCCTAGCACCACACATCCATCGTGCAATGCCTGGCAGTGAGGTGGAAGGCTGAAGAGAAGGAGGACCTGGCTGTCAGTGGAACTTGTACTTCCTGGCTGGTTTTAGACTGATGTAGGTTCTCTTCATCTCCTCACTCTCAGGCTTCTTGATGTCTTTGTACCTCTCTCCTTTTGTACTCACCACCTGGTTATCAATATAGCGGATCAACTTCTTGGGAGCCTGGAGAGGAAAGATATTAACACCAAGTGGATGGATGGCCACACTGCTAGAGGGAGGGGGCAAGCAAAAGCAGAGCTGCACTATGGGATGTGGGTGGGTGGGCTGATTTACCATTGTCTGTGTTGGGAATCTTGGCTAAAACTGGGAAGGATGCTATCTGATGGGAGGGAGCAAGAGCTGTGGTAGTCAGGAAAGGTAAGAACTGACATTTCCTGCAGCACCTTAGCTGAGCTAATCTTCCCTCTCTGACTGACAGGTTCTACGAACGGACCTGCCTTTGGCCTGCCCTTTTGTTTTTTTGGACTTGCAGCCTGCTCTTATTTTAAACCTTGAGACATTCAAACTGCTTAACAGGCTGAGCTGGGCCTGCTTACCTCTTTGGGTGGAGCTGGCCGATGTGTTTTCTGATCTTCTGCACTATCCACCATCATGTATCTGAAACACAAGAAGCATTTAGTGAACACTGTAACATACAATGCCTGGGGCTACTCACAGCCTATGTCCCTTCTCCCCTAGCTGGTTTGTGGCTGTGCAATGGGTCCTGCTTGCCTAGATTGCAGCTAGGAGAACTTGATGCTCCCCTCTGGATGAAATGGGCAAGATGTCATCCTAATGGTGAGAATCTAGCAAGATCTAGTAAGATCCTTAGCTATATATGAAGGGTATTGAAAACTCAGGTGGTTGAGAATGCTGATAGCCACTGCAGAACTGAGAGAGGCACTGAGGTCTGGTGTGCTCTGCCATCAGGGCAGCTTTGTTCCTTCTCAGCCCAAGTGATGCCAGCCAAAGGAGACATAAGTGAGATTACAGGACCAATGTCTGCTTTTGCGCTGAATGATGGTGTTCCTTTCACACTCCTCCAACTACTTGACTGTGAAACAGGTCTGTGCTGGAAGCAACTTGCTAAAAGCATCACCTCATTTCCCATGTAAATGAAACATCAGGGTCCAAGCATTTGCTTGCTGTACTGCTGAGTTGCTACTCTGAGATTTTGGTGCTGGTTGAGCACAGGTGACCATGACTTCTCCCTCAGTAGTTAGTATAGTTACTCTTGTGTATCTTCAGCTATGGCGATCTGCTTTCTGTACCTGTGCTTGAGTGATGTTTAAAGTACAGGATGTTGCCAAAACGTCATTAAAGTGAAGTTCTCAGAAACATAACAAGAAGCTGGTGGTTTTTTTGTTCCCTTGCCTGTCACTCTGAAATGAGCCTGCAGAGGAGATGGGCAAGGACAGGGATTACTTCTGTCTGGCTGCTGTTCTGCCTTGCTTTATCTTTCCTAGCCCACTGACTGTTTATCCTGTCCCTGGGGAAAATGTAAAGTGGAAAAGATGTGGCTGGATAGATGTGTGGAAACTGCATGCCTGCATGAGGATACTCATGAAAGATGAGATCTTAAAGCAGATAGATAAACCACAGTGTGGGTTCTCCCATTGAGAATTAAATGCTTTTAGAAATGAATATAGGTAAACTAATCTAAAGCTACTTTCATTCCCAAGAAGTCCATGGGACGACTTCAGAGAGGTTTCTTTAAATGCACTGAATTCACACCTTCAGCACTGGAGATTTAATTTTTCCAGTGCTGTTGTACAGGCAGTCTCTTGAAGGTATCTAACCTTGTTTGGACTGTCTCCAAGAATGGAGGTATGAATGAAGTACTGTAGTTCTACAGGTCCCCATGTGTTTGTTACCTGAGCTGCAGCATGATGTTTGTGCCTTGAACCTTTAACCCTTTAACCAGGACCTCAGCTAACAGTGCTGTGACTTACACTGTATTTATAGGAGGCTGAAACCTTGCACACAACCAGTGCTGTGACCCAGCTGGTACAGGTAATGTGTTTCTGTGCCAGAGCTCTAAAAGAAACCAAACCTGTTCTGTTGTTTCAGTTTTGTGGGTTGGTTGTTTGTTTGTTGGGGTTTTTTTGGTGTGCGTGTGTTTGCTTGGTTTGTTTTTTAGGTTTTTTTTTCCCCTTCTTCCCAGCTGATGATCGTATTTTTGCTTAGATGTGTTTAGCTAATACCCACCCCTAGTTTTTTACAGACTACATTGATCCCCAAACTGCTACCTCTTCATTGATTTGGAGCAAAACAAGGGGTTCTTTGCTGCTGGGTACTTACTTCTGTAGGATGACCTGTTTTAGTTCCTCGTGGTTGGGTGCTCTGCGGGGCTGTACCAGTTCCTGGGAGGAGACAAGCTGGTGTGTGAATAGCACAACAACAGGGCATACAGCTTACCCACTAGCTCAGAACCCAGCTGCTGGTCGAGCACTCCAGCCCCTGGGGGAAAGGGGTGCCAGCCACAGCTCCACTGGGATTCTGGCTTGGTGGGCACAGCCTATACTGTAGAGAGCCAGGGGAGGGAGAGGAGCTGTCGCTCTGCATGATCCTCCTGGCTTACTGTGCATAAAGTTTCTGCAGTCAAAATTTCTGCTTATAGCAGACAGCTGTGGCACCTGCATGTCCCTCAGCTCTGCCCTGCTCCTTGGCCCACTGCCACCCTGGTCAGAGTACAGTACCTTCACACTCGCACCTGCTGGACCAATTTTCACCTTCTCCTCCACAATTAACTGCACTGCCTCTTCCAAGTTCCCCAAGGCCATGGCAAGAGCCTTCTCTGCCTGGCTCACAGAACAGGCCGGGAACATCTCCAGTAGCAGCTCCACCCCATCCTTCAACTCAGCACCTTCCTAGTTGGAGAAAGAGACAGAGGTAAGTTGGGGATGCAGTGAGGAGAGGGCTACTGAAACGGGCTTCTGGTTTTTCATGGTCAGGAAATTCAGCCTGCCCTTCACTGAAAACTGTCTCTCCTTACCATCATTATGAAATCTTACTCCTGAAGCTAACAGGTGACTGTATCTTTAGAAAGACCGACTCCTCTCACTCTCCTTTAATCTCTGTATCCCTCTGTATTTCAACTTGCTTTAAAGCAGGGCTCCTGTAACCTGACTCATCTGTGTGGCCATGCTTAGGAGTGAGCTTTCTGGACCCTGTGGTGCAAATGCCTGACTCCTGACCACCTTGTGAAGTTATATATACTTTGATTAGAAAGGAAAGGGCCCGCTGAACATTGACCTGAGGCTTCATCAGAAGGAATTACCATAGCAGCATTTGCTAGGACGCTGTGGACACAGAATGATTGTACTGCAGAGCAGAACAGATCAGTACTGGAGAAACAGCAAGCAGGGTGTGGGGGAGGAAGGTGGGGTTGGTGTAGACCATGCTGCAGTACCTGTAGCTGCTGTGGAATCTCTGAAGGCACTGGGACAGGCTCTCTCAGCCATTGCTTTGGCTTACTCTTTCCAGCCACTGAAAAGGATGAGCCAGAGCATTGGCTCACAGTCTGTCAGCACATAATTTTCTGACAGTCTTGCTCAGGCCATACAAAGGAGAAGATCATGGCACAAGTGATGCTGTGTCACAGCCTATGCTGTGGTTCCTTCCAGAGCTGGAAAATGCCCTCAGGTGGTGCTGGTAGCCTAGTGCTGTGTGCCTGTCCCCAGTGATCCTGCTCCTCTGCGGGGTACTCATACCTGGGCCCCGGCTCCGTCTGTTAGAGTGCACAGTCTTTCCCCGTTGCAGGCTCCAGCTCCAGCCTCCTGGCCCTTGGTGAGGTCTTCAGAGGGCGCTTCACTCCTGCTTTCCACAGCCTTTTGGCCAAGTTTTTCTTAAAGACACAGTGATATCTCCTGAGGAACAGTCCCACTAAGGCTAGAGCTCTGTGTTTTCTGTTGGCATTAGATTGCTAGTGCATTGTGTGCCAAAGCAAATCTCTTCTTAAGTGACAAGACTTGGAAGCACTGCTGTTTCTCCTGCCCTCAGCGGGGACAGCTGCAGTTCTGCTCCCACTGATCTGCAGGAAGCGAGTGCTAGCACATGCTGGAGTGCCTGACTTCTGCATTTCCAGGCTGTACAGGGCACGGGCTGCTTGCAAATTCAACTATACTTTTCAATTCTCAGTCCGCTAGTGCTTCGGTTGTGGATACTTCCATTTCTAAGAATTCCCTGGTATTTGCTCTTTGAACTAAGGTGTAGTTTTGATTTTAAACTTGGGAATACACTGTGTTAATCCCCAAGCTGCATGCAAGCCAGCACATCCTGTGATCAGGTTACTCTGATGCATCTCTTTTTTTACAGGCTCTTTTTCCCACTGTAGGAAGAACCATTTCACTTTTGTTCTGTCCTAAGACTGGGATGGTGCTTTCCTTCCACACTCTGGCTACATCAGGATCCTCAAAGGGTAGGATGCAGGGGAGCAAAGCAGAGCAGTAGATTTTGTCAAGTTCAAGAAAGCAGCAAGTAAGATAAAAGACAGGACTGTCTATTCTACATTGTGTAGCCTTCTGGCAAGACAGCAGTGATGTTGCTAGACCAGCAAAACTCTAGACTGGTTATGTCCTGGAAGGTTTGATATCCAGGCACTGCAACCTGTCTGTTCTTTAGTGGAAAGTACCCATGGAGTTAATTGATACAGCAATCCAGCTGGTCTGTGAATGCTGAGGTTAGAAAGGGCCATTGTCACAGTGTAGTCTTCTGCAGTCCTGCACAGTGCAGGTCAGAGCACATCACTGATTTTGCATCTGTGCCAGGGTTCACGATGAACAGGAAGTGATCTTTGAGGATGCTCAAAGCTAGATGTGATACATGTGTTCAGCTGGATACCCTGTTTGATGATGCACCTGATAAAGGCTGCCCAGTGGTAGTGCCACTTAGGCAGATGGCTATCAGAGGCAGGCAGAAATCCTCTTTCAGAATTAACCTACAGCAGAATTTCAACAAGCAGCCCTGAACTGGCTATTTCCTTCTTATTACTCTGGCTGTGATCTCAATAGAGGTATTTGGAGAATTGATCAAGTGTTTTTCACTCCAGTATGTCTTGGATAATATTCCATATGACTCTAACCTCCCATCTCCCATTTTTTGATGTGGAAAACCTGACTGAACATTGAAAAAAACCCTCCAAATCTGTCAATCAATCTGGGCTACCTTATGAGTTCCTAACTGTAGCAAACAAGTTCATATTTTTCCTGTGACATTATTCAACTCCAAATATTTAGATTAAAAACATGTACAGATCTTCTTATGCTGAAATTGTTTGTGTAACTCACCTTTGTTGCGAGCTTCACCAAGCCTTTCTGAAAGGGAGAACATCATTTCACAAACATCCCCACTGCAAGAGACAGAAGCTGTATAATTTGCATGAGGAATAAAAGCACTAGCCTATCCTACTTGGCTAGCATTTTATAGAAAGACAAGGCTTGATGGGAAGCCCAGTAAAATCAACGGGTATTTCAGATGGCAAAGGACCTACTTGCAAACTACATTAGGATTAGCATCTGTGTGCTCAGGCAAAGAGTGACTTATCGTGATGGCTCAGGTTTAGTACTAATATATTTTCAACTGGGTATAACAAAAGAATTTGTACTACTGAGGGGCTTGGGGCCAGACCCCCGGTGCATGGCATGCACATACAAACCAGTAACAATCACATACCTGTGGATTTCTGCAAAACCAGGGATATATGCCTCCATCATTTCCACAAAGGTGTCCATGTCAAAAGTTTCTTCAGAGGACTCTGGTGAGCCCAGCTCTTCCAGGACACCCGTGATATAAGAGAAGAAAACATCATCCATGCCACTGGAGACAAAGAGAACACAGGCAGCAGGGTCAACAGGCCCATTTTTTCCTTTCTCTCCATTCCAACTCTGCCTAACCTTGTGTCTTTCTAATACAGCAGCAGAAGTATGTATGTCACTGTATGTTATAAGGAGATACCACTTGTAAGGCCAAGCAGCAGGTGGTCAGTGGTTGAGAGGGAAGAATTAACAGATAAATAGTGCATGCGGTCCTGCTTCCTGGGCAGCACTGAATGAAAGCCCCAGCGTGTGTTCCAGAGGCTGTGCTCCTGTGGGTGCTTCAGCTGAGCTAACCAAAATATTCCAAATGCTCAAAACCTTGGCTGTTCTATAGTGACTGGTGTTTCAGGTGAGGTCATCATATTCTTTCTATGGTATACAGTGTTCTCTGCTTGCTGCTCTCCACCCTTGTGTCACTGCTGCCACCAGCTGTAGAACTAGCTGCTGTCTTCCAGCCTCAAGGTGGCTGTTCCTCTGCATTCAGGCAGAGTTCAAAATAGGGAGAGGCCTGACATAGATTATCCTGCTCAGAAAGCCGTTTGGGAATGCTGTGGAATGAAGGAAATCCCATATCCTAATGGGTATTACTGGACAGGAAATTAATCATCTTGGTCATCAAAGAAATGACATTGCTAGATTGCAATGCTAAACTATAGTTGCTCCAGCATTCCCATCAGAGCCTGTGCAAATTACCTACATCCTGGATCTGACCTAAAGGAGATCAACACATAGTACAGGAAAACTACAGAATTCAGTATAATGCACAGAGTGACAATGCAGAGCTCAAGCTGGAACAATGACTCTGGAACTATCTCAACATACCTGAGATCTGCTGCAGGGATGTGGGACTGGATGAAGCGTGTCAGTGTGTCTTGAATGATTCTTTCAATCTCCATGTCTCTCTAAACCTTTTCCTTTAAAAGAAGGAAAAAGAAAACTCCATGTAATTTTAATAAAACCAAAATACCAAGATCAAAATGCAGGTATGGTACAGGCAAGCGTGCTCTTCCCATGAGAACAATTCACAAACTTCTCCAATGTTTTGTCATCTCTGGGTAACAGCAGGCAAAGATATCCATAAAAAGCTGCAGTAGGAGGATCCACTGGAAAAAGGAGCCCAATATCTTGGGCCCCTCCTGACTGTGTTGATGCTGTCAGTATGCAGCTGTACCGTACATTTAAAAAGGCCCCTCTGGGAAGCAAAGCTGGAAATCCATGTCCAGCTGCAAGAACCAGGGACCCCTTCTGAGCTGGAAGACTGTGCTGTCCAATGAGGAAGAAACAGGGAGTGGGCTTGCGCACTCTGCAGAAAAGGGTGGACCTTCCAGCTAAGAGCATATGCACTGATGCTTGGACTTGACTCAGGATTGAGTGGGAGGAAGGGTAATGTCTCCCAAAGAAAGGACATCCTAGAGTATATTTTACTGGGAAATACCAAGCAGGGCACAGACAAGTAGTCTGCCAGCCAAAATATCAAAGGTCTCCAGGTCAGGCATGGACTGCCAGTGGAATCCTGGCCAAACAGGAGTCTGTTGTTGTGCTTGGTAAATGAGCCTTTCTACAGCTGATACAGCTGCAACAAGGGGCACTTGATAACCCAAAACTCAGGGGAGTTCTAAGAATCACAGAGCTCCTACAGAAGCAGTGGCAGAATGGGGCTGCCCACAGCCCTGCTTTGGCTATCAGCACTGAGCCTGGACTGAACAGGGTGGAAAAAAAGCAGTTTCTTAACCATTCCTTCCCCTTGGGGTCTACAGAGCTGCTGGGTGGACAAATTCCTGGTATAAGCACCAAGTTCTTCCCAGGAAGGAAGAACCAGTCTTGCATTCACAGAAACTGATATGGTCATTGGCCAGAGAGGTTCCAAGGGTTGTCATGCTTCCCTCAGTGCAGTTCTCTCATTTCAAACACACTAGGACCTGGCCAGGCCCATTTGACACAGAACCCATGGAACAGTCATACAACTTACTAACAGAAAATTCTGGAGTCCCATGGGAATCAGAAAGGTTTGGCATTTCCCTAGATGAGTCTTCCAGAGAGAAAATCACTCTCCTGAGAGCTCAGTTTTCCTGAAAAGATATTACCATACTTCTAAACTTCCAGTCATAATTGCAATATGGCTTTTGAGATCACTTCACTACTTGTCACTGATTCAATATACCTGTGGAAGTCCTTCTGCATTTCTCGTTGCAATATGGTCTCTGTGTAACATGTTGCACAGAATTTATTTTTAAAAGCATAAGATGAAATGATACTTTTATTGCTCTGCTCACAACTACAGCCTTACAGTTTTGCACTGTCAGAACATGAGACCTTCAGCTCCTGGAAATCCGTCACTTTTGTGACAAACCTCAGTCTTTAAACACTGGGTTTTTTATCAAGGAGTGAGCAGTGGAGCATTGTGTGTCATCCTATTAAGACAGGCTTTGTTTGAAATACCAGGAGTGCTTATTTGAATCACATACATCACATGGCATATGTATTTCCCCACCCCAGGCAGAGAAAAGTGGTATCAGTTCTCAAATTGTGAATGTGAAAATTATTAATTTTCTGTATTAGATACTTTGGCCAACATCTCAACAGGGTTTCCCACCCTACTGTCAGCCCTGAGAATCTCAGCAATCCCCATCCCCTTCTATTCTCCTTCCCAACATGTTAATGTCAAATTTATTTTGTTGGTTTGGTGGGTTTTCTTGTAAAAAAAATGTAGAAATAATAACCCTCTAAAGTACCACTGCTCTTGTGGTGTATGAAATAGCTACTTCTGTTATACTGAAGAAAAGTTGGTATGAATCTGTCTCAAAAAAAAAAAAAAAAAGGCAAGACTCAACTGTGTGCATACAGCTAGATTGTTTTGGAAGGCTCTTTCAAATCCAACTTCAGTAATCATTCTCAAATGGTCAATGTGATGGAATGGGAATGACTGTGAGCCTTGGACTTTTTGCTAACAAGACAAATGAGCAATTTAGAAGAATGTTTCTGAACTAAGGAACTGTATATCAACTTTTATGGGATCATAAATTCGCCTACCAATGACTAGAGGTTTCTGCAAGTGGAAGGAGGTGGGTGTTGTATCCTTGGATGTTTCTCAGAACAGGCTAGAGCAAGTTTAGGTAAATCTGATCTGAGACGGTTCATTTAGCTCAAGTGTCAGTGATTATTTTTATGTGAGTGAGTAATGGGACAGGGATGGTTCACTGAGCTCTCTCTGAATTTTTTTTTCTGAAAAAGCACAGAGCACGTCTTATGCTGCTTGGTGTGTCTGTGCTTGGGGAATTGCATTCCTATGGGATATAAGGCCCTCTCAGTGCAGCCTGTGACATACAGGTTCAGAGGGAACTTCTCAAAAGACGCGCAGGACAGAGAATGAGCTGCGGCTATATTCCACTGAACTACTTAACTCAAACTTTGCTGGCTTAAAAGAAAACTCTCCAGGCTAAATAACACTTTACAGACAATTTCAGTGCTTCTACTTTTTGTTTTTCTTGCTAAAGAAGTCCCTGAAAAAGCTTTCACAGTGTGGCTGCTATGGGAAAGCAGGCTGAGGTCACCGTGTGTGTTAACACAATTAACTGCTTAATGCTGTAAAATTAATACAAGACTTTTGTTTATAGCTCAGTCCCAGTAATCTACAGTGAAGAAGACAGTAATGCCAGCGGCCAGACTCTGCCCTCCTCTCTAGATCTACACTGGAAAGCTGCACTTGGATATTCTGCTGGCACAGGGCCCTTACCGGAGCAGATGTGTCACCTGTGCGAGGCCTTCGGCTCACGGCCAGAGTTTGTGAAGTCACTTCAGCGCCTGCAGAGGAGCTGACAGTCCATCCTATGACTGCCAGGGCCAAGCCATGAATGAGGGAACCCCTTTATAGGAAAGGAAAGCTGAATTAGCTGAAGCAGGAGCGAAAGAGAATAATTCTGTATACTGGTCTCTTTATGCTTTGTGTCACTTGTGACCATTTCCCCTAACACAGATGGTACAGCTTTATTCTTTGGAGTAAAATGTACTTAGTGAAAGGATAACTTGGCTGCAAGAACGGTATACCTGTCACCCTTCAAATTCACTGCCGTGTCGTGATGTTTGTCAACATCCACAGTTCACGCACAAGGCCAGCAGGGTCCCCGCACATCACCAGCGTATTCCAGAAGCACTGGTGGCCTCAGGGCCATGGCCAAGCACAGGCTGTCTCTCGAGGCTTTAAGGGGACAGCCCGCAGAGCGAGCACCGCTGTTCCCGCTGCGCAGGCGGGCGGGAGCGGCAACACGGCCCCGCGGCTGCGGCCGGGCTGCTCCCGCCACCGCCGGGCCACGATCCCCCCGGGGGGCTCGGCAGCGAGGCCGCAGAGTGCCCGACACACGCGGAGCAGGGGCCGGGTCCCCGCCGCCGTGCCGCCCGCACCGTGGGGCGCTCCCCGCACCGCAGCGCTGCGCGTTACCCTGCCCGGGCCCCGGCCCGTCTCCGCCCGCCCCCCGCGCTGCGGACCCCGNGCCAGCCAGCGGGCAGGGCCGGGCCGGGCAGCGCAGGGCGGCTGCGCGCTGCCGCTCCCCGCGCCGCCATCTTTGCTGTGGGCAGCGGCCCGCGCAGGTGGGGCCGTGCGGGAGCGCTTTGGGAGAGCTGGCGGCGTGGGGGCTTGGCCGGGCCACCCCGGGAAAGGCTCCCAGGAGCTCTCCTCCGCGCCAAGTGCGAGAGACGCGTTTCCTGCCGAAAGCAGCAGCTTTCAGGTGTTTTGGCACGCTGCCCCGCGCTGCGGTCAGCCCCGGCTTTGTCATGGGGGTTCCCCGAGCTGCCCCCGCGGGCCGGCTCCTGGCTGAAGGGGCACCCGCCACACCCGGCTCGGCTTGTACCCGAGCGCTGTACAACCATCATTCTGGGAGCATTGCTCTGTGTCTCGGGCGGGCTCGGCCCGTTCAAGAATCACAGAATCAACTGGCTAGGAAAAGAGCTCTGAGGTCACCGAGTCCAACATGTGACCGCGCACCAACCTCAGCAGGCAGCAAGGCGGGATGGGGAGAGGAGCAGAGCGGGGTAGGGATGGGGGACAGGAGCTGAGCGGGATGGGGAGGGGAGGCAGGAACAGAGCGGGATGAGGACAGGGGCAGAGCGGGATGGGGACAAGAGCAGAATGGGATGCGGGGCAGGAGCACAGCTCTTTCCCTGCTCGCTGGCTGCACTCGCCCGTGCCCAGTCAGGCGAGCTGCTCGCTGCTTTGCTGGTCTGACAGCGCGGTGCTTCCTGGAGCACCTTTGGAGAGCTAACTCTGTTATGCCAGGTGTTTCTACAGAAAAACTCTAAAGCAGCAAGGCATAGTTGTTCTCCGACTCATGCTCCTCAGTCATGTGTTTCTAAATACCCAGCGAATGAGCCTGATTCTGCCTTTGGCAATGCAAAAGAAAAAAAAAGAACCCAGAGTAATGCAAACTGGGTAGGGAACATCAGACTCACTCCAGTGTTACTAAGAGCAGAGTCCGTTCCCATTGTTTATTTCTCTTGAAATGTACATACATTCCTCCATTGACACTGCATGAATATACCTCATTGTAGGAGTATCCACCGCCTTTCATTTCCTCTGCTTTTGACTGTTTTTAGCTGCATTTACCCATACATTAACCTGAAGTAATCAACTGTGCTCCATTATCTCTCCTTCGATCAGTGTTTTTGCCTTAGTTTGGTAAACAGTTTGAAATCTTCTCCCAAGCCTGCTCTTTCTAGGTTTCAAATTGTGTGATCCATTGTAGTGAACATGCTGAGAATGCAGCTGCTTTTGGGACAGGCTTCATCTCAGTGAAGTGGAAGGGGGAGTTTTGAAGAAAATGGAGTAGCACATGTAAAGCTCGGTCCTGGGGTGACTTTATGATGCTGAATTTCATCCCCATTTGTCTGTTTAGCCCAGGAATAGGTTTTATGCCTTTAAAACTGGTTCTGAGAGTGAAGGGGGGGAGAAGAAGCGTGCAGTTTGTTTGCAGAAACTGCACTTTCACCCCCGCGTTCTTTCTCACGGTCTGTGCTGTCTGCAGCACGGACAGCAGGACAGAGCTCTCCTTTGCTCTTAGTTAATTTTTTTTGCTAGCTGAGGCAGAGAAGTTCCTTGGGCTGTGGCTTTTCTTTTCCTTGGAACTGATCAGCCTTGCTTTGGACCAAAAACCCAGAACCACAGTGGGAGCTCACACCTGCGGGCCAGCGGCGCCCAGGACGCGGCATTGTCCAGCGCAGGAGGCACTGAGCCCAGCTGCACCCCACAACAAAAACTCTCTCTGGATTTGTCTCTCTTCAGAACAACCAGAGATTCCATTGTTTAATGTTATTCATTTTTTCATGTTTTTAAGTACTTGGCTCGTTAAATAAACATTTTTTTCCACTTTTCTCCAAGGAAATCTATCTGGAATCAGTAAGGGGGAGGGACCACTCAAATCTCTTTTCTAGAGGGACCCCATTCGGAAGTTTACTCCCAAATTTACCCTAAACCAGGACAAGCCCCTAGAAATTAACAATTTTTAAAGCTATGACAAACAATTGCAGCTACCTTGTTTGACCTAACTTCCCTCATCAATTCTTAACTGAATTAGAACACACATTCCTAAACTACTTCATGTTAAAAGGTTCTACCAGCTTTTTCCAGGTAGTTCATGACATCCTATTAATCATCAGAATTTAAGGATTTGTTGAGCCTCAGTCTGCTTTGTAGTTTCCTTGGCTTGCTTGGAAACCTTCAGGCTCATAAGAAATTTTCAGAGTTCTCAGATACTGTCAGTTCAGACAAGTTAAAAATTCTTATAAATCCTATGATTTTGTATCACAAATTTCAGAACAACAACAGACTGGACCTCTGTTTGTTGTTTTTTTTTTTTTTTCTACAGTCGAGACTTTGAAGGTGACCATCAGCTGGGATGATGATGGGAGGACAAAAGCACACTGGACTTCGAAGTAGAGGTCTGAGAAAGTCTAAGTTACAATACCACTGAGATTCTCCTGTAACTATTTAAACTTCTTAGTTGTGTACATTGAGTACACTAGGAAGTAGTGGCTTCTTTTAGTGTACTTTTTTGCAAATTGATATTTCATCTTCTCACCTCACTCTAAACCAAGCTGATGGAAGAGAGTGGGATTTTAAAAATTAAAGTAATGGAAGAGGACTAGTCTTGTGGTACTGATAATAGATACCAGAAAAATGTATGGCATCTAATAGCTCCTCTATTTTAAGTTGAATTCAGAGAGGTTTGACCCAAAGCTCAACAAAACGTCCACAGGGATTCCCTATACAAATACCCAAAATTCACCCTTCATTGAGAGTCCAGGCAGAAAGAAACAACAGCACAGGAAATTGTTCTTGGAGAACCCTTCTACTCGTCAGTCACAGGCTGTTGCAAACCAGAATGGTTAACACACCATCTAATTATTTGATAGGATTCATATTCCTTCACAAATGTGATGAATAATCCAAGTGTGTTGAATCAAGCCAGAGGAAAATTGTTCCTTCCCCAGCCTTTCATTAACTCCTTGTGGTATAATGTACTTGAAATCATAGAATAGTTTGGGTTAGAAGGGACCTTAAAGATCAGCTCCCCACTATGGTCAGGGATGCCACCCAAAATTAGTTTGTTCTGTGATATTATAACATGTGGGTGGATGATTCTTGTATGTGAGAAATTTTGCTTTTAGATGTGCTTCTCTTTATATTTGACTTGAAATCAGATAACAAAAAATTACCCCTTCCACCTGGTTTTGCCCCCTGCGTAGTGCAGACTTAGTGTTCCCTACAATGCTGTTATGCTGTTTTTGTATACTTTGTCTTTGAAAGGCTCTGGTGATGGGGCTTAATCTGAAGCAAGGCACACTTTACTGGGATGTGTTTCCTAATGTTTAGGCTTTATTTCCCACTGTTTTTAGTTGATCTTGTCACATGTTCATACGTGTCCTTGAGACTGCTTAAAATCCTTTCCTGTTGCTAAGTCTAGAACATCAGTACACAGCTTTAAGTTTTGTGTAGTACTTTTATTTTTACTAACCCAAACTGCATTTTAATTGTAGTTTATCTGCAGTCCTCTACAGACACCTATTTTTGCAATTTAGAGAAAGGGTATTTTGAGAACACAGTCTTTTTTTTTTTTTTTTTTGAAGTAGCAATGAGTGTTCAAACTCAGAGCTCTACAAAAATTTAAACAACTTGTGAACACCTCTTCGAAAGCGCCCACGGCTTCCACATTTTCTACCGGGGCCGCAGGAGATGGCATTTCCCATTCCCAGTTTCCCAGGGGCTCGGGGGAGCGCGGCTTTGCGAGCAGCGGGCGGGACGGGGCCTGGCGCCCTCTGGCGGGCGCGCCCTGGAACGCCAGGCATTCCCCCGGGAGCACCCTCGCCGCATTCCCGGGTGTCCTGCTCATCCAGCCCATTACCAACGTGCTTATTTCGGCACTCCGAAAGACAGGCGGAGTAATCTGCATCTCTAGGTTACAGTTGGGTTTATTAGAGCCTATGTGTCTTTACACGTTCTTGGTAACATGGAATTCTACTTGATTATTTCCTTGGTTTTTTTGTCACTCTTTGTCTCCTCTTATGTACATCTTGTCATAGTTACAAAGGTCTTGTAGTCAAATAAGAGGCTGTTCTGTGGTTGTGTGACAAATGAATCTGTTTAATTCCTGTATTGTGACTTACTTAGCTTTCTAGTGTTCACAGGTATGAAGAGTGGGGGTTTTTTTGTGACAGCAAAATGAGCAATTTGTCTAAAAATAAACAGCAAAGTATGTGAATAATAAATAAATGAATAATCTGTCATCTTTCTCTCAGGGAACTCATTGTGCTTTGCATTTGTCTTACAGTTTTATACACAGTAGGCTGGAGCACAGAGTGATGACATGTATTTCCAAAAGTCTCAGTATGAGTCTGTGGCAGAGCCAGAAAAAGGAATCAGGAATTTGTGTTCGCTGACTCATCCAGTTAGAAGTGTGCTACTTATGGGCATTTTTGAGGGTGTGCAAAAATAAAATTATCAGTGAACAAAGGGGTTTTTTTTTCAGTCTCTGATTATAATACATTGAGCAAAGGTAGTCTGTAACAGGCTGGAGTTGCTCCAATTTGGCCAAGTCTAAAGGAGCAGCAAGGAGATGATACTGAGGAGCACTGAAGAGGCTTTTCATCTGCAAAAGGCTATTGGTGCTCTTATATAGGATGGTGATGTAACTCTAAATTTGGTGGCATTATAGCAAATAACTTTCCAGCTGACAGTGTCAGATGGTCTCACGGCTGGGAGGAGCTTTTAGGCTACAAAGTACATGGAGATGCTGCCCTGGTGCAGATCCTGTAAGCGCTGTGTGCTCTATGATGGGCAGCTCTTCCCAGCTTCTTGTAGGTGCTGCCACTTAGGGTTCCATACTAGGCTGGGTTTTAGTCATTGTGTACAGCCCTCACAGTGCTCACTTCTTTTTTTGGCCAGTGTGGTAAAGGGCTTTCTCAGCACTTATCTCTAGCCTTGATCAACAGTCTGCTGCCAAAGGGTGTTGTGTTGTTCTGAAGGAACTGACATTTGCAGCATCAATACCGCTGTGATTTCTTGCATTTTGCCTGTGAATGCAGGCCCTGCTGCCAAGAAGAACTTTCTCACCCACAATACTTCTCAGCCATGTGCCAGAGTAGATATTGGACAGGTTGCCAGGTTAAGGCCAAACTGTTTGAAATTTAATTTATTGGAAGCTTGTTAGTTTGTCATGCATACTATCGACAAAAGTATTGACAGGGTCTGTTCTTCTGTTGCATTCATATGTGAAAGTAATTTTGTCTTCTATTTTTTTGTAGCAGCTAATTCAGCCAGAATTCAAGTGTGAAGGCTTTTCCTAATTTAGAGGAATTTTAAGAACTGGAAAATTATGCTACGTAACTAGCTATATTTGAACACGTCTCTGAATTTACATAATAAATGCCTGACTTTTGCAGTTAGTAGAACTAAAATATGGAGAGGATCAGAACACTGTTTAAGCACTCTGTCTTACTGCTATCTCTAATTTCTTTTATTCAGATGTGTTTCTTTTGTTCAGATGTAATGGGAAAAAAAATCTAACTATTTCAGTACTGGAAAAGGCTCAGGACACGGTCTTTGATCCTCACCTTCCTCTGTTTTAGGTATTATCCTCATTTCACAGATGGACAAAGTAAGGCAAGCAACATGTGACCTTTTTTTCTTAAAGCACTTGGAGATCTGCTACTGAAAAACATGTGGAAAAGCTCCACACTTCTTATACAGTTATGTAGCTTTTCTTTAACATATCCAGCTACTTCATCTCAGGCAAACTGAAGAAAGGAAACATATTTAGCTGTGATAATGTACCTGCCCGCAGAGCATTCTGATTAAATTATACACCATAAAATTATACTCGAGTAGGTCATGTAGTAAAAATAATAATAACAAAAATAATAATAATAAATAGGATGCTGCCTTCAGGAGTTCCCTCAAGAGCTCTATATAATTTGTGGTTTTAAAATTCTGATAGCTGTTGTTTCTGATATATGGAAAATACTCCCTGGAAGTGCATTCCGTTTCTTGTCTTTTTTTGATGTCCTGCTGTTGGAGAGTTCTGTATTTTAGTTTTGACTGGCACATAAGAAGAAAAATGAGTTTGAAAAATTAGGGTTGGAAGATAAATTTGTTGTGAGCAGCAATGAACAAACTGTGCAGTCAGTACCTGAGAACAAGCATGGCCTTTGAAGAAAGGCTTAGCAATTACAAGTAGATTTCCACAGGTACATATTTGTAAAACCACTGTACCAAGTGTGCAGTGGAGGGTGAATATTGTTAAACAGCACTCGCCAAATTCTAGTTGGGCTGTGTAGGAATTATCCGCTTCATACAGCACAGTTTGGATAACCAGAAGGATAAGTTTACTCCCTGTCTTATTTTACTGGACTACTGATTGTTTCCCGTGGCATCAGCTGACCCTGCGGTGTAGGAGAGACTCCTTGGCGCTGATTCCATCGGAGGTGGCCCAGTGGCTTGGCTGTGCAGGAGCCAGGTGAGCGCTCCCGGAGAGCGCGGCGGGCCCGGGGCCGCTGGCCAGGAGCAGTGCGGCAGCCGAGCACTAGATGCCACTCTGAGGCCACGCTAGGAGCCGGGCAACTCGGCAGCATCCCGGCGCAGAAGGCCGGGAAGGAGAGCTCCCGGAAAGCCCCGTGTGGGAGGGAGCCAGGCCGAGCTCCCCGCATACCCCTGCGATGACGCTCAGAGAACAAACAGCCGAAAGGTGAATCAGGGGCCACCGGCGCTGCGTTTGGGCCCCATGTGAGTCAGGGCCAACTGCAGGTGCTTCGGATGGGAACTAAACCTCCACCCAGAGCTAGCAAATAATCTCCCGACTTCAATGGCTTTGTGCACAGGTGTCCCCACTTCTGACCTATTAGCCAGATGGGCTCAAAAGGAAGGTGGAAGAGCGAGGTGAAAGGGTAGTTGTAGCTCGCTGGATGGGATTTCATGAGAGTTTAAGGATGATGTGAAGACCTGTGGCTCTTGCTGTGTTTCTGCTGGTACAGTTGCCCTACAGGTAGGTCTTTAAAAGTCTGATCAGTAGAAATACAGTTAACAACCCCCTCCTTCACCATTCCCATACATGTCCTAAACATTGCAGTGTTGTGCTGAGAACCAGGCATCAGAACTCTCTATAATCTGACTAAACTGGTAATGGGCATGAGTCACAAACCTCAGCCTGGGTATTGTGTGGCTTAGAAAATGCAGGAGTATCTGAAGAAAGGTTTGGCTTGTTGTCAGGAAAAAGGCCAGTTGTGCAATTTGGGTTCAGATCAAGGCTGAACTGTGGAATGAGGTTTTGATGGGGTAGCATCTTTTCTGGGAAGTGAGTCTGCTTTACTGAACAACTTGGAATGAAACACTTTCTGTGAGTGACCCATACTATACATCTAAAAAGTACTTCCTGTTCATGCACTGTAATATTAGCAACACAAGCACGTTGCTTCAAAGTACTGAAGAAGCTGTGAACTACTGAAAGGGCAGTGAAAGCAGAGAAACATATATCTATATCCTTTTACGTGGGGGGATTTACCAAAGCAACATCATAGTTTTGAGTGAGCTGTGTGGCTTGTAGTCCTCAGCCTCAAGAATGAATACATGCCAATCTGGAGGAAGCAGGAAGGGATGAATCCTGGTAAAAATCCTGCTCACTGATGCATATTATTTCTTTTCAATTACTTGCTATTCTTACATAATCAGGAATAGTGTGCAATGCATTGCTAAGTGAGTTATGTAGGTCTCAAATAGCAGGCTTATAGAGAAAACAAGATTTTCACTGCTATTAGATACATGAGTTTTTTTAGGTAGAAATGGTGGAGTTACATGTCTCAGAGCTGAGTTTTTTTTGAGTGCTAACTTCCTAAGAACACTAGCATTGCTTTTGTGGCCTGTATTCTACTGCAACCCTCCCATGTGAACTGTGATTGGATCCAACCCTGTTGTGGTAGAGATGTGTGTTTGACCTTTACATAAGTACTTAAAAATAACTGCTCTTGGCAAAGTGCAAGTATAATGCATTGTCTGGCTGTTTCATTCTCCACACTAATTGGTCTGTGCAAAGAATAAACAGATATTTACTGTAACAGGTTTTATGTGAGCTCAAGTGGTAGAGGATTGTATTTTTGGTGTTCAAGTTCCTGTACTTGCTCTTTGCTGTCCAGTTTAAACATCTGTTACATTGGGATCATAAATCCTACTAGTGAAATGTAGCCAGCATGCCCTAGAAATTGAGTGGCACGTCAGTAGCCAGTTTCTAGTAAGAAGTATCAGAAAGAACCATTCTGTCTTTCCTGCCACCACCTACCTTCTGGAAAAAATATTTTCTGGAAGAGTGATTGTCCAGTAATGTACAGAAAGTCCATGTGTGTTCCTTATGTGTATCTGTAAGTATGTGAAGGTGTATTGTCCTGTGGTTGTCTAAGGCCACTGAGTAATCCATCTGGGGTCCCTTAGATGTGTGACTAAAGCCTGGATACTTATGTAAAGCAGGATGTTGGGTCAGTTTCTGTTTTCTGTAATTTGAATTTAAATGTAGAAGTGACTACTTTGAAGTAGAGCACTCTCGGATATTGAGGAAGGAGTTTGATCTTTTGCACGTGAACTACACAACCACTGCAGACACACATCAACTTTTATCCATGAAGCCACCCTAAGTCCTAACGTGGAATTTCAAGGTTCTCTGTTGGCAACATCCATCTTCTGCACCCTCCTCGTATTAGCATTGATCTACAGGGGAAATAGAGAACACAGCTGTGTTATATACCTGACTGAAATTTCTGCTCTGGTGATTGAGTGTATATACAGAATTTTTGAAACATGGCCATTCTAACTTATTTTGTCTTCCTGTCAATAGCATGGCACTTGTCCAAATTATGGATCGATACCAGGTGATCTTTTTATGTTAAACTGTAATGAAGTTGCCTCTTTTATTGGAGATGTGATCTTGCTTCAGGCAATGCTTTTAATGGCAAACTTTTGGAATGGAAATGGGGGAGAAGGGAAACAGAAGCAGAGGAATGAGCAAAACTCAGAGTGGAGAATAAAAGCATTCCTTCCTCTTTTTGAAAGAGGTGTGAGTTGGGTAAGAGGGGGACTTGGATATGAAGAGAGCTGGCTTGTTAGGACTTGTACTAGTATGGGTAAGAACTGTCAGCCTCTACTCTCTTCAAAGTACTGTCAAAATCCAGTGGTGGACACTGGGAATGACAGCCTGGCTCTCTTGAAATCTCATGCAGTGTTACATTTAGTTGCTGTTTTAATTTCTATTTTTTTTTTCTATTTCATAAAGTTTGTGAAATCAAATAATTGAAAGAACAGAGGAAAAACGGATTGAGGCAAAGAGTGGGGAATGAGAGATGTAAAAAGGGATACTAGATCAGCCATTTTTCCCTTGTGGGCAGGATGAGATCATCTCTACTTCAGTGACTTCTTGAGGTCATTATCTAACTCAGAAAAGTGTCAGGGTATCAGTGTTGTGTCATAGCTGAAGCACAGAGCAGCTGAATGCTTATCATTTCATAGGCATTCACTGAAACTCTTCAGACTGCCCCTGCTTTTACTTTAATCTTATTTAACTTGTATGGACAAAATGTAGAGGGGAACGTTTTCTATCCCATTTCTAGGGTAAAAGGTTTGTGGAAGAAAGATGTTTTGTCTGGCTTTTGGAAAAAGAGTTTATGTGGGACTATATTAATTTTATTTTGTAAGGGAAAAACAGCAAAGAAGGGAACTTGGTGGGTTTGGAGCTGGTAGTCACTGGCTGAAGTGGCTACCACTTCTACAAAGTAGATGCTTTTAATTCCAAGGTTATGTCAGAGACTTAAGCAAAAAGTAAGACAGACCCCTCTATTTCAGGCTAATACTGAAATGAATAATGAAAAGTTAAGACTATGATAGTCAAGAAGTTTTTCAAGTTTCAATCAGTCTGTAATATCCACTTCAGTTTTAGTCTATTACTCTACTGGGACCCTATGATTCAGTTAGTGAATTTGTACACATTTTTGTCCCCCTTGATACAAGATTGGCTAACTCTAACTTTGGAGACATCTTTACAACAGTTTTGTGATTGCGAGCCCACAGTATCTAAGTATCTCAAGAAACATTTATGGTTATTAAGGCCTTGGTGAGGGACAGTGTTGTTTCCGTTGTACAGATAATTAACTGAGACAAAAGATTGATATCTGGGGAGTAGAACAACAAAATTATGCTAAATCTGCATGGAAAACAGCCATCGTGTTCCAGGGAAAAACTCTAAATTCTAAGACACTTTTCCTTGTAGTGCGAGGATGAGAAATTAAATTGTGAGTGCTTTTTATGAATTACAATGAGAGAAAACCTCAAGCATTACTTTGGGTCTGTGGAGAGAATTTAAGATTTTGATGATCCTACTGTGGAAAGGAAATGAATAGCTTCTTTTTAAGAACAGCTTAGAATTGGGAATAATGGTAATATAAAAAATGGAATTTTTCATATGAATTTTAAAATATTTATTAATCAAGTGTTTTAATTCATGTAGTTTGTCAAAAGTGGTTGATCTTTGAGAAAAGAAGTTTTGGTTTGCTGAATCTACATGTTCATCCCGAAAAACATGTTAAAAAACCCCCAACTAGCTATAGTGCCTGGCAAAGAAAATAGAGGGAAGCCACAGGTTTTTTGGCAGATAGGTCTTTTGCTAGAGTAGGAGGTAAAAGTTAAAATTTGTACATAGCTTTTCAAAGAGTTTGATAATCTGTTGGTGTAAATCAGGATAGCTGCAGTGAGGTCTGGCTGTCAGTCTGCTCCTAACTGTGCCATGAAACCAGTTTTATTTTCTTTCTGAAACCAAAAAAAGCACAGATAGTATATGTAAGTTAATGCACTGTAGTGGCAGGAGATGGTATTTCTTCAAGCCTAGAAAGGTAAGTGGAAGAGATGAGAAGCAAAGCTGGGAGACACAGCCCAAGGAAAATGAAATGGATTATTGGTGCTGAAGTAGGATATTTCTAATAACAGATCTGGTGGTTTGTTTGCCACACCAAAAAAGGTGGAACATATGGAACAAATTGGAGTATAATCCCATTAGTTTAAAATCAGAATTTTTTTCCTTGGGCCTGAAATACTCGCATTTTGTGGTTTTGTTTTTGTTAAAAGAAAAAGTAAAATTGAACTGAATTTGAAGAAAGTATTGCAGATTTGAGTTTAAAGAGTATACATTTCACATTCAGCATATCAAACGGAATGATCTGGATTTCCAAAAAGTTTGCCTAGGCTGGAATAGCTAAATAAGTCTGAAAGAAATTTGCAGTCAGTGTAATCTGCATTTTAAGAGCTTGCTCAATCATTCCACCTTAGAAAAATAGATCTTTGTTTTACATCATCTATGTTCTTATTTCTGAGCTGTTTCATACACAATGCTTGTAAGCGTGGATGATTATGCACCGACTGTTGAATAAAGGCAGACTGTGAAACTGGAAAGGGGAAATTCAGTCGTAGCCTCGCTTCATGGGTAGCAAGAGAGTTACTTCTCCAAGGATTTTGCCCAATTAATTTGGAAATTAGAGGTCAGACTTAGCAGCAGGTGTGAAAAGAAGAGAGGCAGTCATGGCCATGGAAACACTACGTGGGAGAACTGTGTGCATTACAGGGAAATAAACATCATGGAATTGTGGTTCTGGGCCTTGACGGTTTTCTATTAGCAAACAGGTTACCATAACTGATTTAAACCCTTTCTTGGCAAAATGTAGTTGATTCCAGTGGATTTACACAAGGGATTAAATTAATCTTCAGTGTTCCTAGTTTTCAAGCCCGGAAGGACTATTAGCTTGTATACTGTGGTCTGCCATACAGCACAGGCTGCAGAATTTCATATAGTAATTCAGCATCAAACCTAGTAATTGGTATGTTTTGAAAAAAGACATCTTTCTGCAGGCAAAAATCTCAAGGAAAGACTGCTGGAAAATTGCTGGAATGATCAAGTGTTCTTTTTTTTTTTGACAAGGCTGAGACCTTGATTCTGTTCCTAATTCTGTGGCAGTCAAACTTCCTCTCCATGCTCTAATTTCCATGCCTATAGCTTGAAGATAGGATAGTTAATCTCATCTGGAAATAAACTTAAATTCCATAGCAGAAGACTGATAAATGTAAGTAAAACATCACTCTGTGACTGTAGTCAGCTCCCTCCTCTATCCTTTTTGTTCTTCTGCATTTCTCACTTTGCTTTTCTCATCTGCAGATCTGTGATATTTTTACTGAGTGTAGTAAATGATGTGCTGACCTTCTACTGCCTTTAGTACTACCTAGTAAAATGTTATCTGTTTTCTTAAAGAAAAGTACAAATTAATACAAATTTCTCCAAAATCTCATGCATCTGAATATACAAAATGCTAAGCTAGCTTTTAATTTGTTCATAATACAGCACTTCAAGAGCGTGTGTTGTTGCTGTTATTTACATAGCTGTGTAACAAGATGGGAAGTTCATGAGGTTTTCTTGTTTTGTGTTGCATTTCAGCTTTCTTTTAGTAATTACTGTAGCAAATCTGTCTGCTGAGGATCTCATAGTTGTGTCACTGCAGCCTCTGGAGTATTCATGCCACGCTGAGGTTGGAATTCAGATTATGTATCTCAAAACACATGGTTTCAAGTGCCCAGAGACAGTGGTGTATAGTGCTTCTGTTATGTTTCTGCCCAGGAAAAACTGTCCTGCAACCGAGGGACTTGCTTCTGGATTGTCTCCTGATTAGAGTTGAACATTTGTGTCTCTCCATGCGAGTATAAAAGAGAAGTGACTGATGTTTTCCTTGTTCCTAAGTTTTAGGAGCAGGGACTGACAGCTGGAGTCTTTGTAAAGAAAGGATCCGTAACCAAATGGACCCATGGGATATAGGCACTTCATTAGAGTTCAATATTATAGTGACAGGTACCTTAGGAGGGAGATCTAAAGATTAGATTGTACGGCAAATGGAAGCCCCCGTTTCCAAGTGTGATTTGCTGTCAGTAATGGTGTCATGGGCATGAATGTCTTGAACAATATCCACATCTCTGACAGGAAAGGCTGAGGAAGAGGGTGCAACTTCTCTGCTTCTTATCTTGGTTTTGCATTTTATTAGATGCTAGGATCAGTCTCGTCCCTACTGTTCTCACAAACAATATGAGGCTCTTGTCTGCAGACTGCTTTAGGAGGGGTTGGCCCCTCTCAAACCCTACCAACAAGGGCTCTGTAGCTGCTCTTCCCCTGTTATTTGCCAGCTGAGTGTTAGTACAGAATCACTCTTGTCTTTGCCTCTGCAGGCCTCAGGGACTGGTAATGGTTGCTGTTTTCCCCATACCTTCTTGGTGATTTTCCTGATCTCTCTTCAGCTGACACTCCTAGATCCCCCTCTCATGTTCCTGATCATTTGGAGGGCTTGGTCCTGGGAGTTCATCGTGCCTCTCCATCATTTCCCTTGCCTGGTGCTGCCCTGTTGCAGCCTTGGTCCCCGGGGGCTTGTGTGTCCTGCCTCACCAGTGTTTGCCTTGCCTGGTGCAGCATTCAAGCAACACCTTAATAAAAAGCTTTCCTCCCTTATCTCCTCTCTGCTGCTGTGCCACTGGGCTGGGGATCGTGTTCCCATCTCTTTCACACGCACACCTGGTCATAAAACACTGGGTTTGTTTTTAACCTCAAACCAGGGAGCTTTAATTAAAGAGACAGTGACCTCTTTTATGAGTTTGCTCGCATAGGGTTTCAGGGCTATTGTCACATACAGCTCACATAACAGAGCACCATTGCACAAAGCTCCATTTACACATCCTTCCCCAGCTTTTTTCCTCTTCTCTTTTTGTTTTCCAAACGCAGAAGGAGGTTGTTTTCTTGTTTACCCCTAGGCAAAGTTGTCTCTCATGTTAGTAGCCTATGGCTAACAGTTTCTTTGAAGAGAACCCACCTTTCTTAGTAACACATGGATGTCATTAGACTTGCAGAAATGTTATTTTTTAATCTATGTAAGAAATAGTCTTATGGATCTGAATGACTAGCTAAAACAGATCTTATCTTCTGTTCATTTTCCTTAGCTAGTTCTCATAGCTATATAATGGAATTTGTGTTTCTTATGACAAATACTTATTATTCACTGTTGCATTTACCTGTATTCATTAAGTTTCAGGTGCAATAACTAGAACTTTTGATATATGCTCAAGCATGGTATGTGTAGGAATAGACACTAAAACCCATTCATACTTTTACACAGAATAGTTTACATGTAATTTAAAGAAAAATGTTCGCAAGTAGAGATGTGTATTCTCCAGCACATGTATTTAAAGATACGCAAACAGAAAGCTACACAGAAGTGTGTATGCAGTCCAGAACTTATTTGAGGTATGCAGACGTCTAAAAAAGGCACTCATGCACAGAAAAGAGACAGCTGGGACACAGACACAAGGAACCACATAATTGATGGAATACAGAGGCACACAGGATATGCACACACAAAAGAAAAAAACAAACCATGTGGAAGAGTGTAGTCTCCCTCAGAATACACCTTGTATGTAGACCTTCAAAAGCAGGCACAAGGATAAGTCTGCAGGAAAACATGTATGTAGAAACTGATGCCCAGTTAACTCTGAAAATAATATATTAAGTTGCTGTGGACACACACAGCACGTTCAGGCGCTGGAACTCTCACTGAATTGTGCAAGATTTTTGCATTCAACAGTGTTACTTTTAGGAAAAGCTCAATTATATGAAAAAAAAATTACACAGTTTAACTGCAAAGCTTGTAGGTATGTGAACATGTGCCCTTGCACATACAAATAGGTAGATATATATTGATGTGAATACTGATACATATTTTTTTACTTAGTATATTAATACAGATTTGCCTAGACACAAATATGCCACACACACAGACCCTTAGACACACACACAGATATACCCATGTCTATGTTCATTGAGAGAGACTCACTCAATATCTGTGTATGTGTGTGTTGGGAGAGGGTCATAACCTCCTCCATTCTTCTCCTGAAGGGGTTTGGATAATGAAGGGAAAAGAAATGAGGCCTGGGGCTAATTTGTAGTGGCATTTCCTGGCCTCTCTTATGCCAATGAAGCTCCGTTTCATCTTTAGCCTTATCAATTCTGCAGTCATGTGGCTTTCCGCTTGGACGCCTCTGTCTCTTCACCCTCCTCCCCAATCTCCGATGCTAATGGAAACTTCGTTAATGCCATTAATCTGCTGACTGGGACAAGTCAAAAAAACATATCCACACAATCTGAGCCAGGGCTGCAAGCGTCCTGGGGCTGCCAAACAGAGGCACCCCTCGTGCTCGCTGCATTCCTGAAGGAACTCCATATTGATTTATTTCTTTCTGTCCTTCTCTGCTTTATTCCTTGACGACTCTGCATCCTTCAGAACAGGCATCAAGTAGATGGCCTTTTTTACCTCATCCCTCAATAATGATATTTCTTCAAGAATCCTTTCCCTACTTACAGGGCTAGTGCCTTCTTTCAGTGCCCCCTCATGGTAGCCTTTTTTTTCTTATGCTGTCTTTGGTGACAGACTTGTTATTTCTTTTGCTTAATAGAATTTCATAACTATCCAAATGTTATGTGGACCTGCCTGAGCTGGACTAGAATAAAAAGCATTCCACTCTACCTTGGTTTTAGCAGACAGAGTATAAGTAAGTCTTTCATTATCCAACTGCTGTTACTGCTGTTCTAGTGGCAGTTGCCACTAGATCTGTTCTTGAAGGACTGTGCTGCTGGGGGGCCCTGTCTTCTGAAATATTCTCAGTTTCCCTAAATCACTTTTTAGGATTGAGAACATCACAATGCTTTGCATTTTACTGTTAGGCCAGGTTTTGTAATGCTTTGCCATTGTCTTCTATCACAATTGATTATCATTTTCGGAGATGGATAATTTTCTTAGCTATGGCTACAACTTTCCTTGCCAGTGCAGCACACCTGCAGAAACTTGAAGCTCTGAGCAATGACTCACTATCTCCTTATTTCATAGTGTTGTCCAGTGGCTGAGCATGTGGAAGTTCCTCACGTCAGGATTATGCTGGCTGAGGTTTCACCAAGAAGAGAAAATAGACTCTATGTGATACTTGTTTTAGGAAAAATTTCTGTGATAATCAGAGTTCATAGCTAGCTCTTGAGAATGTCAGGATGTTGAGTGATCTGTATTTGATCTACGAATCTTTATATACATAAATGAAATAGTGACAGTGAAGAAGGAAAAGACAGCTAGGAAAGGCATGCCATCGGAGTTGTGACATATGGATATGTTTCAAAAAAAAAGCATTAAATTGATGAAAACAAGGAGAGAAGTTGGCAGTTCAGTGTGAACTTTGATGATGTCAGGCTAAATCCGAAATTATATTGGCCATGACAGAAGGCTGAGCCTTAGTTGCCACCTCCACACAGACATCACAGTAAAAAGGGATTTTTTTACAAGGAGAAGACAAAGAAGTTTTAAGTTCTTCAGCCCTGGCAGGGGTTGAAGTCAAAAGTTCATCCTCATGTAGTTTTGGGTACAGAGAATGGATGTTGTTTCCCACCAGCCAGGAGATGCTTCATTGAACAGAGCATCTTGTTCCTCTGGGCAGTGCTGGGATGAGACATGCTTTTTATCTTCAGGGTATATTAATGCATTGCACTATCTGATGTAGAAAGATTCATGCTGGTTGATACCATGCTTATTTTTTGGGCATTGCTGAATAAGAGGGAGGGGGGGAAAAATCAGGTAGAGATTGTTAGATCTTGGTATAAAAGTAAAAAAAAAGGCAGCTGGGATACTCAGTGCCTTAAAATTCCTATTTAGATGAGTGGGGTAGTATCTGCAAACCTAAGACCAACACCTGCTGGAGCACTTTCAGAGCTCCAGTGAAAACAGAGAACTAAAAATCAAATACTTGTAGCCTTAATAAGTGTCAGGACAGTTAACAGCTCATACAAGACCACTCATTTTGGTTTAGACATTAAATTTGCTTTCCCCCTTCATATCCTGTGATTCAGGATTTTAAATTGAAATGTTGGGGCAAAAAATGAGCATGCCACATTGTTCTGTACAAGAAGAGAAGAAAAGGATCTTCAGGTGAGCAAGCAGTTTGTGCACATCAAGCTGTTCCATTCCAGAGGGTACCTTAACAGAGAATCAGAATCACCAGGAAGCTAAGCCCGATGCAAGATCTCACAACGTCCTGCCCTTGACATGAAAGTGACCTTGGCAAGTTGTTTAATCTCTTCATGTATCTACACTTTTCCTGTTCAGAATATTCCTATCACAAACTTCTTGAGAAAGAAGTTTCTTCCTGTGGGTGCATCCAGCTAGAGAGTTGGTCATCATTTTGGCTGAAGTCACTCCACAGTAACATAACAATCTATGCCTCCATATGGCAGGGATTGTGCATTAGACTGAGAAGTAAAGGATGCTTTAGACTTCTGACTGGTGCCAAGAAATAAATCAATTCAGCAAAGCCTGCATTAGCTGCCTTGGGTGCAGGGAGCATCCCAGCTGTGGCAGCATAGAGCCTATTGAGGTTAAATTTGGATCATGTCATGATGCAGCCTTCATGCTGGGAAAGAAGTTTAAAATGACAGTGCTGTATGTCTTTGGAAAATTTCTATTTGAATGTCACTGCTATGCACAAAACTGCTGCTGCCCACTGATTGTATGCTCTGACCCATGTTTTTGCTCAGTCTTTTCTAACTGCTGGACTCATAGGAGCTGTCATACTGCTATGCAGATTCTGCCCAGATTGCATTTTGTTATAGAAAATGTTCAAAAAGAGGCAGTGAATGCAGTTTTTCAGTGAAACAGTATTTTATTGCAGTCATGGCACTCCAAAGATTTGGAGTAGATAAAGTTTGTTGGTTAAAATAATATCAATATATCCATTGGTCTGAAAACCAAGCTTTTTTCCCCTACTTTGTGCCGTTTTCTTTATTACAAGATTTTAATTTTTAAAAATTAAGTCTGTGAAGGGTAGTCAGGCAATGCAGCTTTTACTTCTGGTTCTGTTAAAAATTTGTGTTTTGATCTTGGGATAGCACAGTCTGTGTTTGCAATATCCATTTGCAGAGTGAGGAAAACAGCAACTCTTTCTTGCCTTCTTTTCTGCCTTGTCTAACACAGACTTGCCTGGTGCAGTGTCTGTTTCCAGTGAGCCACAGCCTTGGCTGAGGAGCTGCTCTTCTCTCTGTTAGGTTTTTCTGTGCAGGCTTCGTGGGCTTATGGCTTTGGACCCAAAGGCTGGAAACCAACCCATATTCGAGCATCTCTGTAGCTTATCTTTTATCTGCAGGTGGGCAGTACTTGGTGTACTGTGATGTTAGTATGCTTCTGTATCACTGAGGGACAAACAAAACAGAATTATAGCACTGTCTCCTTTTTCTTTACCTTTATATCACCTTTATATTTTTCTATACCTTTATATATCTTTGCTTTCTTCTGGTAAGTTTGGTGAGTGTCCTGTGAGTAATCTTTAAGCTTTCCTGGAGGGAAAACCCAATACTTTGATGAGTACAGCTGTTTCTGGTGGTAACTGTAGAAAAGAACTTGAGGACTTTGTTTTTTTTAAATTCAAGAGTGACACAATAAAATCTAGGGAGTGGCCTTTCCTGGAAACACTGAGACCTACCAGTTCATGGCAAGGGAAAATTGGTGTGACTCACTACAAAATGTAGTACATTCTTTGATGCTGAGGGCAGAGAATTGAAACTCTCACAAATGCAAATGAATCTATGTTTTAAAATCCTTGCAGTCAGCAAGGGAAGAAACTTCTTTGCTTTATTGAAAGCACAATAAAAAGTAATACTTGCAGAGTTTATTTAATTCAGATGCTAGATGATGCTAGATTCAGAGATGCTCATTAGGCAGCTGGATTAGAACATGATTCTGCCTCTTACTGGTACATAAGAATCATGTTTACTACTTTCAAAATATAGTCACTTCTAGGGAGGGATATCAGATGTTTAACTTTAAAAAAATCTCCACAAACCATGGACGTAAGATTAAGACGGGAAAAATAGAAAAGAAGGTACACAATGGAGGCAAAGGCTTGTCATCCTTACAACCATTGCCAAAAAAGAACATTCTGGTAGAGTCTTGCAACAAACCCCTGGTTTATGGCCTTTGTGGAAACTGTTTGAGTTGTGTCAGGGTGCCTCTGACAGCTGGCTGGCAACAGCAGAGCTTGATTTTGCAGCCCTGCAGTGCACAGCTCCTTGGAGGGCTGCAAAGCCAGGAGCTGGCCAGTCTCACTCTGCTTTGGGAGAACTGACAGGACCACAGCACAAAGGACTCCAAACCACTCTGCTTGGCCTGTCACTGTTTAAATAGGGTCAAAATCTTGCCTTCTGGTTCCTCAGGCCATAGGTGAATGCCATTGACTTGAGAGGAAATAGGTTTATGCTCTGATTTGGAAGTAGGTGTGCAGGAGTGAAGGTCCTTGTTTCGAAAAACTTGCAAAAGTTGCTTAGTTTCAGGTAAGAAAGCTGACCAAATTGGATACCAAATGCTTAAACTGCAGTAGAAATCCTTATCCTGGAAAGCCTGTTGTCCAAACTGTTGCTTTTGAATCTGATTCATGAAGCCATGGTAGCAATTTTCACCTACTCCTTGGTATAGCCTTCAACTGCAACATCCACCAACACCTCAGGTCTTGTGTCTGGGCTGCAATCCAGGAATCAAGTTTGACAGCTATCAGTCTATTAGTCCAAATTCTTGGGAGCTTCTGATTTAAAGAGGCAAAGGAGATGCTATTAATCGTGATTTGCAGAGTGTGTAAATGTACTGGTTAAACCATAGTTCATGGTAGATTTTTCTGCCTAACACATGAACTCATCTAGTTACTGAAATATCAACTTATATCCTCTTCAGAGACACACCTCCTTTGTGGATGACCTCAAAGAGAATCTATGAAGAGAAATGTTGTTTTGCTGTACTGAAAGAAGAGCTATAAGAGAAGCTGGGGGTTGGCACTATAGTTACTGCTTCTCTAGGGTACCATTCTGGGCTTCGGTGATAGCAAGGATCAAAGGTGTTTTTCTTTGTCGTAATTGGGGTTTTTATGTTTGGGTTGATTTTTGTTTGTTTTGTTCTTGTTATTGCTCCTTATGCCCCAACTGAGGGGATGTCACGTTCTCTATTCTGGCAAATTCCATCTAGCACGAGTTGCTGAAAGCCATTGTGGTTTGTAGCTTGGTTGCCTGTAAGAAATGAATGTGCTGCTCTCAACCAGTTTCCCTATGGGTGACAATAATGGCAATTTAGTTGTTTATTTCAGGTTCTTCTCAAGTGAAGTAATGAAAGGGGAGTTTGCCCTATTGCTACACTTATTTTATGATCTCTTTAAAAGAAAGAAAAGGATTAGGACTTGGGATGAAGTCCTGCGACTGACCTCGATGGCCAGAGCTCCAGCCTGACCTTAAAGCCACACAGAGAACAGTTACCAGACACTTTGTGAAGTGAGTCTGAGCTCCACTTTTCATCTGACAGAGCAGCAGTTTAGGAATCAGCACTGTTTGCCCTACTTACCCCCAGTACTAACACAGGAAAGCTGTTGGCACAGGCACCAGACTGTCACTTTTGTGACCGAGGGAGGAAAGAGAGGAGTCTTCACCCCATCTTCCTTTTCAGACAGTCTCCAGGAGTTTTGGAAGGAGCTTTTTACAAGCCCTCCTCTATTGTTGGCCAGGAAACAAAGGATGGAGGAGCTGGATTTAAGCATAATGACGTGAGCTCCTCCATGCAGAAAAACCCAGCTGAGAGACCCCCCCTGCTCCACACACACACAAAAAAAGGAAGAAAGGGGGAGAAAATCTTTGAAAATAACTAATTAAAGTTGTTTTAGCCTCTCTCTCTCTCCCCTCCAAGGGCGCCTAATCTCACAGGGGGCAGAGGGGGAGAGAGGCAAGAGGAACAATGAGAACCATCCCCCCTTCTCTACACCCCACCTCCTGGTCTCTGAGGTTTTAAAACAAGAGGCCACTTTAAGTTAATGAGCTATCAGCTGACTGGGAGAAGTCTCTAATGAAGCCTGATGTTCACACATTCCCCAACTTGCTGAATAGACTTCTGCCAATCTCATAACTGTCGGAAAGTTTCATTCATAAAATCCACATGCTGGGGGTTGTGGTGATGGGGGCAGGGAGGGAGGGAGCTGGGTGGGAATGGAAGAGAGGAAGTGTGGGGTGGAGGTCTCCACATGGAGCAGTCAGCCCCAGAGGCCAAACAGGAACATGCATGGCTGGGGCTGGCAGGCTTGAGGATCCCAGGGACCTGACTCCACTTTCCATTGTCTGGCTGGTAATTAGGAAGATCCTTCACATGGTTCTGGAGGACATTGAAGTCTGTAGGGATAATTAGTGAAGATTTAGGGGATGTTCCAGCTTTTATGTCACCAACTTTGCTAGGGCCACAGGGGCAGATGCTGGTGGCATGAAGCCTAGGAGTCATTCTGGGGCTTTGCTTTGCCTCCTGTTTCCTGGCAGTACTTTAGGAGCTGTGCTTGTGGGGACCTTTGGGGGAAGAACAACAAAAAGAAAGGGAAAACTCTGAAGGAGAAGGCATAACTATGAGACAGGAAGAAACACTCTTGTTCACTTTACTGTAAATAAACTTGGTGGTGATGGGTGCTGGAGCTAATGCTCTTTGGATACTGCATGTGCTTTTGGCACTAGTAAATAGGAAAGATGCAGATACAGGTCAAAATCTGTTTTCCTCCAAGGGCTGGACTATGGTTTGAGTAGGGAATCAGCATTGTAATCAACAGTAATTGAGGGCCACTGTATTCTTGTGTTTTGCAAGTTTTGACACAAGACAATTCAAGGTCTTTCCTCAAGTTTCTGAGCAGCAATGCCAAGCCTAGATTTATTTTTTTAGAAGTTATGGATCTAATGCTCAGAGCACAGGAATTGGATCTTAGAGCATTAGACTTTTCTCTCCCTCATTGAAACTTACTTCTCTGCTGTATCTGTTTAATCTGTTACCAAAAAACAAAACAAAAGGCTCTACACCTCAAGGCAGGATATACACTGAACATGAGGGTTCCCTTTTGGTCCCTTCCAATCCCCAAGTCAGTATGCTGGAGCAGGACCAGGGCATAGTTGTTAGAGTGTCACTTAAATCTTAGTTGTGACAAAAGGCACCGTTAAATGAGAAACAATCTCTGCCTTGGGGAGCTTACAGTGTAAATACACAGTGCAGATTGAGTGGAAAAAACACTTAAGAGTCTTATTCAAAGATCACTGAAACAATAGTAGGATCTCTGTTAACTCTGAGGAGCTTTGAAACTTGATCATCTGCCTGCCATTACATGGGGTGTCTGAATCAGGGCTCTGAAGTCAAATCCTATCCAGGACATAACTACAAGGTCAATTTTGTTTGTATGTTTCTTGTATATACTATGAAGAGAAAGGCATCAAATTTTTCGAAGTATAGTAAGAAATTAGGGATGAATATTTTTGACACGCAGGACAGTGTGTGCTGGGGGAACAGGTTTCTCAACCAGTTTCCCTATTACGGGCATTGGATTCTGTGGAAACATGAATATGTTGGGAAAGCAGCTGCCTTTAGTGATTTCTATGGACTGGAGTACTAAAATGAGCAATGAGTCAATGAAATAATGTTTCATTCACTAAAGCTTCTGGCTTCCCATCTATTTTGTCCTATCATCAAAGTTTCACTAGAGTAGTGTGGGGAACTGTGGTTCTTTGTGTATGGCAGAGGCAGTGCTGGAGAGAATGTAACTGAGATTTGACTGCAAACTGCAAACTCTGGTGTGGTTGACTAATCAGGGAATATTTTTCCTCTAACTGCTTCCACAGAGATTTGATTTTCCCTTTCCTTACACTTGGTAGCTCTATTACTCAGTTTTGTTGCATTATAACAGTACCTGAAGGCTTCACCGCATTTCTTTGCTGCTATTTGCATTTTGAAGGTCGGGAAACAAAATACAAAGTTTCAGAGTGGAATCCACTAAACAGTTTAGACCTTGCACCCTTGGTTTCCAGGCAGCTTGTTTGCAGTGAAATCCAAGTATCTGAATTAAATATGGGCACCTGTAGATGTAAGTGCATGGGAGTGGGGAGCTGTGTGAGCTAGTGGGTGAGAAGTGCTGAAGAGTAGGGTGGGACATCTTGTCTGGCAGGTAGGCACTTCTCTCTTGCCTGCAGACACACCTGTCTTTACACTGGTTCATAGCTGTGTGTACGTTTTAATTGAGGTGTGCTCTTGCTCCATGGATACAGGACTCAAAACTGGATATTGGCCATAAATGCCCAGCCTTTGAATATTTCCATGGTGTGTCTTCTTAAATTACTTCTGGTGATGGTCTTCCATTTATAAATAATCAAATATTCTGGTGAGAAAGCAGTAGATTAGCACATCACAAAGGCTGAAGGAGTTTCTTGGCTGAAGGGAGGGCGAACTTGCAGAAGAGGAAGAATCTCTGATGTGTAGCTATTTACATGCTCTAGAGCATATAATGGACTCTGTCTCATCTCTTCCATGTGCTGAGCAAGGACCACCTTTGGAATGAAGGTGTGTTCAGCTCTATCTGTGGCTCACTGAACACATGCTCTTAGAGTTGGACGTGAAGCTGTTTATTTTTGTTGTTGTGGTGCTAGTCACTGGTTTAGATGCTGACTTAGGTCTCCAGATTGACTTTACTCCTGGGTTTTCTTGCTCTGGAATGCAGCACTAGCCAGATCTATCTTAGCTGAAGTCTGAATGGTCTCTATTTGTGTTGGCTTTGATTATTTTATTTGTTTTTTAGCTCTCTCACTACTTCCTGCCATCATTATTTCTTGGTGGCTGGTGTACAAATTGCTGACACAGAAGAGGCAAATTCAATATTATCAAATCTCTGCTTATGCCAATTTTCTGTCTTTTTTGTCAGTTCTGCCTCTTGGTAATGCCATTGCTCGCTCCCAGCATTCCCTTGTCCTTTATCGAGTCTCCTTCCCACTCAGCACTACATTGCTCTTGCTGATATTAACTTTTCCTGGCAAATCCCACAAACAATTTTGTGGAGTGCTGATTTTCTGTCACTGCTGCTTATATTTATTTAGCAGCTGGAGGATGACTGGGCTCTCTGTGATTGAAGGGCCCTCCTGTGTGCTTTAGCCTCACTTGGATGCTCTCAGCCTGATCTAAGGGCTCTCCAACAAGGAGCCACCAACATGGCTCTCAGGAAGTTAGGGAAGCATCTGCTGGAGGGTTTGTTCCAGTTGGGTCAGGGACTTGCTCACAAATTGGTGAAGGAGGAGGGGAGCAAACAGGCAGTGGTCAGGTCCAGGTACAGCACCAGATGAGGAGCTCATCCTGTGTCATGGGTTGTGTTTCCTCTGTGTCTGAGCCAAGAGGGACCCCTTGCTTTACCAGCCTCTCATGTGAGCATTCATCCGACACAAGAGGCTCTACTCCTTTCCCCTTGGGGGGATGCTGAAGGCAAGAGCTCTCAAGGGCTAAAGAAAACAAAGCAATGTTTGCTTAGCTGGAGAGCAGAGTGTGCCCTATGTAAATTGTACTAGGACCTAAAAGTGCTTCAGAAATGAAGTGCCTCTGAAATTGGCTCCACAAGACAAATGTGAGGCAGGATGATGCCATTTCCCCAGCTGATGGGGGTCCCATTGACTCATTTGAGGTCATATTTTGGTTACTCTGACCCTCAGCTTCAGGAAAAATGACATGAAAGACAAAGTTTTCCCAAAGAAGAAAAGGTTCTGATAGTCCTGCTTCTTGTAGACAGCCAAAAAGTCAATGTGTGTGTCCCTCGTAATCACAGTACAAGGGTTCTGCTCATGGGAAGGAGGGAGAGAAAAAGGATATTCTCTCCACTGGCATGATAAGAAAAGCCATGATGATGGGAGGAGGTTAGGTACATTCTTTGTTCCCAGTGTCCACATTCAAAGGCTCGCAGGAGCGAAAGGTACTTGCTGAATGCTGGGATGTTTCAGTTTCCCCTTAGCTTCTGTTTCTGAGTCTGTTTCTGTGGCCTCTCTGTGTCAGAGGTTTTTGTTTTTATTCTTTGTACTGGACCTGTGAAAAATACAGGTCCTATTTTTAATTTTAGGTATCTCTGGTTCAGTCACGGGAGTGCTGGCCAAGCTGGCACATTTACAATGTACTTATTGAAGATATAGTATCCAGCTTCACATGTATTTTTTACTCTGCAGAAAGCAAAATTTTGAAAATACAGTTCCTATTACAGTAGGAAGAAAAGACTACTTGTCACATACCCATCTCTTGTAGCTTTTGTTTAATTTCTTATCTTTGTATAGGGAAATGTCTCATCATACATAGGGGGATGTCAGTTCAGCATACAGTCCATTGCAGCAGTCAGTTCTCAGACCTCTTTTGCCTCCTTAAGCATCTTAGTGATGCTTTGTATTTCTAGGACTGCCTTATTTCACATCATGTTTTTTCTCTGGTGAACTTGAAATGTATCCATGCTGGCTGTTGATTATTGGCGTCCTGAGTTATTAGTGATCCTTACAAAAGTGGGGATATCAAACTAAGTGGTTCTATGTTTGTGGTCTCTTTCTTCCATGATAATAGACCTGATACTACAGTAGAAGTTCAGTTCTGTTGTGTAGGGGAAAGCATGTTATCAAACCTCAGTGTTAGATCAATCATTTGATGTTCCCAGCAATTCAGTTTTCAGGGTGGGGGATGTCATCAAAAGGATTAGGCTGAAAAAAATCTAAATATCTCTTCTATCCAAGCCTTTTTCTTTTTTTTTTTTCCTTCCTGTGTCTATTTTTGAAGCCTGCACTGGATTTTCTGGACTTGTGACATGAGTTTTTATTATGCAGTGCATTAGAGCCCTTGTGAAAAATAAAACATGTGATGTGGAAAGTCTCTAGTAAAGAGTGACTGAGGAAAAAGAAAACAAAACCCTTCAGTCTAACGAAAGAACAGACTGTGTGAAAGTAACTTGGTATTTAATTGGAAATTGCAGTCAGTCTGCAGATGAAACAGCCTTGCTGGCATCTGTAGGTGGGTGTTTTGCTTATTGCTGTTGTTACAGTTCTCCTTCCTGCTTGTGCTTGTGAATGCCTTTTGCCTGTCAGCTCAGAGGTGCAGACATGGCTGCAATTTGTGGCTGCTCTTTTTCTAGAAGTATCAGCAGTTCCCAATATCACCAGTGTTGTAGAAGTGTGTTAGTAAGAAAGACCCTGCAAAAAATACCTTACAGTACAAATGGGTGTGACAGCCCTTGTTTTAGAGACGGAGAGTGCCTTTAGAGGTCATTAGAGATAAGTGATGTGACCAAGATCATGCAGGGCCTTTTGCACTCTAAATTATATCTGGGACTTCTACCTCATAGGTTCAGAGCTCACGAGGGCATTTTAATAGAGAAACTTTAGGAGGTGCACTGACATACATTCATTTAAGGTAAACGTGATCTGCCATCTTGGGCCAAACCCCAGATTTGCTTTCATCAAGTCTAATTATGATAATGGTTCATTTAACCTCTCTGCCTCCCCCTAACTTCCGCTTTAAAGCAAAGGTGCACTGGCTGAGAAACCTTGGACTGCACAGTTCCATTTTTAGCTCTGTCTGACTCATTTAATGATTTGGTCAGGTTAGTTTGTCCTTGACTCAGTTTCCCCACTGTCAAAATGGCACTAATAACACTGTCCTGCTTTTTGAGGAAGGGTTATGAAGATAAATTAGTTTTGGCTGGAGAAGAGTCCTGCAGGGCTAGCAGAATTGGAAGGAGACAAGCGTGCACTCTGTTGCAAGTATTATCTATCACTTATGTTTCTCACAGCACTCCTTGACTTTTACTGACTGCATTCTTTCTCCTCTTGCAAATCACCAAGGTGTATATTAATCAGCAATATCCCTTGCACAGATTACAGGGCCATCCCTCCATCAAATCCTTTGCCTTCTCAGAGGCAGATGGTTTTACAGCTGTGGGAGTGAAATCCTGGCCTCGACAATGTCAACAAAGCCAGGATCTCATCCCTGGTTTTCCACTACATGAGTGCTTCCTCTTCTGTACAAAGGCTGGCTATGGGGTGACTGCTGCTGGCTCTTTCTAGGGCTCCTCTAAGGAAGAGCAATCCTCTCCAAAAAAATGCAGGGATGTTTTCAGAGGCAGACAAAGTGATGTGAAGTGAGGGATGGTTGGAGATGGAAAAACCAGCCACACAACAATCTGACTTCTTCTAGAGAGGGTTAAGTACTAAATACCTCTTACTGGGTCACTTAATGATGGATGGTAGTTAGTGGGGGTGGGGTAAAGCTGACTTCCAGCCCTGCATCACTAAACAGTTCATTAGGAAAAACACACACAATGGAAAATGGCAGAGAGGCTCAAGTGTCCAATTTCTCTCTTGAACTCTCTGAACAGGAGGCTCCAGTCAGGGGAATCCCTGCCACCCTTTCCCCCCCTCCTTCTCTGGCAGTTTCTTTATTAATTAACGGAGTTGGCTGGGGACGGAAATGGAGGACAATAATCAACATAGATGGGTCTGCAGACCTATTTTTAATAATGTGCTTTGCATCTGTCCTAATTGGTATGGAAACAGTGACCTGATTGGAACGACCGGGAGCCTCTTGGGGCCTTTCTTTCTTCCTTTCTCTCCCTCTGTTTTCTTTTTTGTTTGGTTGAAGTTTGACTTGGTGGGAGTGGAGGGGCCAGTGGGTAAGAAATATAAAACCTAACCTTAGGGGCTGTTCACAGGCTGAGGAGTTGAGAGGGGCGACGTACTGGGGAGTGCATGGGATGTGGGGGCAGGGAGGCTGGGTTGGGAAGTTGGGTGTAAATGCCTCCAGGACAGAAAATCTAGCTGCCCTGAAGAGCTGAGGCCAAGCAAGGGAAGGAAGGGGCAGCAGGTCTCCTGGTTTAGTGCGATGATGAGGAATATGGTGGCTTTTTGGGTGAGCACTCCAAGAGCCAGCTGATGGCCAGTCCTTACCCTGCTGTGTAACAAATGTGCATGCAGTGAGACAGCTCCTGTCTGCGAGAGATTTTAACCCGAAATGGACAGTGGGGGGAAATGGATGGTTTGATATCAGAAGGTGGCTTAGGAACAAAGTGTGGCCCACAAACTTGACTCCCTCAGTGCTGCATGAGCTACTTACCAGACCACAGATATAGCTGCCATAATGGCTTGAGACACTGCACCGGGGAATCCAGAACAAATGCTATATGCAAACATGCATACAAAGTCTGTGCCTGTATGGGGAGACAGGATAAAACTGAATTTAATTGTGGTATGTTCTGCAAGGTGGTAAAACTTACCTGTTGCAGCTGCTGACATTGTTAGCATTTGCCTGTTCACACTGGATGCCTGTTGGGGTGGGATTGCAGAGACTGAGCACCACTGAACCAAAGGAGCAATATGTCCCCACGTTTTCTCCATACAGCTGTGCTGTCTGTCCTGTGGCTGCCTGGGGATGCAGCTGAAGGACTGCTTTCTTCTTTCTCTCACCTATTTAAATAGCTAGCAGCAGGCTCTTGCAGGCTGTGCTGTGTTTGTCCACTCTGCCTTCCAGGGTCTTCACAGTCTCTGGAAAGTAGCTCATAAGGCTTGGGCATTTGGAACACCACCTTTCTCCACACAGCCATAGTCTCCAGCAGAGCAGAATTGAAAGGAACCAAAAATCTGTCCTCATGGGGAGGATGGAACTTGTGTGCCCAAGCAAGAATCATGCTGGGTGTTTTTGCATTACAGTCTTGGTGCCAAATTACTATCTTGCAACTTCACTTTCTGTCAAAAGCTTGCATGTGTGCACACTGTCAAATAATGGGATGAAAAAACAAGTAAAAACCCTGAAATTATAATGAAATAAAAGTGATTTTCATATAGGCTAGGATAGAAATTGTACATTATTTAAAATAAAGTGAAAAGGATGGATGGAAAGATTGGCTCAAACAGCTATTTTTGTATCTTCCCCTTCAATGTCTCAACATCTCCAAGTCTGACCATTTTATTTTGAGTACTACAGCAATTGTTTTTTCCTGTAAACCCCAGCTCATAGGATGAATTACTGTAACTGAGAATCTCAGCTTTCTTTTGAAGAAGCTTGCTCTTATACTTGGTATGAAAAACTTGAAGAAATGGTGTTATTGCCCTCAAAAGGATCAGAATGAGAAGCTGAAAACAAGATCTCCCACATGCATTGCATTTAATAATAATAAGTCTCTGGTGCTTTTTCCCAGTCTCTATTTTGTGGGGCCTTGCTTGTTAACCTGGGCTACTTAGGCAGCCATGGAGGCACTGCTAAATTCAGGCCCTGCTTATGCATGGTGATCTCTGGTGTATATTTAACCCCGCTTATAAAGAGGAAGGAAAGAGAGAAAAGAACTGCAATATGAAATGTAGGGGGAGCAGGCAGCGAGCGGCTGCCGTGCGATGCGTGAGGAGTTGGCCAGGTCCCATGTAAATCAAGGACAAAGTTGACTAATTTCCTGGGTCGGTCATGGTGAAAATATCACATTTCATGGTTTGTTGCCGATTCATAGAAAAATCCTATTAAAACCGGGCAGATTACTTATACAATTTAAACAAATGATGATCAAAGATTATAACATGTTCTGTGAAGAATGAAAAGGAATAGAAATGAACGTGCATCTGGTGAAATGGGGCCAGCTGGGGTTTGCATACAAACTTGCTATTTTAGCAGCGAGGGGGGCGGGGGAGCTGCAGGCGGCCGGAGGCGCCGCGGCCCTTTCCGAGCGGGCTCCTGCGGGGCGAGCATCGGCTCCTGCGGGGCGAGCATCGGCCCCGGGCGGGGCAGCGCCAGCGCGCGGGCAGCAGGGGGCGCCGCAGGCCGCGGTTTGGGCGAGGCGCGGCGGGGGCTCCGGGAGCAGCCCGGGATCCCGGCACCAGGGATGGATGGATGGATGGATGGATGGATGGATGGATGGAGCCGCGGGTGCGGCCGCTGGCCACGTCGCCCGCTCGGAGGCAGGCGGCCCGCTGCCCATCGGAGGTTTCCCACTCAGAGGCAGGCAGGATGTGCCTAGCGCGGCTCAGCTGGAGGAGTGCCTGTGCTCGGCCCAGACCCTAAACCCGCACTAACTTGCGATCCCATAACATACTGCATCACTTCCAAGTTGCTCAGGAAGAAAAGCCTAACCTGAAAATCAGCAAAGCTTAGGCTGCGAGATAAAAATGGGTTCAGTGTCTCAACAAGACAAGGTCTACACAAGTGGTAAGCCAGACTGTTGCATAGCCCTGTGTAGATCTGTCCCCTAATCCTCATCAGAGGGAAATGTGTGAAACCTTCACAAAGTGTCAGATGAAACAACTGTACACTGAAGAAGAGAATACAGAGGCACAAACATGCCTATGTTATAAAGAGCAGTGGCTTTGTGAAGTGATTGCAAAGGTGGAGATGAAATGGGTAAACAGAAATGTGTCGCCAAAGAAAATGGCAGAAATTTTAGCAAATACAACAGAATGATTGGCATGGACACCAGGAAAAGACAGGTTTCTGTTTTGTTTGTTTTTAAGGCAGATGTCTGTATTTCAGTGTGAAATTGTTACAACAGACAGGGCAGAACTTAATATTTTCCTGTGCAGTGCTGAGCACCCTATCCCAAACAGTAATCCACATGAAACCAACTGTAGGGGTTTTCATAGCCCTCACAGATTGGAAATCAAGCTTAAATAGTCAAATCTTCTGACATCCCCACTCACTCTCTTATGCTAAACATACTGAAGCAGCAGACCAGTGATGCTCCTGTCACCAGGCTTGTTTTGCACAGCTGCCTGTCCAAAGTCCTCTATTGAAGCTTCCCCAAACACTGATAGAGTAGGAAGGACTTGATTTTAAAGGTCTTCTCCAACCTAAATGATTTTATGATAGTGTGGGAATTCAGTTGCATCTGAAATTTAGGGATGAGGTGTATGAATTTGCTCATACTGGCCCTTCTTTTTTACCTCTAAATCTAGGAAAATGTTGCAACAAACTTGTCTCTGCATGGCCTTCGACTCCAGATCCAAACCCTAATGCTATCTCTAGCCCTAGTGTTGTCCAGAGCTAAGGTATCCATGGCTCCCTAATAATTTAGCATAACATATTTAAACATTGACAGCTACCCTTAACTTTTCTTTAATGACCAGACAAATAAGCACTAAAACCTCCCATTGTGAATCCTGCAACAAAGCCAAGCCCTAACCTCACTGATCATTGTAACACAAGGACTCAGTGCTGCTGAGAAATTAAACATGTGTGTGGCTGTCAGCCACAAATCTTACCACTGAGGGCCTGGGAGAGTTCTGCAGGGGAGAGATGATGCTGCAGAGCCTCCTGTCCCAAGCCCTAAATGTGAACTAGTTGCAGTATCACTCATGGCTAAAGAACCTGTTAGTCTGTGAACAGTAACTATGAGAAATTCAAATCCACTGAGGCAGGCTGCAATCCTGTTGAAAGCTGGACAGAATTCATCAGTAAATCTCCACTAAATCTTTGTTTTAGTCCTCACTTTATTCCTGTCACGAGTGATGGCCTAGAAATCCAGCAATGTCCAAAAGTTAATCAGAAGATGTTTAAATATGCTGATACTGATTTTACCACTTATCTTACCTCAAGCAATGATACCATTCCGGTTCCAGCGTTGATCATGGCTCAGTAACCCCATTCTGTCTGACAATTAAAAATGATACATTTTAATCTACTTATCCCTGAGCAGGTTTGGCAGAATTGAGCAACAAAAATTATTTAGCAGAGTCTCGTTTCTGGAATGCTAAACTAGAACCTAATTGTAATCCTAACCCTAATTTGACCTCTGCCCAGATACTTGCTATCAGTGAAAAATAAAGAATAAATATTTGAGTATAGCAACATTAACTTTCATCCAGTTCTGTGAGTCTTAGAGATTTAGACAATTAATTTGCCTCTCTAATCTCTCTTCTTCCCCACTCTATCCCCAACTCCAATCCTATTTTTGATAACAACTTAGAAACCCAGAATTTGGCTTCTCATCTAGTGGTATCAGACCTTGGCTTTTCTCTACAGGTCTGACAGTGGTCAGTAGTAAATCTGTTTTTTCACAGATCCCACTGTCCTTAAGCATAACTCAAATCCCAGCCTACCAGCATTATACACTCTACTCTCATTGTCACCAGACTTGAATCTACTTGTTCTAGCCTTATTTGATTTTGCAGAATTCATCATATATCCAACTCTCTGTCTATATCTCTTTAATTTTGTTCCTAACAATAAACCACCAGTCTTTACCACAGACCAAACATTTTTTCTTTCTTCAAAATCAGGAATAAGACATTTGAGTCTACTGGCACTAGAGTGCTCTGGTATGGATAATCTGTGTATTCAGTGATTTGGCTACAGAGAATGGAAAATTGTTTTCCAAAAACAAGTGATTTCACACCCTGAGTGGTGAATAAATAATTTAATTTCTATGTATTCAGGGGGAGCTGAGGCTGATTTTTGCTAGCTGATAGTTCTGGTCTGGTACATGCAGCTCTTTGCAATAGAAAGTACCCAATGCTGCTTTGTGGCTTAAAGGATCCTTGTGCTTCATAACAAAATGTGTATAGAGCATTGCTGAGTAAAAATCAGGAATGGTCTATAAACAGTATGTGCTGTTGGCTATATCCTGTGCCTCTCTAGGCTTGCATGTGCTTTATTCTGGCCAGAGGGTGTGAACTAGCACATGGGAGTAGCAGCTGGAGAACGTGGTGGGAGTCATGGTACTTGGAAGAACAGCTGCAAGTCTCCCTATTTTAAATTCAATATTTAATATAGTGGTATTGGCTTTCTAGATCCTGACCTGTTCCAGTGCTGCTAATTACATTTGTGACATGAATGGTCCATAGTAAGGGACTTGGGGCACTGGAGTTAGATTTTACAGAGGATGCCTTAAAATAATATGCATTTTAAGTTGGAGAGCAAGTGAAAACCACAGATAATTGTTTTCCTACCTGGTACTATGAATAAGCATCTTCCAACAGAGATGTCTTTGTGTAAAAAGCAGTCTTAAAGACTTGTGCTTGTGCAGAGCTTAGAGAATGTGGTAAGGACCTCTCACTTGGTATAGCCAGCTCACCACCATGGCTGCTTTGAGCCAACATTTTGTAGGCTTAGCATCATGTTCATTTCACGTTAGTGGTGAGTAAAGCTGATTAGCTGCTGTTTTAACTGCAGGTAACTCATTGTTACTGGCAGGAAACATGTTTCATCTGCATAACAGTTTCATGTGAGCAGTGGAGAACATTTTCTATTAGCATTTGTTGATGTGAAACATGTTTCTTAGTGGAATTATACTTGGGACTGGAAGAAATCTTGATTTTCGTCTTTAACTCTAACTAAAAAACTTGAATCATGAAAACAAACTTTTTCATTCTTTCCCAATGATTTTTGATAATACTTTTAATGTGTCCAGGATTGGTCTCTATCCTATTTACTATGCACATAGCTAATGAAGCTAGAACCAACCTTCTTAACGCTGCCCAAAGTACGTAAATGTCCGCTGCATACAGAGCCTGAGGTTGTGTTCCAGAGAAGCTGTGTTGTACTGCTGTCCCTGACTGCCATGTGCAGGTGAGAGTTTGAGGTCTGTAGGGCCCAGTGAGGAGCTGAGGCAGGTACAGGTAAACAGTGTGTGTTCTTTTCTACTCCTGGCTCTGTAGTGTCCCTTCCTTTCTCTTAGATACCAGGCAATCCTGGTCATACTCTTTTACTTATTGTAATGACATTTACCAAAGCTCTACACAGCCAGGAGCTTGAGTTTTGAAAGTGGTAGGATAGTGACACTTGCCTTTTAAGAAAAGTTTTACTTGCTTTCTTTGCTCATGCTTTCCAGATAGTGAAGCCAAAACGAGCAATGTTTGAGTCAGTATCTTCCAAAAATGGTGTCATATAATAACTGATCACATTACCAGTCGTGCCTCTCATTCTGAAGGATCTCAAAGCACACTGTCATCTGAATTATGAGAGCAAATGCAAATATGTGACTGTGTTGTCAGTAAGTACTGTGAGACTCTTCTTAAGAAAGGTAGCTTCTGTTGGCCTAGAAGGTGGAACTTGCTTAAGAGTTTACAGTAGTACTACACAAATGTTTTTGTGAGCAAGAAGGGAAGAATCCCCCATTTGTTATAGATCAGTAAAGGAATTTAGGAAGATAGTTGCCTTGCAACTTGATTATTCTAGAGAAAAAGTTTTTGCTTGCCCCAGGCTATAAAAATCATGTAAGGGTATGGCTGCTTTATTTATTTCATAGAGATGGCCTCTTGATTCTTGCAAATCCACAAGTTGAATTGTTTCCAAGTCTCCATTTAGACTGTGGGGATGTGCTTGTGCTTAAGGGCCTGGCAGTCACAAAATATAGTCCCACAGAGCTTTGAGTCCAAGTGTGACTTGTAGACAAATAACTTAGCTCTGATTTTGATGACTTAAATCAGGGAACCCACACATTTACTGCTGCAAGCCTCACTTGCTAGAATATATTTGTATTGCTGGAATACCAAGGATCCATATCACCTATGAAGGCATTCCTATGCCAGATATGAGTGCAGAGCAAACAAAAGATGAATCCATGCTTTAGAACTCTAGCAATCTAAGCCAGAAGATTGTGACATTGTCAAATCATTACAATTGATACTAAAGAAGCCAGTGCTTCTGCTACAACTTGGCTAAAAAAAAAACCCCCAAACCAACAAAACAAATAAAAACCCCAACAAAACAATAACAGCAAAACCCTCCAACAACAACAAAAAACCCAGGCCAAAAACTGATCCACTTGACCTATTTATAGACAGGGAAGAGTTAAAGAACAAAAGCACATGGAAAAATCTAAAATCATCTTGTCTTCAAATGGTCTCAAATGTATGGGGAAGAAAGAGAGGCAAAACAAAGCCCAGAGAATCTGAAGCTTGGACTGCCTTGTTTTTCCATAAATTTTCCAAGATATGTTGGAGACTCTTTTATGCATTAGCACAGTGTTTAGGAATGAATATTTGTTCAGTGAGATATGACTCTCCCATGGCAGAGCAGTGAAATATAGGATATTTTGCTTGTTGGCAGCAGATTTCTGGCTGTCTATGTTTTTATTAGTGCAGGTTTTTCTATATGAGCATAGCTATTTATCTAGCAAGCAGGGCCAGCAGATAGAAAGTTGAAGAGAGAGCCAGCACAGTTCTAAGCCATATCAGCTGATAAAAACCCTTAAGGCTAAATATCTACAGGACTGGGCTATGTGCCTGAATTAAGGGAAATGCTGTTACATTTTCCCAGTCACTTGAATATCCTGCAGTTCCTGCACTTCCACAAACACAGTTTAATGCAGCTGATACAATGCCATGCTGAGGATGTTTTGTCAGCTGCCAGTGTTCAGTCTTGGAAATTTTAATTCCTGACTTAGAAGATGGAGGGAGCTTTTTAGTAGAGGTTGTAACTGGCTGATGACCTTTAGTGTTCTGCTCATTTACCACCAGAGATGGTCAGATAGTTACCCCAAGGATCTTTGAAGTCCACCAGCATCTGTAGTCTGCTGGTCTGGTTGGACTGCATTGGTGATAGTGGAGGTATAAGAATCCAAATAAGCAACCTCATTCTCTTGAGTAATAATCTGAGTGTAATTGTTGGGGCTAAATCCCACACTGGGGTGTTCTCTGATTGTAGCAGGAATTTTGCTTGAGTGTAAACTGGATCAGACCTGTGGGACCTGATCTTTAATTTGTAATACTTTGCATGTGTGACAAATGCTTGTGGAGGTAAGCAGACCTTACAACCTTACTAGAGAGGGAAGCCAAGGCAAAGGTTACCAAGTAAAGAACAGAGTCAGAAACCAATGATAAGACCCTTATTTCTAAGGTGATTCCCTAAGCTCTTGGTGTTTTGCTTGAATAGCTGCTGAAAACAGAGTAGAAAAGGCAGTCTTTGCTCTATAGATTCAGAGAGGAGCTGTAAGATAAAAGGCAACAGGGGATGAGAATTAGAGATGGCTTAGGCAATGTATGGAGATTGCCTGAAGTAGCAGTAACAGCATAAACAAATGGGACAAAGTTTTTTTTTAAAATGTCATTTTAAAGGATCTTGCAGATGGGCTTGTGATGATGACCAATGAAACAAGCCAGGGACATTTATAAGGAGCTCCATTCCTTCATAAAACCTGTGAGGGACAGAAGGACACAGATTTGGAGATCCAGCAATTAACAGTGGGCGTGAGAATAGAGGTGGTTAAGGTGTGGGGCTCTGTTTTCTTGCCTGAAATAAGAGATATTGAGTACAGGTATCAGGAAGGTCCTTGAGAGAGAATAGAAGCACTTTCTGATTGCAGTGGAGAGGTAGGAAGGAGGCCAACTCTCCCACCAGGTAGGCTGGGAAGGTCAGCTGTGCAGCAGCATAGCAGAAAGGGGCAGCAAGTTTCCAGGTCAGAGACATGATGGTTATGAAACCTAGTGGTTATGTGGACTGCATGGTTATATCTATGTCTTGGATCATCTAGAGACTCTGCCTTCATACTCTGTTTTTAGTTTCTCTTATAATTTGGTATTACCTGAATAAAATCTGCGTAGTCAAGAGCTTGAAATTGCAACCAAACTACTATGGAAGTCAACTAAGTAGGGTCACAGTGATCTTACAAGGCCCTTCCAAAGAAGGAATCAAATTATTGAACTGAGGTTAAAAGCATGCCAGTAAGGGTGTAAACGTGAAGCATCTCAGGATCTACTGTGTTTAAATAAATTACAGTTTAAGCAGCTTTCCAGCATGGTCAGATTATAGCCTCTGGGATACAGAGTGTGGGGGAAGCGTCCTTGTTATGCCCAGTTTGAGGAGATAGTGATCATCTTCACTGGGGCTGCCATCACATGCAACAAATGCAGAACAATAATAATTTCTAAAGCATATTGAAACCCTCTAACAGAGGAAGTGCAATTGTACATCTGCATTACTTTCATTGATATTTTGCACTTATTGCCAGCCTTGGTCTTCCGTTAGAAACATTTTTCATTTACAAGCACTTTCCTTAATGCTGTCACACATACAGAGCTATTCCTCCTAGTCCAGACTCGCTCCCATGCAGCTTTCCCTGTGGCTAGTGAGGCTGTTCTGAAGTATGCAGGATTCCAGAAACAGAAATACCAGCCTTTGTATTGTCATGAAATAAAAAAGAATAAAGAATGAAAGCAAATAAGTACACATACATGAGTCAAATATATAGATGCATTTCTTTATTTAGATGATTTAAAGTATACTTGTGTTTTATAATAATGTGATGTGTGGTTCACTCCACATGATATTAATTAGCAAAAATAGGTTTGTAGCACCGAAAAGTTGTTAATCTTGTATTTTGGTACAGTTCTGTTTTCTCTGTATTTCTTATTTCAGGTTTTATTTCTGGAACAAGATTTGTATTGTTTAGAAACTCAGACTTGGATTCTTTAAGAAGCAGACCTTTTCTGAGAAATCAGGTTCCCGGTATAAATTTACTGCCTCCAATTCTGAAAATATTTTTTTTTTAATGTGCTTAGTTTGATTTCAAAATAATTGCCTGGACATATAAAATAAATTGCAGAAATAAATCTGTGTGGATCCAGAGGCCTAACTAATCAATATATGTGTTCTTCTGGACTTTTTTTCTTCATATCTATTTCCAGAGTTGTAAATACAGGGTATTTTGGTTTGAAATACCCTATGTGACTTGTGCAGTAAAGGAATTTCTCTTATGAGATGAAAGTTGAAACAGTAATGACAATTGCAGTATCAATGAGCAAATTTAAGTATTCTTCTGGACAAAATGTCCAGCATACAGCTGAAAAATCATTTTATGTGATAGGTTTGGCACAGGGCTTTAGTTAATGGCATGACATTAGGCTGGTGACCTGTCACTAGTGGAGTTCCAGAGGGCTCCATCTCAGGACCTGTGGTCTTCAACATCTTCATCTACAACTTGGACACAGGACTTGAAGGGAAACTAAGTAAGTTTGCCAACACTAAATTGAGAGGAACTGTCGACTCCCTCGAGGGCAGAGAGGCCCTGCAGGGAGACCTTGATAATCACCAGTTGGGGTAATCACCAATTGTATGAAGTGTAACAAGAGCAAGTGCCAGTTTCTGCACCTACAGCAGTGCAGCCCTGGTTGTGTGCACAGACTGGGGGAGGACAGGCTGGAGAACAGTGCCCTGAAAACACCTGGGAGTCCTGGGCAGGGGCAAGCTGGGCATGAGCCAGCAGTGCCTTGGCAGCCAGGAGGGCCAACCCTGTTCTGGGGGACATCAGGGACAGCATCACTAGCCAGGCAAGGGAGGGATTGTCCTGCTCTGCTCTGCTCTGGGGCAGCCTCACCTCGAGCACTGCGGGCAGTTCTGAGCACCACAAATTAATAAAACATTTAGCTACTGGAGTGTCCAAGGGAGGGCCATGAGAATGCTGAAGGGTCTGCAAGGGAAGACTTGTGAGGAGCAGTTGAGGCCACTTGGTTTAATCAGCCTTGGTTTAATCAGGGAGAAGGGGAGATTGAGGGGAGACCTCATTGTAGTCTCCAACATCCTCATGAGAGAAAGTGGAGGGGAAGGTATTGATCTTTTCACTCTTGTGACCAGTGACAGGACTCAAGGAAACAGCACAAAGATGAATCAGGGGAGATTTAGGCTGAATATAGGAAAAGGTTTTTTACCCAGAGGGTGGTCAGGCACTGGAACAACTCCCCAGGGATGTGGTGACATCACCAGTCAGATGGAGTTCAAGAAGTGTTTGGACAATCACCCCTTAGGGGTGTCCTGTGCAGGGCTAATAGTTGGAGCCTTGATGAGCCTTGTGGGTCCCTTCCAACTCAGCATATTCTGTGATTCTATAGTTCACATCTAAAGCATTCTGACATCACCTGATCATTCAGATTCACCTCTCTTTGGGACAGCTATATGTGTCAGCATGCACCACTACACAAACAACACAGAATTCTAACAGCAGGCAATAAAGAGTACCAAAGCCTGGTGAATAATTCAGAGCTGCTTAAGTGGCTGGCTAGGATGGTTTGTGCTGGAGTGTGAAGAATCCAGTGCTCCAACATCACGACCCTTGTGTGGTGTCCAAGATCCGTAAAGCCCACAGATGGTCAGGTTTGCCATTGCAGATCAGGGCTCACAAGTTTTGTCATGGTTATGTGAAATTGAAGCTTGTCTAGAATGGAGGCTGGTTTTCTGCTTAAGTCACTCAAAGAGAGGACTCATTAGGACTGTTCTGTGACCTGGAGAAAAATGTATTTATCTTGTGGTCATTTTAGAATATAGGGGCTTATGCAGGGAATCATGGAACTGGTTCTCATAGAAGTTAGCTTGCTCTTAATGCTATGCATAGGTATAAGCTCTTTTTGAACAGAAATCAGAATAATAGGGTTTATATGACTTTTCTGACTTGGCATGCATAGTATGTGTATCTGTGATGATTATTTTGTTGCTGTTTAAGTGATTCTTGAAAAGAAACAGTGAGACACCATGTCCAATCCAGTAGAGAAGTCTGTGCAAGGACTCCCACTGACACCACAGGATGTTCAATCCAGTCCTCCTTGTTATCATAGCATTTGCATTATCATTCTCAAACTTGTGTGGTTTTAGTTTCAAATTTCTGGTTTGTTGTATTTTTCTATTTACGAACTATCTTTTCTTGGCTGCTTATGTCCTTTTTTTTTATTCTATTCTTACTCTAACAGTTTTTAGTAATCTTGATAGCTTGTTTCATGATTTCTTCTGTAGCTGGCTGATTCAGGGGGACAGACTTTGTGCACTGCAGCAGGGCTGGTGACAAGTACCTGCTTTCTAGTTTAAGCTTAGAAAGAGAACCCTTTGGTGGTAAGGAACAACCATGACATTGAAGGATAACTTTGTGTCAGAATGCAGTGAGAATTCTAAGCTCAGCAACATTAGTGTATAGTAAAGTTGGAGAAGTTACTCTACATTTATGTAGCGGTAAGAGCTTGAGTCTTTATAGGAATACTTGCCGAGGAAATAAGCCTTCAACATCAGCTGATTTTCTGAAATTGAACTTTTGTTCTATTCAAAGTGAAGGGATGTGAGTGCCTTTGTGGAAATCCCCATCTGTGTGTAGCAGTGACTGTGCAGCCACACTAGTGCACGCTGATTCTGTGAGAATGTATAAATCAGGGTGAGACTGCAATCTGTGGGGTGTGTGTAGCTGAGTGCGAGAATGCAGTGGTGAGAGTGTCACACCTGCCTGTGTGACACTGGGGCTGTGAGTACCTGTGGGGGGACATGATGATGTGACATGATGATGGACATGTGTGGTGTGCATTGTGCAAAGGTTCAGCCCATCTGTGTATTGATACTGATGCACAAATGTGATTGCACAAACATGTGAGTGAAGCACGGATGGGAATGTCTGTGTGAATGTAGGAAGAGCACAGCCATGAATGCATATGTGAGCATGGGTGCAAGTATTAGTGTATTTCTAAAGGCAGAACATACAAATAAATGTATGTAAATGAAATGTGTATATTACCAGATGATCTTAGATGGAGAGAACATGTGCCAGGCACGGCCTCTTCTCTGTTCTGTCCATTTCTGTACATGTATTAGCTTCAAAGATAAACAGTGCCCCAGCTTGGCTTTAGCTGGGCAGCAGCCCTGAGTGTGCAGTTGCTCTGCCAGCTCAGTGTGTTTGTGTGCTCTTGTGAGAGAGTTGGTAATTGTGAGCGCTCCCTAAGAGAATCTCTGGGGCCAGGGGATACAATAGGCAAGGGTCTAGGGTCTGAAACTGTAGACTTTAATAAAGCCACTGACAGCAAATAAGAGCCTGACATGTGAGTCACATTACTGACAACAAGGGCTGCTTTGTAGTCCCATCTGCACCCTGATCGGGTCCGTACAGTAACTGAAAGGACAGAACAAACTGCTGCTGCCTTCAATAAATACAACAGTGCCACAAAGGCAGCCGAACAGACCAACTTTGTGTGCCTTTGCTGCAGCTGAGCTGCTCCCCTGGTTCTCTTCCTCGCCTCCCCCACCAGCGAAAATGACTGACGTTACCTTGTAAGGGTTGCTTGTGAGCCCTGACTATGGGCTAGTCCCCATGGCAGTCATTACATGTAGCCCTGTAACATCTTTCTTCCCTTCCACTCCTTGTGTTCCTTCATAGCGTTTCCCTTTCTCTGCTCCCAGTGACTGGGAGAGGCCTGGAGCTCAGCTCCACAAGCCATGTCCCCTGGACCTCATGCCCCTGTCTGGGCAAGCCAGCACTGGGAGCTCAGCAAAACCTTACATCAGGCTATGAGCACAGTTACCTGAGATGTCATAGTAACTCGAATAGTTACTCCAGACTCCCACTGGAGTGGTCCATGAGAATGTTGGACTTGCCAGTACAGTAACTTGAAGGCCTCCCAGATCCTTAGTGGTTGGTCACCTCCCTAACCCAGGTAGCATCAGGGAACAACAGTATTTTCTATTTATCACGGTGTCAGAAACTGTCTTTGCTGGTTGCCCTCAGGGCCTCTTACTCTTCCCTCCCTCTGGGCCTCTCCCCTTTGGCTTGGAGACTTTCCCAGTGAAGAGCTTTCACATGGAGCAAAAAAGCCTTATAGATTGACCCCTCTTCAATGGGCATTTGTGCCACTGTTGTGTCTCTCAGTGCTTTTCTGGCCACTCTTTTTCAGTTTGTCCCAATAGCCCTGAGAAAGGGCCTTAGTTGGATGGCATATGTTGTCATGTACAGAAAGAGTTATAAACTGTGGAAAACATCACTAGGTTATAAATCAAAATATTAAGCTTGTGGTTGCCAAAGGGGAGATGTCAAGTATCAGGATAATGTCTATGATAGTGTAGGTATGTCTGTGTTGTCTGCCCTAGCCCATTGTGTGTCAGTCCACCTAACAAAAAGTCTAAATTCTTCTCTGCTTGAAAAAATGGAAAATCAGACCCAACAGTTTATGCCTAGCAGAAACTGTGTCCTCCTGTATCCTCTGGAGCACACAGAGCTGAATTCTCTGGAGGCTGGGGGGGGACACTACCATTTGCCCTGTGCTTCTACAGTGTGCAGTAGAGCCTGGAGCCTGCCCTGTCAGTGTCTAATTGACACTGTCTTCAGACAAGAGGATCTCAGTCATAGTGATTTGTTCCTAAGGTATAAGGCTTACCTACTTCAAAGGTCAGATTTTTCAGCTGGCAACTAGTATATTGCAGCTTATGGGAACATAATGTGGTAGAGGTGGGAATGCAGCAGACCTTTCCTTGAGAAGGAGAACAGACTTCAGGAAGCAAATTCAGTGTCTGAGCATCTTTACGAAATCCTACAGTAGAGTCTGCTGTGAAAAATAGTTCTCTGTGATTTTACATCTCCTTCTGTTCAAGCAAACACTTCAGATAACATTAAACACAGTAAAATACAGACCAGCATAACACAAATTACCAAGCAATAGGAAGTAATATCTCCTACAGAGATGTATGCAGAAGAGAAAGAGAAAAGGATTTCACTGATGTCACATAGAAAATGCCCAGATCCTATAGTACTAGGTGTTGATAGGTGATGTTTATAGGAACAACTTGTGATGATGATTTGCATAACACAGTGATATTTCTTAGAGCTAATCTCTGGACCTTCTGCTAGAGATTTCTGTTCTCTCTGTATCAATAACATATAAAGGATTAAACACCACTGTTTTGAAATAACCTACATAGCTGAGAAGCAGCACCAGAAACTTTAAGTCCTGTACAAAATGTGCTCTGTACTTTTCAGGGAAATGTCTGGAATTTTTGGAAAGGAAAAAAAAAAACAACCCAACAAACCAAAACCCACCAAAAAAACCCCAACAAACCCCAAGACTTAGAGCATCTTATGGCACTGTTAAAAGAGAATGCAGATTCTCCCACATCTGGCTCAGCACTTTGATCACATAACAAGCTTTCCTTTTTCTTTGGTGTTTAGGCTAAGAACTGGACAGGGTGAGGCTAATAAATCTGCAATCTTTGTATTTGATGGTGACTGTCAGTCCCCTCAGTCCTCACCTGTGCTCACTGCTTGTAGAGGCTTCAGCTGAGGCACAGCTGGCAAAAGTGGGAAATTTCTCTTAAGCAAGGAGTCTACAGCAACAGCACCTGTGCCTTCCTCTGGAGCCCCTCCACCTCTTGAACAGGCAGGAACTGAGAGATCCCATTTCTAGCAGTTTGATACCTGAAGAGAAAAAGTGTTTCCTAGAAGGAGATGGAAGGATGGAGCCCAGAAGAACAGACTTGGCACAGACATGCTAGATTGTATGTTACTGCAGGGAGTAGGAAGCTGCTCACTGTCCCAGCTGTTCTGCACCAGGAAATCTGAGAGGACAGCTTTAAATTCTTCTTGCTGTACTTTGAGAAAGGTGCAGTTGGTAATTATTTGAACTCCCGGTTTTTCTTTCAATTTCTCTTTCCTTTCTCCTTTCATTGAAGAACTGGTTGGTTACATCATTGTAGTAATCATTTCTGGAGAAGCATAGCTCATTGAGTGCCAAAGTAGTTTAGTTTAATTTCCCCAGGTTTCTGAGTGGGTTCTCAAAGTGATCTTTACTAATGATCCCTGAAGATTGAACCGGATTCTCTCTGTTGTTAAGCAAAGCCTGTCAGAAGTGCTATAATAAAATGCAATGGAAAGCTGAGTGCAAATATATAAAAAATAGAAATCATAATTAAAAAAAAAATCTTAAGGCCAACAGAACTTTGGAAAAGAAAAGCTGTGTAAGGCATTGGAGACTACTTTTACACTTTCCTTTGATAAAGCTGAAGCCTAATTCAGTTCTCATGTAGAAAAGAACTAGGACTTCATTTGTCAACTTACAGGAGAGCATACCAGTCTCATCACTCTATTTTTAAAATTTATTTCCCCACCCTCCCAAGAAATGCTCATTTACACACTAATGACATTTTGTAAATAATTGATGTCCAGAAACCAAAACAGTCTGAGTGGAACTTCATGTCTGTCCTTCACCAACTACTAAGAAAAGGTGATCAACTCCTGCAAGCCTTCTTGGAAGTGGCAGCCTAGGCTCTCAGAAGCTCTAGAGCATGCACTAAAGTCGAGGACTTCCCCTTGGTACTTGTCAGCTCTTCTGGTCTTGCTTTGGGATCTTTGTTTTTTCAGGCCATAGCCAAATCTTGGACATTTGAGAGATAAAACGAACTAAGCTCCAGAAAATCTCAGAGCCTTAGCAGTTCTGAACAAATTAGGTTGTACCTTACGGCTGGGGTCCAGTCCTGTTCCAGGTAGCTTATTTAGGCCTGTGGGGAAAAGAAGTAACCTTCTGGGAAAGACAGTTTGGTCCTAAATCGTCAGCTATTAAATACAAGAGTATTTTGCCAGCAGAATAGGAGAAGCTACTTCCAATAAAGCCAATCAAAAGCAATTTCCCTGCTGAAAGGTGGCCTACCTGAGACAGAGCAGGCTGCACCAGCTGCACGCCACTGCTGTCAGACTTGGCCGGGTCTGTCAATTAAGGGAACACAGAGCAATCTGTGAGTGCTGAAAGGGATCCCTTCAGAGCCCTCCGTGCCTGAGAGACAGGCCCATTGTCTGCATGCATGTCTCACATAGTTTCAGAGTCCTGATAAGCAGGCATGCCATGAAAAACTACATTATATGGTGAGCTGGGGAATACTTTGTCTGGGGGTGGATGAGATGGGGGTGGGAGAAGAGGTAACACTGCACCTTTGCAGTGTGGGAGGTGGGGCAATGAAAGACGTCGCGTTTGGTGGTCCCCCAACACAACCTGCTTTCTCACAAACTCTTGTTGAATGATGAAGTCGTGGTTTCCTCTAATTCCCCTCCTCCTCTCCATCCTTGTCATTTCTTCTGGAGTTCAGAAATCAGTTGGGAAATTACTGCAGCATTGAGAAGACAAACAACTTTACTTAACCACGTTCATCTGCTGCCTTGCCACATATTGAGAGTCCTTTTTCCTGTGAATCTGCGACCCCCAGGGTCTATGAGTCTGTGGGCAGGGAAGAGTGAAGACTTCAGACTTCCATGCATGTGCTGTAGAGGATATGTTGAGGCAGCTCCCAGGGGAAGGAATAAGTGGGGTTCCCTCACCAGCTGCTAGCAAATGTTTGCTTTCATTTTCCTCAGCTTGTAGCCTGGATCCCTTGGTGCAAATGGGCCCTTTGCACTTCCTAGATACCAGAAGAGCTGATGCTCTTGGATGGGCACATCTTAGTCTAAAACAGGATGTTCTCACTGCTTGAGCTTGGAAGTATGTAAAGGGGTTAGTACATGCAAAAATGCCTGCATAACAAAGCAAATAAAACCAGTCTCCAAGATGCTTTTATGCTATCTTTTTGGGCCGCTCTGCAGAGAGAGAGCAGAACTCTCTTTAAAATAAATTGTCCACTATGTAAAACTAGTTTTCTACATGCTTGGAGGAATATGGAGACTGTACTCTGTGTGATCAGATGCAAACAAATGTATACATGGGAGCAAAAAACTCTGTAACTAATGCAGTAGCATAGATTTGGAAAGAGCCAATGCTGTGGTTAAACCAAGAACATGAAGGATGTTTAGAAAGTGACTTTTCCTAACACTTTTCCTTTCTCCTTCTGCCTGAGGACTTTTTCTTGCACTCACTGAAGCTGATAGTCTTCATGTTTAATTTTAGTGTCAGGCACTCTAGATGATCTTCATTCAGTGTTTAAGCCAAAGTTTATTGTGGACCATGCCTACTTTTGACTGTCACAGACACGTTGGGCAAAAGCCATTTCTGATAAGGCAGTTAAATTCTGTGGACCTACCAAGGGATGAACCTGGCCCATATTCTTCAGCTTTCATATCAGTATTTTGGCAGTACAGAGGGCTGCCAAAGAGAGGATTGGATTTCTGATCATTCAGTCATTCGTCTTCAGCACATATACCCTTGTCAGTGATTTGTGATTTGTCTGCAGCTCACCCAGTGTGCAGTGACACTCCAGGAGATGACAGGCCCTAGTTTTTCCCAGTAGGGGAATATGTCTTGGCTCAGCATATTTGATAAGAAAAATTAATGAATTTGTTATGGAACAGAAGCTCCTCTTTCATCTCTGACTTGGTGAGGCTCATGGAAACCCATCTTTCTTTTCATGTTAAATAAAGCTTCCACCATGGATGCCAAATCCTACTGTTTATTCTCACACTCTTCACTGCACACACACTTGTACCATATTGCCAGTCCTGGATAAAGTTGTTGTACTGATGTATTTTGCCTTATTTTCAAAGATTTTTAAATTCTTATGTTTATCCTGTATTTTAATTCTTTCTGTTTAGGTATAGATATATACACACACACGCACTTAAATTGACAAGAGAGACTGGCCTTGCTTTAATCTCTCTTCCTCAATTCTTCAAACCAGAGACCTTGCTAATGTTCATAGTAGTTTCCTAAAACTGTGTTTCCCCTGCATCCTCATATAAATGGCATTCATGACCTTTCTCCCAGCCAAATTCTGGCAGAGCCTTTTCTGGAGCACACCAGAAGCCCCCAGCATCCACTGAGTCACAGTGTGGGCTCTGGAGGACACCTTGAAGAGCCTTGTCATTTCCTTTGGTTTGTCCCTCTTGGTGTTATTTTTTTTTTTTGGGCCTGTTGAATCTGAGTCATTCTTGATGGGGAAAAGATAAGTTGTGGCATCCCACAAAACTGCCAGGTCTGTTCAACAAAATGAACTGTCTCTTTTGAGTAGCTTATATAAAGATAGTCCCAGCACAATCGTCACATTGAATTTTTACTTGCTTCAAAGAACAGCAGACTAATTAAGTGAAGATATTTAGCAGATTGTCATCAGGAGGCAAGTGAGCCACTCAGGGAGATGAATGGGGTAGTTTGTGCTTCTTGGAATTGTTGTTTCAATATCTTGTCAGGCTTGAGCAGATACCAATGGCTTCAGGAAGGGTACGTATTCAATCTTTCATATATGTTCAAGGTAGAGCTGAGCTGCTGCATTGTAACATGGAAGCTGAAGAGCAGAAGGGTGGGTGTCAAATTGATTCCTGGTGTATCCTGCTGGAGTTTCAAGGTACAGAAGCCCATTTCTCCTCCTTGCTGTGGTGGTTGTACCAAATTTATGAGCCAGTGCTCCATGATGGAGCTGTGTATCACTAGCTCTGTGTAACAATCTTCACCTGCTCTACTCAGTTTTTGCTGTGCCTCCTACAGGCAGGTATGAGGGATTGGGTGGTTTTGTATCTTTTGGATATGTACGTAGGGTATCTAATGGGAAATGTTTTCCTTCTACCATGTATATCAGGGGCTGCAGAGTCTTGGTGCCTGGCAGAAAGCACACTGCTAGACATCTGCTCCTTGGAGCCCCTGGGACCCCCCTGTGGTTGAGAAAGAGGAGACCTTTGATCTGTGGTTTGTGTGGGAGAGGTAGATGATGCTGTGGTTTGCAAACAGCCGATGGTTCTTTCTTTCCTTCAAAGGAAAAAACAGCCTTGGTGTGTGATGATGCAGGACATCAAGTGACCAACTGGGAGCACACAGCGTGATGTGGTTTGCTCTGCAAGCTGCAGTTCACCGTGTCATGGTATATTTTTAAGAAAAGGTGACAGTTCTGGCTGTGTCTTTAAGCCACCTGTAGGGGAAGCAGGGAATGGCCCAAAACCAGCAATAAAACCCCCATGAGCTGAAAATTTCCTTCTGCATCTCTCCAGGGCATATAGCAGCTGTTCACTCCAGGCAAAAGTGCTCCCCCTTCTTACACTGACTTGTCTGTAAAAGGGATATTTGTCCACAGGCACCTATCCCATTAGGGGTCTGTGGCACTGCCTACTGCAAGTTTAGAGTTCAGAGGAGTGTGACTGCCATTATCTGTCATGACCCTAGGGGTTATGTTCAGCAGTTTGGGTAAGGACTGCTGAGAAAATGTTGAGTTTGAGCAGGGACTGCTGTGTGAATGTTTGTGTCCATGTGGGGAGGGTGGCACTCAGAGTATACAGCTCTGAAGGGAAGCAGTGGAGCTGTGCTTGTGCCTCTACAACTTTGTGAAGAATTATGTGCAACAGTCCAGTGCTTAGAATACAAAAATATGATGCACCGGACTAACCAAATATCCAACTTCCATGTGATCTTGTCTCCCTACAATGTGAATATTTAAGGAAGGGAATAGGAACAGGATAGTATAGGATATATAGTGAACTGTCTGCTATATAGTGTCTAGGAATCAGAGCTGAGAGATTTCTTGAAATGGAGAGTATATTGGACTCATCATGACTGGTATTCACCTCTGGATTAATATCAGTCCCTTGGGCTCCCCTGACACCATTGCCTTGGACAGCAAGTCTGGCAGCATTTGAAAGCTAAGAAGAAGCTGTGTTGGTAGGGGAGGAACTAGTGCTGAGACCTGTAACAGTGTGAGCACTGCCAGGCATGCCAAACTCCAGCTGGGAAGGAATAAGAAGTGAAAACATGTAAATCAACTAGATCCAAGAAACTAAAAAGACATCAGAACAAAGCCACACAACTGTGAGACTGAACGTGGGTGATTCATTGGCTGTGGAACAGGTATTCCTTATAGATGCCATTTTTGGTTTTGCCTAAATGCTTAAGAACCTGATAGATTTCCCTCTGGCCTCTTGTATCCTGTGGTCTTATGAGGTGGCCTCACTCAGAGCAGCTTAGGATGACTCTGGGCAATGTTCTGCCACTCTGCAGTGGTGGGCCCTTGGACCATCTTCTGCAGCCCTTTCAGCAGTGCCCGTTCCCAGCACGCTTCAGCATTGGGGACACACCTGGCAGGGCTGTCTGGCATGCACTGCAGGTACAGGACATAAAGTTCTGCACATGGCCCAGGAACCAGGCACTGCAGCAGGCTGCTGGAGCCCTTTGCCACAGCTCACCTGTGGCTTGTGTGAGAAAGGCCTGTCCTAGGCACTAAAACCTGAGTTTGATGCTTTCTGGAGGCATTGCCAGAGTTAGAGGAATGGGATTCTTACAAGAACATAGTACNCTTTTCTTTTAAATCAGTGGTGTGCTGTAAAATCCCACCCTCAGGGCTTACAGGTATTTGCAGGAGTGGAGCCCTAAGATTTTTGAATGTGTTTTTGGCTAAATCCTTAATAGCTAGGTGACTCCTGCTTACCATTGCTTCTTCAGAGCTGCTGACATTTCCAAGGAACACTAGCAGGTCAGAAAGTCAGCTTGGAGAAGCTGAGCTGCTTCTTTACCACATTACAATCACCCAGCTTGGTGCTTTATAACTCTGTCTTTAATGATTTTCTCAGCTATTTTTCCTGGTACTGGCGTAAGGCTCACTGAGGTCTATAATTCCCATGATTGCCCTTAGCACCTCTTTTAAAAGAAGTGCAGAGTTTTGGCTCCACTCCAGCCTGATGGGAGAGTGGCTGTTTTTAATGATAAATTGAATGATTTTGTTAGTAACTTCTATGAACTTTGAGTTTTTCAGAGTGTTTGCATAAATGCCATCTGGTCCTGGAGGTTTCTTATCCTTTCAGTTTTTAGGTTATGTTATTTTGTCTTTTTTCTTCCTTTTGAGTTTCTGTCTGTTTTCAATCTGTCTGGCTTTGTGTGACCCCTACTAATATTGTTATTATTTGTGATTGCAGTGTTAATGTAACGTGGTCAAAGTACTCAGATCTCAGACTGGAGACCCTTTATGTTAAATATTTTACGTGTATCCAAACCAAGAGTTATTACCTAGGGGACTTTGTGGACAGGGTAAAGGTAAATTGAGCCTTTATGTAATTTTCTGGCACGGGGCAAATGGCAAAAGTTTACTCAGATCAGCTAGGCCAAGAATAACCTTGTGCAACTGAATCTGAGTTCAAGAACTTTGCCTGCTGGTGGCAGTCCAGAGCAGAGGGGTCACAAGCCTAGGATTCCACAGCTTTGATGTTCTCATATTCTAGTCCTGTATTTCAACGGCAACACCACGTTTCTCAGGCTCATTCTATTTTTCTGGATAGCTGGAAAATCTTGATTCCTGTAACTCATAGTAGAACACCCCTGTAAAAGCAGCCCCCTCCACAATCTCGTGTTTCTGACTGTGTCAGAGGAACCCAAATCGTCATCAGGCAATTAACATTGTTTAACAACTTGCTGTCATTGCTTGGGAGAAAGTCTAGGCTTCCCTCTCACACAGTTTCTGACTCCTCACCTCACCTCACTCCTGCTGTCAGCATCTTTCTGAATAGAGTTTGCTGGAAGAGAATGAGCCCTACCCCTTTCTCTTCTCTTGCCTACTCCCAGCAGGCAAGCAATATGGCAGAGTGCGGTCTCCAGTGTCCCTTTAGTCACTTCTCTGCTGTCAGTGTCACAGGGCTAGTGTTTAAGCATTTTCACGCTGGATTTGAAATGAGATTATGGACTGGTCCACTCAATTGACTTAATGGATTTTAAGAAACTAGATCCTATTAATGCAGTCAGTGCCCCAGGGTGCCTCTCCTACTGCAGACAAGATAATCTGCCATGCAAATTAAATCCTGCCTCAAGATGCAGGGCCTGCTTAATGTGATCCATTACACAGTTTACTTGTTTATATCTAATATTGTAACAGGAATAGGCTTACGAGCAGCAGGACTCAACTGAATAGAAGAGTAAATTACCAGGAAAATGAGGTTTTAGAGCCTCTCTCTCTTCCTTTCTCTCAATCCCTCTTCTTTTCTTCACTTCCTCTCTCTTTCACATGTGAAAATACACTCTTCTGCTTTTTCCATGTAGGGAGAAAAATAACATGCATGTGAAGGATGGATTCTGGTTTTGTTTACAGAGGTGTAAATTGGGAACTTAGCCAGGAGAAGGAGCTCAAAAGGATCAACAAAAGCTTGATGGAGAGGTGAATCTTTCTTAAGCTCTGTTGTCCAGTCTGCATGGGGTTTTGGAATGGGGTATTCTAAGTATTCCCTTTTACTGTAGAAACTTATGGGTGAGATTTTATCTTTCTCTAATGAAGTCATGAGAACAGACATAGGTGGCAATGGTGGATCGGAATACAGAGACTAGTCAAACTGGAGGACTGGGTTTAAATTCAGGAAAGAAAAAAAACCAGGGATATCGAGTTTGGGCATTCTGAGGGAAAGAAGTCAGTCCAAGGAGAAGTGGTTCAGCAAGGTCACAGGCTTCTAGCAGAAGTGACTCAGGTCCATATAGAGATATATGCCAAGGAAGATTCTTGTGTAAGTGATCCTTTCAAGGGCAGGAGGATGGATAATCCAATCTCTCACTTTTATGATAAGCTTATGTTAATGATCTTGAGATGAGGATCTGTAAGTTTAGGAACACTGACATTGCATTGGAGGAGATAGCTTTTGTATATTACAAAGTCACTGACTCATCCTCGAGTTCCTGGGATGAGAATCAAAGAATCAAAGTAATGTGGCAGGATCTGCAGCATGAATAAAAAAGAGGAAATGGATGGAAGAGTCTGCTTGAATATTTCAAATTGTAGGTGACTGCTATTAAGAATAGATGAAGGTCTGATTCCCCTTTGCTTTTGTCCAATGGCAAGTAAAGTCACAATTCATTTCCATAGCCAAATCAGTTTCCTGGAAGGGGAATGTCAGCAGACTGCTTTGAGTACATACAGACTTGTTTATGCTGTCATACAGCCACTGTCCCAACACAGTACGAGTGCCATGCATGCACAGTGTGGCTGTGTTGCTTTAGCTGCACCAGGGGCTGCAGGCACAGTGATGAATTGGCCTCTCTTCATATTCCTAAAGGAAATGGATGGTTGTGATATAGGAAAGTAGTGCTGCTGTGATTTTTTGCAATGCCTGTAATGCATCCTAAGATCTATGGGATTTCTGAGTGAAAGAAAAGTCAGAGTCCAAGGCAGGGGCATATTTGAAGTGATTCCTTAGGACCTGACACAATCTGTAGCAATAGAGGGTGGCTGTCTGCAAAGACACACTGTGGACAGACCCAGACCCTGTCCCTTGCAAAGGAAGAAGGAAGGGGCATCAGGCTACTTCACTTTCACAACAGCTTATTTGATCTGTTTCTGCAGGGATGGGAGTCATCTCTGACAAGATTCAAACAATAATTTGCAATTCCTGTTGTTCACATAGACTTCCTCATTTATCTCCTGTAAACCAGTTATTTCACCAAGCCTCAGATCAGTTTGTAGCAGTGTGATCTCAAATACAGTCCTACAGGACTGTGCCTTTGGCAGTACCCAGAGCTGTGTGTGTTACAGCTGAGGCCCTGCACCCCCAAACCATCTTGGCAGAGGGTTTATTCCCATGGACAGCAGAGAGAGGTACGTGAGCCCCAGCAGCGTCCCTGGTGTTGCATGCTCGAGGCCTCCTAAGCTGGTGCTGCCTTCAGAAAAAGTCTCTGCCAGGGAACAACACTGCCTTGAACCAACACTTTTGCCATCTTTACTGACAGCACCTCGTGCAGGAAGAGAAGTAAGGGGAGGAGGGAAGGGAACTGTTGTTTTTTTAACTTAATTTAAAGCTTTTTACGAGATTTTCACAGCTGTGATCTTATCAGGGTTTGGCTATAGAAATTAAAGCGGCAATTATATTTTCCCCTTCCTGGAATGTAAAATAAAGTCTTGTGTAAAATGCATTAAAAACTGGAATGTAAAAGTGTAATTAATGTGGAGCAAAAAGCACATTGCGTCATTAACTTTTTTATTAATATTCTCACGCAGTGCAATTTCAAAGCTCAGTGCCACTCCATTTCCCCCAGTGAAATATCTCCCACTCTTTCATTGCAGCTACCTTTAACCTCATCTTTAATGGGATGACAGCAGCTTTTCTCTGGAATTACATCTCTGCTCATCCATCTGTCCCACTAGACCCTTTCTCCTTCCACTTAGGGTTCCTATCAGATTAGGGTGCAATTCTGTTCCTGATGGAAAGAGAGAGGGACAAAAGCATGAGATTCATTTGACCTCTGTAAAGCAACAATGGAGATGCTTACTTATCTGGAGGAAGTTTAAGGGGTCGGATTCTTCCTTCTGCTGAGCTGGAGGAGCAAGGCTTCATCTTTCAAAGGCACCACGAGATGTCTTGCTTGCAGCTCACATCTCTAGAGATTGTTCTAGATCTATTTACTCTTGCTGTGTTAAGGCCTAATCCTGTACATAGTGGTTGCTAGGTGCCATCTGGGTACTGACTTAGTTTCCCTGATGTTGTTGTCTCTACATGCAGTGAGTATTTTTCAGTTGCTTCTGTGTGAGCAGAGGACCCCTGCTTTCCCTGAGATGTCAATCCAAGCTCTTTGTTCTACCTCTGTAGCATTGATGAGAAGGTTAATGTATAGTCCTTTTCAGCATGGCTCATTTTCCCAATGTCAGCCAATGCCACAGAAGGAAGAATAGGGCTGTAAGCAATTCTTGCTGAAATCAGGAGTGGTTTGAGTGGCAGAACTGTAGTCCAATATGCAGGAAGCAGACTGAAAGGTCTATTTGCAGTGAAATAATACATTCATCTGTTGTAGTGTGTCTTGTGCCCTGTATTGTTTTACAAGAGAGGCCAAGGGATAAAAAATATCTAGATTCACCACTCAATTATTTCTCATTTTTCTGGGCTCCATTCAGCTCTGGAATGGGTAGACATCTCTCAAACTTGTCTTTTGAAGTCTTCTAACAGTTTGCCTATCACAGAGTGGCAAATTATTTGTTCCCTGGTTTCTAAGATTAGCCTCTATCTTACTCTCATTTCATTCTAATTTGATGCTAATTTAAAAACTGATAATCTGAGTTTTAGTCCCTGCAGTTATCGCTAGGATTGAAGTAGAAGCAAAACTTTTAGAGTTACCAGCTATTTGCTTGGTTTTGAAATGCCTGTAAGGGTTTAGCCCAGGGTATCCATTTATGTTTTCACAAATGGTTCATGATATCAGATCCAAAAGGTTCTGCCTGTAATTCCTGGTAAAGGTGGGACATACACAACACCTAGACTGTACTGAGTAAGGACGTTTACTGCATCTGATGATTTTATGAGATGCCTGATGGATATTGTAGAATCGGAGTACCTGCCCATCCATCCATCGCTCCCTGCATCCCTGCATCCATCCATCCCTGCATCCCTGCAGAATTCCAGAGCTCACAAGTTGTTTAGATCTTACTTTGGTCCTAGGAAATGGGTGGCAGTTTGCTTGCATCTCACTTGAAGTATTTACGATGTGACTGTGGCGTTTTGAGTTAGGTCATGACCAGTAAAGTGGAGGTGTATGAGTCACCTCATGTCAGAAAGAAGAGGAGAAATTTGGAGAAAGGAATTTTGGCTTCTACAAGCCAACAGGCGTAATTTGGATGCTGTTTGTAGAAGAGAAGCCTTTGGTGACTCTTCAGGAAATGCTTTCCCACTTCTCACCTACGCTGCCATGAAAGGGTAATTGATTTGTAGGGCCATGGCCATGAGTTTCCTAGCACAGTAATGTGTAGAAGAAAAATCAAAGATAGCCTAGTCCCAGAGATCTTATGATTCTCTTGAAGTATGTGATCAGTGCTTTACTGTTAACTGGGCTTTCTCCAAAACCTGAAATAGCTAATGATGAAAAAAATTGTCCTTATTTGTTGGCCTGGGGTAGAATCCCAAAAACCCACTGAGTATGAGCTGGTATTCGTTGTGATCTGCTGAAGAAGACATCTGATAGTGTCAATCAGACTTCCCATTTATCGATTTCTCAGCTGTTTGCTGAACAAACCCAATGCATTTCACAATGCATTGCCAATACTATCAGCATCTTAGCAGGAGCTGTTGTTCACATTTTGACTGAAATTATTATTACAATTGCTTTGAAATGATAAAAATTTTAATTTAATGAAAACCATCTCTATGGAAATTATACTGGGTTTCAGATTAATTATGTATGTATTTCACACATCTTTGATTCTGAGGTCCTGCACTATCAATTTCATCATTCCTTTTCTTAAGGCTTTTTTTCTGCAAATAATGTCAGGAGGTAAAATGAGTGTTTACCAGTTATCTGTCACTTTGCTCTTTTTCAGGTTGTTCTTTAGGTTGATGTTCACCAATATCCTGGGACTGGACTTGAGGAGAACTATGCACTGTGTACTTGCCCAGTACTTTACTTCATAGTGCTTCAGTTCTTGTAATCCCTAGTCAGTGAGTGCCAGCTACCTGTCAGATGTTACTACATCAGGCACACAAGGATTAGAAAAATTACTTACGACATGAGTGTTTAGCTTTAGTACATTTTCGTAAAACTAAGTGTGGGAAGAGGAAATATTTGGATTCAAACATATGTTTTTTACAAGATGGTTATGTTATTCCATGTCATCCACATTACTGCTTGTCATAGCACTTTCCTTTTTTTCCCCACTGGAATTCTGCTCACCTGTGGCCTATATAAAATAATTCAGAGATGCCTTTAAGATTTCTCAGTTCTCAAATGAACAATACAATTCCGATAGTACAAAGACAGCACAATATCTTGGGCACCAATTTTAGAGAATCCCCTCTAGTGACAGAAGTGCTTTACCTTAAACTATGCTTGTGGTTGGAAGCATGCATTCCCAAATTCTCTGTTAATAATATAAGTCAAAATGTAGCCTTTCCTCAAGGATATCATTGTCTAGAATTTGAGAGAAAGTTATTAATTTTAAAATGAGGCTGAGATACACACAATTAAGCTCTGGACTTCTGTTAAATGCCCTGGAGATTAGCTCAGTGGCCAGCAGAGCCAATGCTGCTCTACTGCTTCATTTAAAGTATATCTTTATGTTAAAGCATTTGTTGGGGCAATGGCAAAATGGAATTATTGGTTAATTCAGAGAACACCTATTAGAAAACAAGAAAGGCTAAACAAAAAGTGCACCTTGTCCCATCATCATCTTGTTGCATCCATCTAATTTTTGTTGTGCCAAAGAAGCATATGCTGCTCTTTCCAGTATTAAATGTTATGCTGTAAAATGACAATGTCACTACCATCTTTGAAATGCCACTGACAGATTAATTCTGTGCTTACTGTCCTAATACTTACAGGGGTATTGCCTTCAGCTCTTATTTTTATGCTATTTTATTGAGATTTTAATCTTATGTTATTTGGACAGTTCTGCAAAGTGGTCCTGTAGGGTGCTGGTTCATAGAGCTCATTTGGGCATGTACTCCTTGCAGTTTACCTTTTGTTGGCACCCCTTTGTACGCTGAAGGATGGATATTGATGGTGATTTCAACTCTGTCATCATCTACCTGCATGCTTTTCTGCTTTTGCTGGAGGGTATGTTGTCTCTCTTAAATGGGATTTACATATTTCATGCTCATTCAGCCCAGCAGCTTTTGCTCTCTTCAGAATTGCCTTGAGCCTTTGATAATTTTCTTCTGCTGTTTTACCTCAGCTTAAAATGCCATCTGTATCCATGCCATCAACAGTTTGTTGTTCTAGTAACAGCCCAAATGGCAGTCTGCAGAAACAGCATTTCTCTAAAGGAGTGTGCAGTCTGCACAAGTGAGAGCACTGTTTTTTGAATACTGCTGATGTATCTACTGTAGATTGGCACATTTTTTTCTTTCTCCAATACTTTTCTTCTTGCAGACAAGAAAATCTGTTCCTTTTTACATTGTTAGTTACCAATTAGTCTCTACAGTAGTAAAAGATTCTTCATCCTTGTCCCACAAAAGTCAAGGAGTTTGCTCATTTTGATGATTCTTCTGGTTACATTATGATTCATAGTTTACTTTAGCTTTTGATTTAGCAGTCATAGAATCTGAGACAGCACAGCTTTTCCTCTTCTATTACTGTGCTCATTCTGACTCCTTGTAGAACATCTTTGACTCTTCTTTGGTAGTTTGGCTTCCTGGCTTTCCAATTAATATATTTGCTGTGTAATATCCAAGACCATATTTTTTTTGTATGTGATCATGTGGTTTTTTCCTTTGTGCTATTGCAATGAGTTCTGCAAGTTATATTCTTCTGAATTTGTGATTTTTCTGTATGATCCTGCCTTCACTTTTCCCCTGTTTCTTCTTTTGCCCTTTAAAAGGAGTTATTTACAGTAGTTTTGATAATATATTGGCTTAAGCTCATATATCCAGCTGAAGACAATAAAACATCTCAATTGTTCTGAAGCTGGTAAAGCATTCTTCTTAAACATCATTGTGTCCATACCACCTTGAAGGAATTTGGAGGGCTCTGGTGGTACCCTCCTGTTCCTGCCTACTGCTGGTGACTTCTTTACCTGCTGCAAGGACCAATCCAGAGTCACACAGTGGCTCTGTGCTACGAGAGGTAGCCTGAAACCTGGCTTTGGCTGGGAGGCTGGACATCACCCACAGCACAGCAGGGGTGATAGAGCTCAGCAGCAGCAGAATGGTTGTGCCTCTCTAATACAGCATAGCTCAACTCTTGCTTCTTGTAGTGGGAAGCAGTGTGACCAGCTGGGAAGCAGTGGTGACCAGCTACTTTGTCAATCACTCTTCTCTCTCCTTCTAACCCTTGGTGGAAATCAAACTTCAGGGCACAGAGCAATGTGGCTGCTGCTCCAGCTGCCCACAGCAGCCCTGGGGACAGCCACTCCCAGCAGGCACACAAGCTGTAAGCAGGGCTGATCTGGTGAAGGCAGTAGTTGGAGATGTGCTGGCAGAGAGGTGGCCTTCTAGAACAGGAGTAATCAAATGCTTATTAGATTAAAATGGCCACCTTCAGATGCACTTGGGAGCAGATGGGAAGCTGGTACAGTACCCAGAGGACAGGTGGGCTGTGCTTCTGCCAGGTTGCTCTTCTAAGCAGGTGACCTGCTGTCTCTGGACTAGCTGAGGCTCTCCGGGGGTCTTTGAGGTGTTTCTGTTTCTGTCCTAGCAGGAAGGAAGTAGAAGCTATGCACACACAGTGCAAAGCTGCATGAACAGCTAGGCAGACAGCTGCCTGCTTTCAGACTAGAGCTGTCCTGAGCTGAGCTGAACACTGTGCCTCCAGCAGGGTCAGCTTGGCTTAGAGCACCTGCTGCTGCCAAGTGCTGAGAACCTCCTTGGTAGTGCTGTGTATTTGTGCTTCCTCAAATGAAGATCAGCAGTGGCCTTGGAAAGGAAGGAGCTCCTGTTCATTAGTATGGCCTTGCTGTGTAATCATTTGTGAACTGACAGCATATTTAGGGCCTTATCCAAAATCCACTGGAACTGTAGGAATCTCTTGAGGTTTTTAAAGTAGCTGTTTAGTTTTCCCTGTGCTTGCAAAGTTTCCCTGGGGAGAAGCAGCACTGCTTTCCAGGTCCCAGTGTGCAGCTGCAGACCTGAGCTGTGCCATGTGCCAGGGTGGCTCCAGCATACAGTGGTCAGATGGCCTGGAGGTGTTAAGTATAGAACCATCAGTGGTGAACAAAACCAAGATAAAGGGATGCTTCATGGCCAAATAATTTTGTAGATAAACCTACCCACTGCCTGGGAAATACATGCAGTTCTGAGGATGAGTGCTGGCTTCTGAGCAAAATCTGTGCTCCAGACACTTGAAAAATGTCTGGTCACTGTTTTTCATCAGTAACAGTCATAATACCTTCCCATTTACACCATGCTGAGATACATATGCTCAGCTCAGTATCCCCCTGAATGAGAATGGGAGACAAACGGTGAGAGATTTCCATTTTCCTCTTCAACACTCTCCCCCAAAGAACCCTCAAACTGATTGAAATTATGTGGAAGAGAGGTTCACAGAGAGGAGCTGGCTCTCTTTACAGGGTACACAGTGAGTTGGGTTTTGTTCAGGTAGGAAGAAAGCTAAATGTTCCCACCCAGGGGGAATGCTGTCACATTTAGAACTACGGGGACACAATTCCTGATACACTACTTCCCTCAAAGACTAAGGACATCTGAAAAGGAAGGACACCCTGTCAGAACAATTCATAAAAAAAATATAGCAATAAAGTTTTTTAAAACCATTAACCAGACACACTGGTAATTGGTTGAAGATATTTTCCTTGCTTGGTTGCCAACTCTCTTAAACTCAAGAGGTAGCCCTTGAGAACAGACTTGATACATTGAGATGTACTTGGCTCAGACACAGTTACTGCCATGTCTTCTCAGTGGTCATCAGGAAGGCCCTCTTCATCATCTTCATGACCAGTAACGTGGATGATGGAAACTTGGGTTCAAAAAGTGGTGCAAATGGGTGAATTCTGTTTCTAAGGACTTGAGATAAACTATCATGCTGGATCTTCTGTCTTTTCTGGCTGTTCTTGGTGGAACAAGTAGCTTCTAAAGAAACAGTTAATCTTTATGTACCTATAATCTCTTTGATACCTATCTCTAGTTTCATCAGAACAATCTTAAAACTGAGGAATAAATTCAACCCACAGGCAGCTTATGGTTTCATCCTGTGCTATGCTTATTAAGCATTTTCTAGAGCAGTAGGTGCCTTCACATACAGAAAACAGGATGGCTACGAGGTCACCAGGTCAGTATGCAGTCTGTCACAACCACCTCCTAACCTTGAAATAGACTGTGATCCACTTCAAGACACAGGAAAATGTAAAACAAAGCAGAGAAAGTTTTGGATTCTTCCCTGAGTAAGGAAGGCTGGTAGAGCCTATTCTTATCTTTTTCCTTCTCTGTCCCAGATGAGGATCAACAAATAGCACCTGTTTGCTGACCACCAGAATTTCCCTTCTCTCTTTCTGTCCTTCCCCCTTTCTGGTCAGATACTTTTCTTTTCTTGTATAGAAGTGAACTTGGAAAGAGTCTTTAGGAAGAGAGCACACCTTACTCTCTAAGGCAAACTCCTTGATTATTGTGAGGTTGTTTCCTTTAAATCTGTGCTGAAGTGCAGTGGAAGATTTGTCCATGGCCAGACTCCAAGTCCAAGTCTGTGATGAATGCAGACAGAGAGGATGGAAGGACAGAATAAGAGAAAGGTGGAAGGAGGAAAAGGGAGGCACTGTGACCCCTGCACCGAAGCCTTGTGAGCGTGGCAGAGACTTCTGTGTGTTTGTGTGGAATGGTGGCTGTTTAGATAAACAGATGGCAACAAATGGCATAAAATTATATACCCATAATGTCAGTTCATAACATTTTGTTCGACATACTTGATTTAATCGCTTAGCTGACGATTTTGCTTTTGGGCCCATATGGTGGCAAATGGCAAATGAACCCTCTTTACACAGCAACTCCAATCTGGCACTTTTATCACCGAGACTTAGAGAAGAATCCAGGAGGAGAGAGATGCAGATGGAAAATGAATGAGCAAGCAGGGTGGGGTACATGTGTGGGAAGAGGAGGATTTGAGAGTGCGGCCAGGGGAGTGTTCATGGGAGATGGAATTTGGGGGTGGTGGTGAAATGGGGAAGGGAGGGCTGGGGCAAAGGAAATCAGGATGTGCTATTTTTAAGAACGTTTAAGAGATGAAACAAGGAATTTAGCAGGGAGAATTTGAGAGAAAACTTGTGGAGGGAAAATACATGAAAATATAAGGAGAATGGTGCCAAGAGGAAAGGAGAGAAGTAGACAAGGAGATAGTAACAGATTTTTAGGAAGTGTATTCAAAAGCAATCTACAAACATAAGTGAAATGAGTGCGAAACCAAGAGGACAGATTGACTGGATTCTTCCAAGGGCCCAGGAACAAAGTCATAGGAAATGTACCTGATGAAACTTGGTTTTCCTGTGCTGTTATCAGTGTGGTACTCCTGAGAAGAGGTATCTTGAGAAGAGCAATGTGACAGTGATGACTGAGCTCCCATGGCAGATGACTTTGTCACCAAGACTGTGGTAGTATCTGGCATGATTACTGTATATTACAGTATTCTGACTGAGTAATTGCTTTCTTCAACTTAGCTTTTCCTAAAGTTTTGAGAAGCCTGGACCTTCAGTTGGAATGTTTTTTTCAGCCAGGGTGTGGTCTTGCAAAATGGAGAGGACTGTAAGTTTGCCTGTCAGTCAGTGAACAGAGCAGTTCCCTCAGGCACATCCAGTGTGCCTTCATGTATTCCCTCTGTGATGGGGATTTTCTTTTGCATGTGCCAAGGAGAAAACAGACGAGGCAACCTTTGAAAGATGCTGCTTCAGTGACTAGTAAATAGTCCTCAATAGGATGGAAGTGATATAATCTAGGAAGACTGAGAAGTTAGAAGACAAATGAAATTGAATATGTACTTTTTGATAAGACATTTTTCCTAATACATCAGCACCTCATTGCTTATAGTGCAGAATGAAAAAAAAAGAAAAAGCACTCATCAAAATCCTCACTGAATCCAAAGAATTGGTCAATAAGGCTCGGGGAAATGTATTTACTGTGATTCTGAGAAGCGTGCTGCCAGTGAAATTTCATCATGGCAAGATACATGTCTCAGCATAATCATACAAATAAAAAGTCCGAAGACCACCAGAAATTTATCACAATTTAGGCAGGCTTTCTCTAATATCTCCTCCCCTTTTTTTGTATTCTTTTCTGAGCCCTGTTCAGTAGAGAAATGCCAGGCTGGTTCTGCTCATTGCACTGTGCTGATCAATCCAGCAGTTGATCTGGATCTGGTTTGCACCATACTTGGGATGCTGAAGAGGGCTAGCTGCTGGGGAGTTTGTAGCTCTTTTATGGGAAAGCTGGATCCTTCTAACCTACTGTTGTATATCTCTAATTGAATATAATATCTCTAACTGGAGGATTCAGCTATAGAAATTGAACTCGGTCCAAGTTTCTTCTGAGATGTCCTGTGCACATCTGGGTGTACTGAGCCCCCAGTTTCACTCTATTTCTCCTGAACATTACTTCATGCAGCTGTGGCTGGGACCTCCACATTGTTCAATTAGTTAGCTTGTGACCAATTAGTTAAAGACGTCTTGTTTGATTGAGACTTACTGTAGTTAAGTCTAGATGTGGCTCATGATAAAAAGGTTGGGGTGACTCTAATATTTGTGTACCTACAAACCATCTCTTTCTGTGAAAATTAGTGCTTCTCCTTCTGTCCAGCTTTCCTTTTTTCTTCTCCTGGACAACTCAAGCTGCCTCCCAAACAATGCAGCCCAGCAGACAGCCGTGTAGTAGCAGTTGACTGTGGGCTGTATCTGGTGGTGATGGGTGCTAGGTAAGTCCCAAATTAGCTGTCAGAATCCACATTGGAGGCTTATGGGCTTCCAGAATAAGCTCTGGAGCTTGGAGGTTGGTTTCTCTCCTTTCCCTCCGTGTCTTATGTGCTCAATTTCAAAGTCTCTGCAAACTAGTTTGACACAGCTCCCTCCTTCTCCCTTCCCCCCCCTCCCCCCCGTTCACACCCCCCAGGCTCTTTACAACTAAACAGTTTGTCCTTTTCCCAGCGTTTTGGAGAATCTGGGAACGTAAGTGCTCCAATAACTCATGTCTGAGCTCTCATTTACCCCCTGCCGGCATGGGGATGCTGCGCACCAGCCTCTCAGAATGCCAAATGAGTCGTGGCTGCCGCCTTGTCCCCGAGGCCAGCGGGCGGGACCCTCAGCCTTGCTGGGGCTGCTCAGGGACAGCCAGCCGGGCATCCTCGCCTGCTCCCGAGTGTGCCAGCTCTGGAACTGCGAGGTGCTATGTGCAGGACGGGTGACTCCACTGTTTGAACATTTTGGATATGGGGAGGGAAGGGGGAAGGTTAGGTCCCAAAGCCTAAGAAAGAAGAGTTTTGTAGCTTGGATCATATGGGGTGGCTTCATGCAGGGAAATAAGCCTTTTGAGTTTGGCTCTGCCACTGATATTTCCCATTGTCTTGGCTTAGACACTTAGCTTCTGCCCGTCTCAGTTTCTCACATTATCGGAAGGACAGAAGAGCATTTTTTCCCACCATCCCCATGCAGCTGTGAGGTTCTCACTGAGAACTGATGCAAAATGTTTTGAGATCCTTGATTTGAGCAGAGCAGACTGTGATGAAAACCAGCATAGAAAAAGACATCATCAGCTTTTGGAAAAGTGGAGATGCTTCTCAAGTGCTGGGCTTTGCAGCTGATAGACTGGATAGCTCCCAAACATCCTTTGAAAACAACTGAGGATGATTGAGGGCGCAAATCCAGTCATGGTAGGGCTTGTTTTTAATCTGCAGGAAAAGTTTGGAATTGTGGATTTTTCCTAACACCGTATCTTCCCTCTGGCTCTGACTACATCAGCTGGTATGTCCCTCCTTCACTCTTCTCTGAGTACTCTGGTGTTCTCCCCAGGTGTTGGTTTGTTTTTTGGGTTTTGCTTTTTTTTATTTTTCTTTTTGTGTAACTGGCACAGGTTTCACTACCCACCCAGCTCATGAGGCTGTGTCTGTTCACTTGACGAGTACTACTCCCGTTTTACAGAAGGAGGCATGGCACACAATGCCCTGGGTGCATTAGTCTCCTCTGGTCTCTGTCCAAAAGCAGTGACTCAATACACAGTTCTCACCGCTGTGAACCTGTGAGCTCACTGTGGGTTCCCAGCACCAGCAGTGGGTTATCAGCTGTACGCTCCCTGAATCCAGCCCCTTTCCTCTGTCCTCCTGTGTCGGGCTGGCTGCTCGACCGCACCGGAGCCAGCCCGACCTGCGCTCCTGAGGGATGGTGCCGGCGGTGAGCGCTGACCCTCCGGCTGCCGGGTTTTGTTGCCGTGAGGAGGTGATGGGCTCCTGATGGGTCCCTGCCCGTCTCGCAGCGGTGCGGGTGCTGCCGGGGTGTCGGGCGAGCCGCGGCTCCCGAGTCTGCCACGGACCGGGAACTGAAGCTGGCATTCCCTGGAGCCTCGGGAGAGAGCGAATCAAACGCGTCTCCCTGCAGAGCCCTCGCTCACGCTCCTCCCTGCTCTTTTTCCAGGATTCCCTGGGGAGGGGGGAGGTGCCCGACAGGGCATCGTTCTCCCTTCGCAGCGCAGAGCCCGGGCTGGAGCCTCACTCACCGATCCCCCTCCGCGCTCCCTCCCCGTGGCCCTGGCAGGCGACGGGAAGTGCCAAGGATGAGAGCAGGTCCCTGGTGTCTCCTTTAGCTGCCATTGCAGTTAAATTAGAACAGAGACCTGCAAATAAAGCACCCCCTCCCCTACTCCCCCCTCCCCGCTGCCAGAAGCTCTGCATTTCACTCAAGTGCCCACCGGGGAATTTGCCCATTTACTCTTGTTATTTGCATGATAAAGGCTGTTCTGCTGCCTTTTCTGCAGCCTGCCTTCAAAAGGCAGGGAAGTTGGAGCAGACGGGAGGAGAGCCAGAGGGGTCAGGGCACCCAGCCCCGAGCGCTCGGCCCCCGGCAGAGCCGCCGAGGGTGCCGCGGAGGAGGAGGAGGGAGGGACGGAGGGAGGAAGGCTCTCCCCAGCCCGAAGGTTTGCTTTCCAGTTTTGTTCTCATTAGCGGCTCTGTGCATTCCCTTCGCTCCTCACAAAGGCGCTTATTCTGGCACGGAAATGTGCCCACTGGGATTTACAGAGAGGGAAAGAGAAAGGGAGGGGAAAGAGGGAGGTAGATGGAGAGAGAATAGGCGTTTATCCTGGGTTGCATCCAAGCTGCCTTAGCTGTAACTCAGCATGGAAGTGCAAAGGTAGCTGTAAACCTTTCTGGTTTCACCACCCCGATCATGGATTAATCACCTGAAGCAGTCTCCGTGTTTTGCTAGCTGTGGCTTGGCTTCTTCTGCCAGGTGTTTTTGAAATGTAATTTTCTTGAAGTAAAATGAAGCGGAAATACTCTGCAGTGATATGCCACTTTGAGTTCAGTTTCACCCTGGTTCTGATTTAGATTGAGGCCCATGTTCCTTCTGACTAAGGAAAATTTACCAAAATTAAAACGTGACTTTGCAGAAGGAGCACAAATTTTGAGACTTAACCAGCAGTCAGGAAGTTATTGTTTGGCTAACTTTATGGGGCGAGGGTGGCTGGTGCTCAGCACTGCCCTATTCCTGTGCTTTCTGGCCTGATGAGGCTTCTTGTGCCTGTGATGAGCCCAGTGGCCACACAGGAGCTGCAGTAGGGACACTTTACATCTTACCAAGGCAACCTTCTGTTGCCTCCTGAGCTGGAATCATACCTACTTTGTATCTGTGGAGCTCTCTAGCTAGGCCACTGTCATGTACCATAGTGGAGCTGCTTCCTTAATAGTCCATCTCCTTCAAATACCTCTGAGCTAAAGTGTACTCTTTTACCTCCCTGTCAGCAGGTACAACCAGCCCAGCACTCAGTCTCTGAAGCACTCTGGCTGTGTCGACTCCAGCTGCCCTCAGCCTTCTCCCAAACGCTACAACAGCAGGAAACTGTGAAGAGATGGCCTGGGGAAAAAATGTCCTCTCTTCTGTCTAGGATGTTGAACTGTGTCATGTGGTCTTCTTTCTATGTTTCATTCCCTTTTTTTTCTTCCTCTTTTATTTTTAAGTGCCTTTGCTGCATACTGTGTGTACAATGTGACAAAAATTTGGAAGCCATCCCCATTCATTGTGCTCCTTAGGCCTGGGTGGGAGTATTGCCTCATGGGTAGTCCATATGGAATGGGGTGTAGGACTTCTTATAGCTGGTATTGGACTGGCAGGGTATGCAGGAAAAAAGAGAGTATTTGGAGTCCTGATGTAAAGATGCATATTTGAAAAATATGCTTTTCCTTTTGTCCTTTCTTTCTCATGATGCTCCTCTGGAGAGAAACAGTGCCCCAGAGTGATAGTCCACAACCTGTGGAAAATTTCTGATCTGTGCATAGGATCTTTTTGTATAAACTTACACCTCACTTGAGCTCTAAAGCCTGTTGAAGAGGTCCCAAGGTCTGTCTAGCCAGGAACATCCCAAACCGGTGCTCTCTGCTGTTCTATTACCTTTTTAAGCAGTGTTAAAGAGGCAGATGAAGGTATGGGTGTGAGGATCTGCCCTCTGGACCTCAGCTGGAATTCTCCACTGAAGAAAGCATCACTGCATCTGTAGGTTTTGAGGTTTTGTACTCTACCAATACCCTAAGTGAAAAAAAAAATTACTGCTGTGCATTGCAGCAAATAATCTTGCAAATGTTTGAGGGTGGGTTCAAAAATAACATTTTTATTCAGTGTAGATGTCCTTGGTGTATCTGGAGGGATTTACTCATCCAGAACTTCACAAGCAGAATTTGAGCAGTGTTCCCACATTTCCCAACAGACTGCATTCTGACTGCATCCACCATGGGCTGGAGAACCAGGAGGCTGCTGGTGTTCAGCCATGCTATACATGGAATGTATAGTGAGCATATTCTATGCTATACATGGAATGTGGAGTGAGACAGTGCTACTGCAGAGCCTGGGACCAGTCCCACTGCAGTTTCTCACTGCTGCTCAGGATGGCTTCCAGAAACAAAACTCTACAAGCTTGCATTAAATTAGGGAAGCAGGTTTCTGCAAGCATGTGGCAGGTTGCACAGCCAGGATTCTGGCATCCTAAGTGGGTTCTGGAGCCAGCAGTCTGGGAGCTTGTGGCCGCTCAGGGCTAGTGCTCGGGAAAGGGTCCAGGATGAGGTCTCAGTGGCATCCTCTTTTTTCACTGTTGATCAACAAGTTGAGAGCGTCTGTTCTTGTATCTGAACTCTGTATCTGGGGAGCTTTTGCATTTTCAGCATGGGTAATGATACCAGCTCCATCCTCTCTTCTTGTCTGAAGGATCAGATCTACAGCCCTACCTGTTGTCTGAGCACTCCTTCCCAGCTGCAAAGCTCTGAATCTTCTGGAACAGGATCAGTGTGGAAATTTCTTTCATTGTCATAGTAATATCTTTGCTCCCCAGGTCTGGCTTTCCCTGGTACACTGATGCCAGTGTTACATCTGAAAAGAAACATTCCTTCTGAGACTTGCAACTTACTTTTTGGTGGTATTTTTTGCACAGTTGACCTAATGGAGGCAATCAGTTTAACAAGGAACTCTTAACTAGGAAGCTTCTGGGAGGTTTGTCAGTCTCTTCTGATGGCTTTCATCTTGTACCCTTTATAGATTAAAATTAATTTGAGATGGCTAAGCAGGGGTTTTACTCACCCTGAAATGACATGATTTTACTTATTCACCACCCTTGGCATCAAGAAGACTGGACATAGAGAGCTTGGCTGTGTCTGCCTCTTGCACCTGGAAGGCACTGTGGGAAAGATGGCAGAGGGAGGTTGCAGGCATGTCCAGTAATAGTTTGGATACATTCAAGTTGCCTGGCTGAGGAAGGCACTGCTGAGGGTATTGGGCAGGTCTGTTTGTTTAATGACATCCAGAAAGATGGAATCAGAATGCAGAGACTAAAACTGTGTAATTCCTGGCACTTTCCACTGTGTGCTGGGCAGCTGCAGCATATTTTGTGTGGCTAGGATGTTTCAGGTAAGGTGAAGCAATTCTTTACTTGAGCACAAACTTTTCATGTAATTCTGAGAAAACCATTTAAGGTAGGGTTTGTCTCACCTTGCTTTTAATATCTGGGAGTCATCTCGTTCTAGGATACTTACCTACACTGTAGCCACTACCTGTAATTATACAGAAAGTTACTACTGTTAATGTTAATGCTCTCTCCATTGTCCATAAAGGGCCTACATAGATGAAACTATAGCTGGTTTTAATATGGCAGAAACCTGTTGAGATGAGTCCCTCTGAGCCTCAGTTTTTCATATAAAAAGGGGAAACATTGCATAGTGAAATGACTGCAGGGTTAGACAGTGAATGGCACAATGGGCTAAGGTTCTGCATAGGTGGAAGGGGTAGGAGAGGAGCAGAGGAGGTGTCTGTGCAGTAGCTTACCTGTCAGTGTTCTGTGACCTTCTGGCATTTGGCCCTATGCAAGTGGAAAGGGGTTTAAATTATTCTGATAAGCCTTATGAAAACTAATTTATGTTATTTTCCTCCAAAGCCATGTTTAGGTTGCTTAAGCTACATTACCTCCAGCTATCTCTTGGCTTTTCCTGGACAATGGTCAGACAATGAAGAACACAGTGTTTTCATCATCATCTTGGGATACAGCATTATAGCTGGCTTAGCTGCTGGTTTGTTTAGAGGCCTCTGGACTGTTTTTTCACTTTTTCAGGTTTCCTCCTGAAGTTTTCTCTGCCCAGATGTAACCATTATGGGCTTCTGCTCTCTATTTTTACCAGTTCAGATGGGAAATGTTAAGAAAGTAGAATGAAACAAGAATTAAAGCACTTCTTAGAGTCTCTTCCTCACTGCATTAGGAGGCCAAAGGTTATGAAAGGAGAGTTTATGCTGAAGACATTCTTTGAAAGCCCTCTGAAGCGAGTGTTCTGCTTTTTATTACTGGCTTGAATTAAGATTGATTTTCCTCAGATTCCTGGTCTCCCTCTTGGGACCAGCTCCAAAAACCCTGAGGCTCAAATGAAAATGGAAGGTGCTAATTAAAAGCACCATTTATCTCTCTTTGAAAATAGACCCCAAGAGTGTGTGGGGATTGGCGGGGGTTGCTCCTGGAAATAAGCTGCTCTCCCTCTTGATGCTGCAGGTGTTCAATGCTAACAGGACTGCTAAGAGTCATATGTTAGTGTCACAGATATTTAAAATATTATTATCTTTGAGCCCTAGGTCTGTCTGAGCACAGCCACAGCTTTGGGGTCTCAAGTACACATGGCCTTTGGCCAGTGTTGGACAGGAATTACAGGTACTGTTGTGTATCCAGGAGATGAGTGCATGTAATATCCCCACTGTACCCAATGTATGGAGTGTCAGAGTTGAACTGGATGCTGTTAGCCTGAACATCTTGAATTAATTTTCCAGGGTATTGGCCAAACAGGGCTGTCACACTCTAACACCTTAGGACTGAGACCATCCTCTGGCTGTCAGCCGTGTTCTCCCTTTCTTTCTCCTACCCCAACAAGCCTTGGAATAAGTTATGTTGGCACACTGAGAAGAGGAGGTGGAGCAGCCAGGGACTGATAATGAGGAAATGATCCAAAACCTTCTCCTCCTTTGAACTCGACTGAGTGCAACCAAATGGTCAGTTCACTTATTCTTCTGTCAAGTAGACTTGATCCAAACTGCTGATCAGGATGATGTTACTATCACTTCACAAAGAATATGGAGCTAGGGCTGTATTAACTCCTCATGGGAACAGAAGTCTGCTATGTAAAATCATGGAATTGTTTAGGTTGGAGATTTCCAAGATCATTGAGTCCAATCATTAACCTGGCACTGCCAAGTTCACTACTGAACTGTATTCCTAAGTGCCACATCTTCATGTGTTTGTACTGCAGAAGATGCACGGGAAATTAATACAAATGGGAGTAAGAAGCCTTTCTTACATTTATTTTGCTTGCTTTAATTCACATTTTAGATGCTAGGCAGTTAGTTAAAAGGGTCAAAGTAAGAAAGCCTAATTGTTGCTATTTAATGAGGTATCAAAAACAGACTCTGTAGGTTTGGTATGAGACTCCTACAGGAACCAAAAAGGCATGCCTAACTATCTTTGGCTTCATGGATGCTCTTAGTCTGGCCACAGATTGGTCAGACTTGTTTGGATGAGGTGCTTCCATCTCATGGTGATTCTCCAGGTCGTTATCCCTACCATGCTACTTTCAACAGTCAGGTTATCCTCATAGTGCTGAGTTTAGTGCAGTCTCTTTGCTCTCATCATACATACCTAGAAAATATTTAGATAATTTTGTGCAGGCAGAACTTAAAAATTCTGTCCTTGAGAGGCTCCCAACCCATTTAAAAGAAAAATCTCTCACCAGAGAAAATACATGCTAAAGGGGAAACATCATCCCTGATCTCCTACTGTGTGCTTCTTACTGTGGGTGGCTAAATGTCTCTTGGAACTGGTCGTGGGATAGGAAATATTTTGCTTTTTATCATGGACTGCTAATACCAGTGAACAGAAGTTCCCAGTTTCTGCAGCCTGACTGGGAAAATGCAAGAAATAAAGAGCTGGAAGCTACATGTAGTTTTTGACCTGTACAAATGACAAGAGAGTAAACACTTTTCTAACAGTGGCAGAGGATGGACTAAGGTGTGGATCAATGAGACTGGTGGGCACAGTTTCTTTCCAGATCTGGAGGAACATATTCTCTGTTCTTAACCAGCAAACTGTTGCTTTTGTGACAAAAAACCCCAAACCATGATGGCTGGCTTCCTTGTCTTTCCCTGTATCTGTTGTTGGTGACTACCAACAACAAAGTGGCCAAGGTTTGGTTGTCATGGTGCCCCAACAGCCAAAAGGAAATTACATCCTTTTGCCATTATAAGGAGAAGCTTTGCTTTAGAAACTTGGCAAGCTGGTCAGAGATGGAGTGATAAAACATTTCTGGTACCTATCAAGGGATTAATGTTGATAATTTCAATACAAATGGCATCCTGCAAGTAAAGTGCAATCCCTATGCCTGCTGCTGATTTCTGGGCTATAGCAACTGCTCTGGAATGCTTCTGCCTGTGTTTTCCAGGTCTCTGTTGGCAGTTTCTGTGGTGTAGCCTGTACCAGCCCCATTGCTGCCAGGTTGATGTGTTCCCAGAGTAAGGATTCTGTGTTCTCTAGTATTTTAGTAAGGCACACCTGACTTTCTGGCTTATTATCAGACTTCCAACTAGTTACATTGCTTTACGCAGTTTATTTTCTCTACTAGAGAAACAGGTACAAAGTTACCATGGCTCTTTGCAAAGCCTTTTCATGGCCTGAAGTGGAAGGAGCCTTCTGACACCTTCATGGAGAGACAGACAATGGATTCAGGAAACCCACAAAGGATCACCAACAGCCCAGCTGACACAGGCAGCATCCAGGAGATTTCCCTGCCTCATTCCAGCAGGGAGACACAGGTGACACCTTGGTAAACATTTCATAGCAACTTGGCCTGGAGCAACACAGGAGAGCACTTGAGTGTGCTCCCCACTGTGCCAGTGCCCTGTGCAGCATCTTCGGCTGTCGGAAACCAGATCTGGGCAGGAGGTGGCGGGGGCAGGAGGAGATGGGCGCCAGCAGAGTGCCCTTGGGGCTGCCAGGCACCTCTCATTAGAATACATTTGTTCCACAGCATCACAGCCGGCTGGTTCGTCTCTCAGTCTCTTCGCAAGGCTGTTGCTTACAGAAGGTAGAGGCAGGGACTTGGTCTAGGTCCAAGCTGTGGTGCAGCTCTGCCTCTCCTCTCCTCGGTGTCTCGCTGTGCGCAGAGCCGGGCTCCCTGCTGTGCCCTCGCCAGCTTTTACAGCCGCCCTGCCTGTCAGAACAAATGGTACGGCTCAGAAAATAAACTCATCTCATTTGTATGACAACACGGCCCCTCCGGTTAGAATGCTGCACCATTGCTTTTAACAAGGCTTTAAGCTGTTCAGTTCAGAGATTGTTACAGCCCCTGGTTTATTGAAATACAAACCTTCTCCTGCTCAGTCATCCTAGGCATGTTCCCTAATGCCTAACCTAGGCTATGATACCCTCGGTGCTCTGTGCCCTGCCTAAGGCTGCCCAAGCTGAATGATGTCACTCTTCTGCCTCCAGCATAACCTGAGTCCTACATCCCGTGTACTGCTCCCTACATGGGTGAAAGGAAGGATGAAAAAGACCTTTATTGCTCAGTAGTGGAAGTGGCTGGGTATTTCCTCCTGTGCTGTGTTGTGACTTGTTTAGTGTGTATGGGGGGCACTATCTGGATGTGGCTCTGGTTGTGTGTGAGTGTGTGAATGCAGGCACTTTTCATTTCTGTGTGTTCTCTCCCATGCTGTGAGAGTCTGTGCTCATGAGGGTTGAGTTTGTGTGTTCCTGTTTACCTGTGTGTATCCATCTGTGTTCATGTCTTGTTTCTGTGTGTTTGATGTATTGGGTTTTAAGGATGCTTCTGCCCGTGCCTGCAGCCAATGTTTGTGTGTATTTATGCCTCTCAGATGTGTGTATGTATTCCAGGGATCATGCTTTCATAAGCCTCCTGCTCACCAGCACTGAAGGGTGTGCAAAGGTCTCATTATGTTGTACGGTTCCCCTTGGTGTGACACATTCCTGCAGTTCACAGGCAGGTGATTGGCAGTGTCTGTTTCTTACATGCTGCTTGGAGCAGAGCAGCCCAAAAAGGAGCCCCGGAGCTTTAGATGAACCTAAAGGGTGCCTTGTTAATAAGGAAGGAAAAAATTACAAGGAGACGGAAATAAACATTCAGTATATGTTTGGTGGCATGCAGCTCTTTCTAAAGCACACCATATGTTTTTTTCTGATGATAAACACAAGATCTGGTCCTCTACTGTCAAAGTCAGTGGTAGATTTTCTAGGGAAAATGGTTGCAAAATCACATATATAGAACAAGTGAGACTATGCATTAGATAGAGATGCACATACGTGCTTGTAGATGGGTCTGTTATTCTTCCTTTTCAGCACCCTCACTACAGAGTAACTACTTAAGGTTCCCCTGTCTTCCATACCTATTCAACTTGTGCTGGACCAACTGTTTTATCTTCTCATTAGCACAAATGCTTAGAATCAAGGCACCTGAATCCTTACTTTGGCACTAGTTTCCTATGTGACCTTGACAAATCACCGTGTGTTTAGGCCTCCTTCATTTTCAGGAAGGGCAACTCATAGTGGGTGACCTTACAGGGATGCCAGAGGGCTGACATTGCTCACATATTTGAGTACCCTGGAGCAAAGTGGTACTGGCAATCACAAAGTATTAACTCTTTAGCAGTATTAGAATTGCTGATAACCAAACACGTAATACATCCTTAAGCATGTCATGGATTTCCCTTAGGTAAAAGAGAATCTCTGGGACCTTGAAGGCAAAATCCTGGGTGTCAGTAAAACATGGGGTCTGACATGGATCTAGCTGAAAAGGTTTGCTCCCCTGACTGGACGACTGGTAGCGGATGCTGCACTCCTTGACGAGTTGGGCTTCATGAACCCAAGTTTCTATCCCCAGATGTTGGGCATAGGGTCAGAGACTCCCCCTGCATATCTTCTAATGCCTGCAAACAGCGTTTTCCATGGTGAGAGGGAGCACTAATGGAGTGCACAGCCATTTGTTAGCCAGGGGCTCGGGCTCTGCGGAGCTGTGCACATTCCTGCTGACGAGTGCACAGACAGAGGAGTAAACAATGGCTGTCAGATTTACTGCTGCAGCAAAAATAAGCCATTTGTCAAAGCGAGGATAACACAGGGATGCCAATGGCTTGAGGCCACACCTCCTTGGGAAGTGACCTGGTTATACCTCACAAACCAAGCAGGGTGGGGTGGAAGTTCTGTGGGGATTTAGCCTGAGTCCTTTCAGAAGTGCTTCCTCCAGAGGGTAGAGAGAAGAGTGCTGAGGAGTTAGCATGGGGTGCACAGAAAATTTCTTTATACAATGTTGTGAGCTCCTGGCAAATAGCAGCCTAAGTGAAAACTAGAATTAGTCTAAACTCTAGGCTCTAAAGCATTTCTGTCCTATAAATCAGATGCTCCCAAATACAAAGCAAAAAAGGGAGACTTTTCAGTATAGGCAAAAGATGGTCTCAGGGCTTTGCTGGGCATTCTACATTATTTTATGGGAACTGCTCTCTGCATGTGGTACAGCAGCATTGATCAGAACATTTGTGGCAATTAAAAACCCCATGGCAAATTTCATCAGGGACAGGTGACAGGTCAGTTAATTATTTTTAGGAAGCAAAATTCCCTCTTCAGTTCTGAGCAAAAGAGAAAAGTAGCAGCAAAATTAACCTTTCCCAGGGGTGATAGGATATTGTCATTAATATTAGTAGAATATACTTTTCATATTTGGCAAAATTTTGGTGAATGGTAATATAAAGAATACATTAATGATGTGTTTGGCAAAAATTAACAAGAGTTAGCGAAGAGTTACTTAACCTGGAAAACTGAAGCTTATTTTATAACAAAAGGGGATGTAAATTTAACCTGAAGCACAGATTCCTAATAGCAGAAATAATGCTGGAAAGTAGAAACACTGATACAGGTTTTCCTGGTGGAAATTTAGATGCCAGGGTATACAGGGATATGTCACAAACACCAGTTGTCTTCCCCTTGTATATTTGTATTACAATACATTTGTAATATTTTCTATGTAGTTAAAGTGGCATGATACTGAAAGGGATTTGTCCCCTTAACTTTTCACTGGAGTTACTGACTCACAGGTTGACAAACTAAAGGGACTAAGGTTTGGTGAAGGACCAGGCTTTGCCTAGAGGTTCAGCATGCCAGAGTACTGCTGCAACAGTGTTCCTTTGCTTAGGTCCTGGCAGATGCAAATTGAAATACATCACTTGTACGAGCTTCACCACTGGGGTGGATTGTCCTGGAGCACGAGGGGTTTGATCCTACTCACACTCTGGATTGTGACTGGATGTAGAATAATATGTGGTACTTTGGTACTGGGAGGAGCATGATCACAGAAAAACAGAGCATAGCATAGCACAGGCTCAAAATTCTCTTACTTGTAAGGGAATTGAAAGATAACTGTTAAAATCTGAGAGAGCCTTCCAACTCCCAACAAAATGAAAGTGAGAGGGAGCAAACATCCAAATGTTAAGTAGAAGTGGAGCAAGGAAGATGGAGTGCTGAGTTCTAAAGATCTGTGCCTGCCTATCTTTTATGACTAACAATTAAGATTAATTGTCTAATGTGAAGCTGCTGTTTTTTCATATGAGAAATTTAATGACTCCCAGAGATGAAAGTGGCAATTGCTGTAGCTGTTACCAGGGCATTAGGCATTGATAGCCTTCATGGGCTGGGCACAGGGTAAACCTGAAAGCTCCTGACAAACAGGTTATCCTGGGATCTTTTGTACAACTGCAGAGCAAACACCACAGAACATTCTGGTCCTACAAAGCAGAACTGGCTCACATCAAGCCCTTGGAAAGACTCTGCTGTGATGCATGCAGCCAGTTGTCTGCCATGTTCAAGGGAGCCATGCTTATCACTATAACATCCCTCTCCTATAGGCAACCTACCACCTCTACCAAAAACAAGAATGAAGGAAAGCCTAAAAAGGTGAAGAAGGATTTTCATTATGAAGTTAATTAGCTTCTGAGCCAAGCTGCACCTTTTCAAGGGGAGGAATTAGAGGGATTTAATTGCTTTATCAGCCTTCTCTTTGATTTTCAGCAATCAGGCCGATTCCATTTAATTTAACTGCCACAGATGAGAAGAAAATTGATGCACTCACCTGCCTCGGAGCAGAAAGAGTGAGAAAGAAAAGTTGGAGAAATTGGCAAATATAGTGTCTGCAGATTAATGAAAACCAACAGCATTTGCTCACAATTGGAAATGATGTGCCTGCCCTGAGGTGTTTGGAGCTGTGCGTGTGCCGCTGTGCATGGTGATGTGAGACCCATGTTAATGGCAGAGAACAGGGAAAAGCGGGTGGACCTGCCCTGGGGAGAGAAGGAAATATATTTGTGAGATGATCAGGGATCAATTAATGACTGGATGTGCAGGGGGGTGGAGAAGAATGGGGGAGGCAAGTGGCTGAAGGCTCCTGCTAGCAGACAGGCAAGCAGAGGTCAGTGTGCTGAGTGGGCTTGGTGTGATATCTGTTGTCATCCTCTACCAGTGGGATGTATCCTGCACTTTCTGGGTCAGAGGGCTGGTTCATGTTACAGGTAACTGATGTTTGTTTGTTTTACTGAGGTACAGGGGAGAGGTTAGAAACTGCAATGCAGGCTTCTGGTAGATGTATCATGCCTTTGCTGAAGTGCCTTTCCTTCTGTCAGAATGAGATTTCCTGTTGCTTCCTTTCCATGTTTCTAGAAACATTTCATGTGGGAGTGAATAAGACACAAAACCAATGTGTTGAAGAGAAAGAAGGTAAATAGATGTGGTGGGAGTAGCAGAGGATGGTCCATCAAGAAATGATGAGGAGAAGTGGTGTGGAAGGAGCTGTGATCCTCAGGATGAGAGTTGGCTTCCTCCAGCTAAGGTGTGTCTTTGCAGAGGGTCTGCTGTGCTTTTGTCACCTGTTAAACAAAAGAATTGCCTGCAGCAGTCTGTAGTCATAATAACAGTCTAGGAAAGATGTGTGGCTCTCAGACTCTTGCTTTTCAAAAATGAGGACTCCTGGAGGTGTTTAGAGACAATCCTTCAAAAATGGGCTCAAGTAATTTTTTTTAAAGTCATAACCCTAAATTGAAACGTGACTGTACTGGAAAGTCTGATTTTCAGTGGCAGTGTGGACTGCACAATGCATTGCTCTGGGAGTATATGAGCTAATTTCTCCAACCTTGCTGACCCCATTTAAGGATGGCTCTTCCCTCACTTAAAGAATGTTGGGCCAAAGTCTTCATTGGAAAACTTCTTGTCCTTTTGGTCTGTGCAGCAGAGGTGAGACTTCTTCCTGGTTCTCTGGCCAAGTCTTCATTTAAGGGAAGATGGTAAGAGTGGGCAAATAAAAAGCATTCAGGAAGATGGCACTTCCTTCTTTTGTGTCCTCTCAAAACAAGATAATTAAGGGAATGGATTGGTTTTAAAAGAGTGTTTCCCACCAGAGAAGACTGTTTAACTGAAAAGAGAAACTTATCTCTGAAATGTCAGTTTCACTGATATTGCTTCACAAAAATTTTTGACAGAAGCCTGTTGGTAGAATTGTCACCTTCCATCTCACTCCTTCAAAAGCAAAAGGTGTTTTTCACTTTGAAATTACTTTTTCTCAAAAAGGTGTTTGATTCTGCAATATTCATAGGGGTTTTAAATCAGAAAATTAATTTAAAAAATTTCTTTTATTGAAATTAAACATTTTGATTGACCCAAATTTGTTTTTGCCAGGAAATGAATTCTATTATAGATTTCCTTTTGTGTGGATTATTTCCAGTCTCATGCTAAACAAATTTCAAAATCGGAAGTTTTTTAGAAAATGAGAATTTTCAGTTTCTCTATACTTACCAAAACTGGTCTTTCTTCTCCCCTGGGATTCTGAGTCTGTTTTCTTTTTCAGGACTACATATTGAATTTAACACACTTCTTATCAAATAGTACTTCTCCCACTGTTTAGACTTTGTATTATCTTTGGTGCAACCTGATTATGAGAATGATCTCTAATTATTTGTCGAAGTCCACATTAAATTTTGATTTGATTAGCTACATTATATTAAATCCCACTGGAACTCCATGTTAAGAAATGGCATTTTCTTTGGCAAAAGGGCAGAAGTGAGGGAAAGGGAGAGGGTTGAGTGACTTAGCCAGGGCTTTACAGCAGTGGGGAGTGGACTTGGGAACACTGTCCATATGTGTGGATCTGTAGGGAATTGCTCAAAGCTGATAGCTTGGGCTGTGTCTCCATCAGCCCATTGCTGGGCTTGACATTGGTGGTCAGTCTAGAGTAGAAGCAGGAGCATTTAGAAGCTGTCATTGCCCTTACAAATCTGTCTATAGGTCTTGTGAGATGGAGGTGGTTCTTTTCTGGAATTTAACACCTTTAGGTATAGTTTTAAGAAGCAGCAGCTTTGTGGGCTGTAATTAAGACTTTGGAAGAGAGTTTTTTTCTGGTTTTTTTGCTCACCCACAGCAGGTTAAATGAAGGGGTTAATAAGGTATTATTTCCCCACAAAAGCCCTGACTATGCATTTCCTCACAGCTTGCCTGCCAGGCTTGGCCTAGCTCTGTGGATCAAAGGCTGGTTATCGCTAATATTGAGCTGTTGTAACCTCTGTCCCCTTTGATTAAAGTGGCGCTGCTGTGAATTTCTCAGTTAATCACACCTTGGCTCACAGGGTCAGCTTGCAACTTGGCAAGTTCAGAAAACTACAGCGGAGAAGAGAAAGGTAAAATGTATTATGCAAATGCAATTATGATTGAGTCTGACTCCATCCGGCCAAGGCCTTGTACTGCTGGAGAGGCTGAAGGGAGAAGAATCAATATCCCATCCTTCAACAAGAGCCTCTTGGCAAAGAAAAGGAAATGGAACAGGAGATTCTCTTTTTTTCTCCCTAGAACTTCCCACACCACTGAGGAGAGCAGGGTTTTGAGGACCCTCAAGCCTTCAGCAGGTGCAGTGTGCTCAGAGGAGAATGTGACCTCCCAGATATTTTCCATCCCTGGGAGTTATGATTTACAGTTTTTCCTTAGACTACATTGGAATGGGAGCTCTGCCAATGGGTTCAGGACTGCTAATTCTGCTTTCTACTCCACATCACTTCCCAGAGCCTCAGGATGAGAGGCAGCCTCAGCATCAGCAGGCATCATGGCAATGTGGATCCACTTTCAAAGCACACAGTTAAGATAGGTGTATAAGTCACCAGGTGTAGGTGCAGGGCAAAAGATGAAGATTTGAGCCCCAGGAAGTCCATAGTGTGGAATGTGAAATTCAACACAATTGGCAGTGAATTAGGTTAGTGAACACAGCAGCCTAACCTTGTCTTGAGGATCCTGAGGGATAGGGCTGCTGAATAGAAAGAAGAGATCATAAGACTTGAGCCTTTTTATGAAAATCACTCTTTCCTGTTCTTTCCTGTTCTGTGTTTTGATTTCCTTACCTGCAATTTAGAATGTGATGGATTGCCCTGCCAGATGGAGGTGGATATGGGAGTTCCTCAGCATTCAGCATATGGGTTATTTTTTATTTAGGAAGGTGCCCTATTATCAGTAGCATTTCAATAGTCTATAGAAGCAGTCTGTCAAGAACTGGGCTATCTGCAGGCATGTGGTAAAGCCATATGTACATGCAGAGATTTTAATGATGTAGAAACACCAGGATGATGTACCAGTTTAGCAACCACAACAGAAAAGCTTCACTGAGCTCTGTACTTTCCCAGCAAATCCAAGTGAAACAAATTATGGCTATAACTCCATTTTTGCTATTATTATTGCATCTTCAGATGTGGTTCTGCCAACCATCTATTTATCAGGGTCCAAGTCCTCTGCAGAGCTGCTCCATGAGAGGTGTGCAGCCTAGGAAAGGTCACAGGTTGGTGGAGTGACTGAGCCGTGGCTACAAACAGTTCATAGCGTGTTCAGGAGCAGAATCATGTGCCCAGGGCCACAGCCCTCATCTGACAGAATTCACACTTCTGGTGGCCCTGGCTGACTTAAACATTGATTCTCAGATTGAGGAGGCTGCCTCCAGGCAAAGGGTATTTGCTGTTTTCACTGACATGGCAGCATCTTTCCTTATCAGTACACAATCTGTTGGGATCCCAAATTAATCCGCTAAATCATCGCATTCCTACCTTTCTTCCTACTCCTAAAGAAATAGGTGTTTTACTGTCACTGCTGAAACCTATTGTGCTTTCTGGCTGTGATGGTGAGAGGAGGGAGGGAAAAGCATGAGATGTTTCTAGGGAGACTGGTGTTCAGGAGTGCTGGTTAAGGTGTCTGAGCTGCAGCTGTGCTGCTGAGGTGAGGGGAGCAGGCAGCACAGGGGCCTCCACTGCTGCAGGGCAGCTCTGAGCAGAGTGGGAGTGAGGAAGGCTGGAGGAAGAATGAGCATGGCATGGCATTCTTGATCAGAGCCACTAATTAACTGCTTGCTCTTGTTTTAAATACTCCAGTCTTTCTATTTTTGCATGATTTGTTTCCTCGTTCAAGTGAAACAGCAAGTGCCTTTTTAAAATGTAAATTCAGAAGTGCTGGAACTGAGTTCCTGCTGGGGAGAAAGTCCTGGAACTCTGCTCCTGATGGCTTTTGGGAACATTTTCATTGTGTCTTGCTCCCTTCCAAAAGCAGGTACCATTCTGCTCAGTTGGAGCATGTGGTTCTCATTATGCTATCAAACCTCACAAGCATGGGAACAGAACCACAATGCCTGCTGCTGTTTCAAAGACCCCTAAGCTTGAACTTTAGTAGGTAACACATACAGGCATCCTCACATTGTGAGCTTTTCCTCACTTTGTGTATCTTCCCTTGTGTGCTTCTCAATCCCTTTGCACTGTTTTGTTGCTCTGAATTCCTAATGTATGATTATTCTGATTTTTTTAGATGTGTCAAAGATACGATCTAGCTGGCTCAAAGATGTGACATAGTACTGAGAGGATTTTAATTTAAAATTGCTGTTACAGATAAAATAGAATAACAATAATAATGCTAAATTACAGCTTTTTTTGTCAAAGTGTTTTGGAAAGGTAAGAGCAGTGGCACTGCTGTCTCCATTGCATGGTTAAATTGTGTCTGGGAGAAATGATTCACCCAAGGTCATGAGTGAGGTTTGTACTAGAGTCAGGAGGTGAATAAGTGTTCCTGGTAGTCAATCTGTTCTATCATATGCCTCCTTCCTACAGAAAGTTTGCTTTCCTCCAGATTTTGTTTTCCTGTGTACTGAATCTCCCTCTGATTTTTGTTCAAGACTCCAAGAGGAGAAACTGGTACTGTGCAGTGAGCCAAGGAATAGCAGAATTTGCTCAGGCCCAAAATGAGTGATTCAGTCTAAGCACTTGCAGGTTCTCTGTCCATGAGATAGTAATGAAACACACAGCCAGCAAGACTGCTCCTCAGGACTCTGTAGAACAGGAGCTGCACCTTGAACTTTCTCTCTTAACTAATGCAACTGTGAAAGAAAGGGTGTGATGGGCCAAAACTCTTAAATCTCTGCTTCTTACCCCACACACATTGTGTTTCAGCTGGCAAGAGTCAGGACCTTCAGCCCAGATGAACCTTTCAGCATCCTTTATGTGGTTTCCTTTGCAAATCGGGATCATCTGGAAATGGGATCAGTAAAGGACCTCAATGAAATTAGGTTCTCAGGTCCTTTTGAAATCCAGGGAAACTGGGCATCTCTAACTATTCACTTAGTTAAACAAATCTCTGGCAGGCACATACAACGGGCTCATTAGAGCAGGCTTCTTTGACAGACTTAATGTCATATTTCTGTAGCCATTAGTACCTGATCTCTGCAATACTGGATCCCCCAGTAGTGCTAATGCCATTGACTCACCTGTGGGTACAGGTGGAACTCCTGTTCAGTGGGATGGAGCACTTGGTAGTTTTTCTGGGCATGCATTGTTTTTAAGCTTTACAGGGCATGCAGGAGAGTTTTCCTGGGCAAACAGAAGTCATGGTGTGATGGGTCTGTGACTCGGGTCATTACAGACTCTTTTGAAGAGATATTTCTATGGACAGTGAAGAGATATTTCTATGGACAAATACAGCATTCCTGAAGCTGCTCTGATATATTTCAGTTTCCCCTGCAACAGCCCAGTATACTAAAGTTACACAGATACACTAAATGCTAACCCCTTCAGTTTAGAGGTTCAACATAAAAGCTTATTCATTTTTTATTTCATTTTATTTTTTCAGTAACGCCTGTCACTTTAATGCCCTGCTTTCTTTCTGAGTGTCTTCCCTTTCCTCCTCCTTCCTCTTGCCCTTCTTTTCCTTCCTTTCTTCCCCTCAGCCCTCTACTTCCCTGCCTCTTGATTAAAATGTTGACTTTAACTTGGAATTAACCTGATTAATGTAATTGAAAGTAAAAGTCCGCTGCTCAGCACTTTGGGTGATGAGTGGAGATGGATTGAGAAAGAAAGCTTTCAGATTGAATACACTTCTCTCCTCTGGCTGTTAATTGCACCGTTTACTGGTACCTGACTCACTGACCGTCAGTGTTTAGTCCAGTTAATGATGATACACAGTCCATACTTTCCAGAGATAATTAAAAAACATTCCAGCAGACACTGCTGCAGAGAGCTTTTCTATCTGTCGCAGTCAGCAGGCCCCAGGGGTTAGGGGTTCGAGTGTGTAAAGGCTGAGAGCTCTCTGAGCAGAGTTGAGCTGGCCTTGGTTATGGAGGTGTTTTGAGGAGTATCACAGAATGGTTTGGCTGGAAGGAATCCTAAAGATCCCCAGTTTTGCCCTGTCTGTTGTTGGCAGTGATGGCTTCCACATGTGTAGAACTGGATTGTGCTCAGACAGGCTGGTGTTGGGCTCAGACCCACAGCCTGCTCAGTGCCTGGCCCTGCATGCCAGGCTCCCTCGGCGCTGGCACATGAGCTGCTGAGGCTGCAGCCCTGCTCCAGGTGTCCATCACTCCATCCAGGTGTCCACAGACCATCACTCTGGCCAGGACTTTGCAGATCCCCAGTAGCTGATGCACCTTGTAGGCACACAGCTTGTGGTACTTGGGAGTGGGGCTGTGGCTGAGCCTCATCCCAATGGGCCACAGCTGTGTGGGACAGGTGACTGGTACTGAAGGGAATGGGACATGGAGTGCTGAGGGGCACTGACCAGTCACAGAAGGGTAGAGGGGACACACAGGTGAAATGCATGTGAGATCAAGAGTTTAAAAGGTTCTACTGAGGAACAATAAAGAGCAGATGCCTGAGGCCTTCAGAAGTGGTGGATGTTACTCTGTATGAGCAGATGCCTGAAGCCTTCTTCAGTGTTGGTGGTCGCTTCACTGTCCTGCTGCTGTACCACCTGATCTGGAGAGCTGGTCCTGGTGGCTCATGGCTGTGGGTTTCACAACTGGAGACTGGAGCTGATGAAGCAGCACGGTACCTACTTCACATGTTGGCTGTAGTGTGTCTGTCTCTTCACTACAGTGTAGTGTGCAGGTGAGCATGGAGGCTCTCTGGGCTTGGGAGTCTCTTTTTGTACTTCTAAAGCACTTTGCCTAAGACATGAGACTTTTAAGTAGAGTTTTTTCCCCACAGTCATTTGAGATCTTATCCATAGGGGATAAGAGTTCAGTGAGAATCAGACATTTAAATGCTTTGTGCATCAGGATGTAGGTCTCTTGTGGCATATTTTACATCTGCAAAATAGGAATGCTCAGGCTTCCTTACAGGTGGGGCACTCTCAAACTACTCTGAACAGAAATTTACAGAAAGTGCCTTGGATAACATATTCTGGAGACTCACATACGCTGAAGTGATAGGAGAAAAAATCTTCAAATATGAGAATCCATTAGGAAGCAGACTGGCAAGGGGTGTGGTGAGAAATAAATATTCAGGCAAAACAGGCAATCTGTAACAATGCCAGAATTGGTTAATGTATTTGTTAATGATCTGAAAAAGTAATAAACATATTTAAGAGGAACTTGGTGTGACAAAGTTTGGCATGCTGATCAAAATCAGGAAAGACAATAAGGATTATATGAGGGACTGACAGCAGTGGACAAGTAGGCAATAGAAAAAATAGATTTGCACACAGAAGGAATCCTGAAGTAATCTACTTTGACCTCCTGAGCAAGACACATAGTGTACAGTTTACATTAAGAGAGTAAGAACTCACTATTTCAGTTGGCACTTTGTTTCAATTGCTAATCACAGTAAATTAAAGCAGTGGGGGTGTATTTTTCATCTGAATTTGTGTTCGATCTTCTAAACGACTGGATTTTGTTAAGCTTTTTTTCTGCTAGACTAAAAAAAAAGCCCTTTTATACATTGTTTTTTCTCTGTTCAGATAGTTCTATGTTAGACCTAGTGTAAGATTATGCACACCCAAAGCTATGATTTACATTTCTTGTATGCTTTATGCTGTCAACTCAGGAAAAAAAGCTAGGTGTCACTGTGACCAGCTCAACAAACATAAGTATTCAGCATGTCCTCATCCACCCTCTCTTGTCCTGCTGCCATTTCCCTTTACACAAGGGCTATGTTCAGTGACCTGACTACGAGCAGTGTTGAAGCTCTGGGGAAGAAGATGAGATTTTAATGAGAGGAGTGGGGTTAGTGTTTATATTACAATAGCAATGAAAAGCTCTCGTGAGATCAGAGCCCCTGTCATGATAGGATTTGTCTCTTGTTAAAAAAAAAATGCAAGCAGATAATAATTTGGCTTTGTAATCCAGCTGATCTGAAATTTGGGAATCCTCACACATAGGAAATCAAGTATTTGGGTTTTGAACCACAGAGAGGGGAAAAATGAAAACTGCAACCCTCACCTCTTGCTTGTTAGTCCAGCACTGGTATTGCAAGATCCTTCTGCATCTTGGGCAACTTTTGTATTGGTATTTAGATATAGAAAGAGTAAAGATGGTGTTTTTCTATACTGTCTCCTATTTCTGAAAGATTGTAAGTCTGTATGTAGTCATGGTATATTTTTATACAATGAAATGAAACTCTAATAATGGTTGTAGTAAATGTTAGAGGCTACAAGGCTCCTTTCCTCTGATCAGGTGGCTCCTCTAGGAGATTTTCAAGCATTTAAACCTGGCCTGTTCCAAACAGTGTCAGTCAGGCATCAGTCTGGATACCTAGCCAAAGCATCCAAAAATACAGAGTCCTACTTCTCCCTCTGGAGCCATGTGTTTTTTGGGGCTTTGTGGGTAGTGTTTTGTTTGGTTTTTTTTTTCTGGTTTTTTTTTTTTTTTTTTTGGTTTTTTTTTTTTTTTTTTTTTTTTTTTTTTTGGTTTTTTTTTTTTTTGGGGTTTTTTTTTTTGTGTGTGTGTGTTTTTGTAGAGACTTTGAAAAATCTCTGGGAAATCCCAACTTAAAAGAAAAAGACAAAACATCAGAGTATGAATGAAGAGCTGTATCATGGCTCTGTTCCACAGCCTTTACCTTTTTTAATTTTTTACTTTCCATTCCTACATCTGCTTTAGCATTTGCGTCACAATCTTTTCTATGGTTATCCCATCTTCTCTGATGTGTTTCTCTGTGTCACAGCTTCTTGTACCCTTCCCACATTTATCTTTGTCCATAGCCCCAGATTGTTCTTTATCAGATTTACCCTTAAGGCCATCCCATGGAGTATAAGGGGCACTTTTGTCTCCATTCAGCAATAGAAAAAAGACTCAGAAGAGCAAAGGGACTCGGGTAGGAGCCACCTAGCAAGTGTTTGCTTGGTTTGACCAGCCCCTAAGACCAGGGGTACTTAGTCACTTAAGAGCTGGATAACCTTCCTCTGAATTTTTAGTGGGATTTTCTTCACTGAAAATTTTTTCATCATACTAAGAATGCAAAGGTGAAAAGAGGGACCATCTCCTGGCAGTGGGCTGGTTCCTACTCCTGAATGAGCTGTACCTCTGGGAGTGGGACACAGATGCACCTGAGGGCATAACTGGTGTCCTTGAGACCTGGCCACTGGGTGAGTTTCCAAGGGACATTGACCTGTCACAGTAGAGAGCAGAACTGCTCTGGGTTGCCTTGGGCTTGACCTTGATGCTGCAGTGAGTTTTTGCTGGTGCCTGAATGTGGCTGTTGGGTGAGGTTTGCTGAGGCAGAGCACAGAAAGTGGAGGCTGCCGTGGGACCAATTGTGCTGGCACCTGTGAGGAGGCCAGGCTGACTGGTGTTTGTATTCCCTGCACACACGCAGGGAGCCTCGTGCACTAAGTGACATCAAGGCTCATTATTTTCATCAGATGCCACATTTGTAACCTGTTACCAAGTAAATTGTGATAAAATAGACTGGAGCAGCCCAGAGTCTGACATGCTGTGCTGAGATGGCTGCTGTGTGCACAGCAGGCAGGTACAGAGCTTTACAGGAGTGCTGGCTTCAGCATCCTAAAGGAGCAGGGAGCTCTCATGGATAGCAGAGAGTTCAGGTCAGAATCAGCTTATGATGCATCTTTTTTTGCAGACACTGTGTGCTTGGGCTGAGGGTGAACTATGTCCTTCCAGTGTTTCCAGGGAATGTCTTTTACCTCCCTCCTTCTTCTTGCTAATGAGGAAACTGAGATAAGGGGAAAAGAAGTGATTCCCCTGGTGTCACATAGTAAATCTACAGCTTCATACTGTAGTTCTTGCCCCTGTGTCTGGAGCCAAGAATGGGTCCCTCACATTTGCAATCCCAATGGTAGGGTGAACAGCAATGTATCTGCAGTTTTCACATTCTCTTTCGCCCAGGCTGGAGTCCAGATGATGTGTGTGGCTTGCAATGACATCTGAGGGCACAGGAAAAAACACAGCTTATTCCTGGAGTTTAGTTTTCTGTCTTTAAAGATTTTAAAAATCTGCCCAGGATGTTCAGGTTTTTGAAGAGGAATTCTGTGTGTTTCTCTATTAGGACATACCAATTGTTTCTCTTGCTTTGTCCTCCCAAACCTCTGTCTGCTCCACAGGCAGGGGCAAATATATTTGCCCTACAACATATTGTGAAGCTGTATTAAGTAATATCTTCAGTTTGTATGTGGAGAAACTGAGGACATGGGAAGCTAATCAATGTCTGCAAGGACTCTTCTGTGCCTTTGAGAGTTAGAAAGCTGGGAGCAGGAGCCTCTCCAGAGATCCCCCCACTCTGTAAGATTTCTAGCCTGTTTCTGACAAACACAGAAGAACTTGCTGTGGGTTAAAGGAACAAATGGGACCTTTAGTAGAGATCAAATCCTCCAGTGCTGTGCATATACAGAATTGAACTAACACACTTTATTTGGCTTCTAAATAAATATCTTTTTACAGGACTAATAGATGCTGACTAGCAAATACTAAAATGCTTCACATGTGAACAGTATATGTTACCTGTGGTGCTGCCATGGAACAAGCTGGAGGTAGTCATAATGATAGTTGTAAATAGAGAGTTTCTTTGAAATCAAAAGTATTCTGTGATCCACAATAGTTTGAGAAGTTTGGCTAAACAAGAATGAAGCAATTTTAATAGCAATGTGAATGTTTCACTTCGGCAAAATTAAGATGAAATTAATTTTAGAGTCTTTCTGTATTCTGGTGTTTTACAAAGGGAAGAAAATGTTAAAGTGAAAATGTTTTTAATAGAAGTACAAACAAACTGGTAATATTTGCTTCCAGGTTAGTTAAAAATACCTTTGGCATAGCTAAATTACAAAATACTTTATTGATAAGAAAGGCATATCGAGGGGTGGAGGGGGAGTGCATGAACATTTTTTCTAACTTTAGCTTTGTGCATCTGGACTGTGGTTACCAGCTAACTAGCTCTTTACTGCAGCACTTCTTTCATGCTTACTGATCCTTTATAAATATAATAGAAGGTGTGCTCTACTCTCTGCCCCAAAGGTCTTACAATTTAAATTGGCAGTTCAGAAGAATTATCTCCCTATTTCAGGAACTGGAGCATAGCAAGATCAGTGATTTGCTCAAGGTGACATGGAATGTACAAAAACCCAGCACCAGCTCGTTCCACTGTCCGGTTGAGATCCATCCTCCAAGTTACCCCTCACTTTGGGAGTGCTCTGACACCTGAGCTGCCTTGCTTTACTGCCCCAAGGCTGGAGGTGTGGACATGGCCAGTGGCTGGGGATGGGAGTGGCCGGCCAGCTCTGCTGCAGCTGTCACTGCTCTTTGCTGACAGTTGCTGTAATCCATGGGTACCTGCTTTTATGGTGCTAATTAATCTCTTTTAATTAATGAAATCCTTCTACTTCATGTTCCTCCCCTTCTTTTCCTCTTTGCCTCTCTCCAGCTTCCACAGCTGAAACCTACAGTCCTCCTTGAGCAGGGACTGATAAAATCTCCAGCCTTTAAACATCTCTGTGTACTCATCTGTGGCAGTGCTGGTTGCTCCATCTGCTTTCCTCCTTTGGTGCAGTAGCAGCTTAATCTTCATGGCCTGTTATCTTTGAAGCACACTTGATTTCTCAAAAGAAAAACAGCTAAGCATTTTAGCACCCGCTGCTTTCCTTCATAGGCTGCTGCATGTCATTGCTGTTTAATCATGGCCTGAGTGTGCAAACACTGTGTATGTACAAAGTACTCCTTTGACTTATGGGCTTGACTGGGACAACACATCTGGGTAATACTGCTTGCCTGCATCTTTGCACTCCAGGACTGTTTATTTTCTTTCATTTCATCCCTCAAGTCCTAGTCATAACCTTTCCTCTCTTCTCAGGACACAGATTCTAATTCTTGCCCTTGTGCTATGAAACTTGTAGTTCCATGTCAGGTAAATCCACAGGCAGAAAACTGGCTTGGGAACTGCAGGACTGGGTGCATCCAGCCTGTTCATCAAGTTATCACTTCTGGTATTCCTGAAAAAGCAAGGACCAGAGCACATTGCATAAGCAACAACACACAACAAAATATAGTCCTCATTCTGAAGGATGTTCAGCTCATCAGGACACAGACTGCATTTCTGGACTCACAGATACATGTCACTGCTTGGCTGAAAAGTGATAGAAAATTCTAGGGAGCAGAGCCATCAGCATTACAAAAGAAAGTTTCCATACTTCTGCACATTCTACTGCTAATCACAGCATAATCTTCCCCTTTGTAAACCCTCCCAGATAGTTCTCTGTTTACATTTTTTCATCAGCTTCTTTACCTCTCTCGATATCTAAGTTTACAGTGCCTTTCCTCCAGCTCAAGTGGCTGATTTACATACAAAAGTGATCAGCTGTGGGAAGAACAGTCTAGCGAATCAAATAATAAGTGACATTAAGTGGCATCTAAATGACATTACTTCGATTCTCTGCTGAGCTATGAGTTGCAGTGTGACCATGCACACAGTAATTAATTCCTATGCCTCAGGTCCCCAGCTGTAAAATGGGCAAGGTTCTGAGTTCCTGGGAAGTCCTGTGTTAGTCTGAAGTCACAGAGAGCAGTGCCTGTGCAGAGCTGAGAAACCACGGTGGTGGGATGCATTCAAACATGTCTGTAGAAAGCTGCTAGGAAGGCATTTACTGTGAGTGGAAACAATTATATCATGTGACAGATCAATGCTTTTATATGAAATAAGGACTGCATGGGGACCCTCTAGTTATATTAACTTTCTCTTTTTTTCTGTTCATCCCCATCCTTTTGTGTTAGAACGTACAAACAGTTCAGTGAAAGGTAGAATTGCAGATTGACTCATTCACACAGTGGAGGTCCAGCCCCAGAAAGCAGTATAGGGAGATATAGTGAAATCAGAAAAACTTCCATGGCTCATATAAAATTTAATAGTTTAGTGAGAGAGAAGAGACAAAAAGCATGTTTAAAGAGTGATCATAGGAAAGTGACTGTAAAAAAATCCAAACAAAACCAAATAAAAAATTCTATCTTGTTGAATGCATCAGCTCACACTCTATGGTTCTCACTTTCCTCATGGACTTACAGGTGTAAATCCAGAATTGTTCTGTTAAAGTCAACAAGAATAAAATAATTTTCAGTGTATGTTTTCCACATACTTGAACAAAATCAAGTCACTGCTGTAGCATCAAGTCACTGTTACACCAGAAGCTATAAATACACTATGAGAGGCATATGCTTTCTAACAGTAAAAAACTAGATTATTTTCCTGGTTGGACTGATGTATAACACAGATGATCTTTTCCAGGTCAGGGTGAACCCTGAGAGGCTGAATAAAGCCTGATCAAGATGCAGAATTACCTAGAAAAGGAAGGGAGTAACAGGGAGACCACAGAGACTTGGTAAAAGCTCCTTTCGTCACCTTCTCTCATGGCTGCACACAAAAGGTCTACCCCTACTTAGACTGTCCCAAAAATACACCCCAAGCATTCCTTGAAGAGACCTTTGCCTCTGGATCAGGGGCAGTTTCAGCCAAGCAGTGAGGTGGACATACTGACCTTTTCTCCCCAGGGACAATCTCATCCATCCTTGAAAGGAGACCTGAGGAGCAGCGTGCAGTCCCGTGCCCCACCATGCTTCTCGAGGGGTAAACGAGTAGCAGAGAGAGAGGCTGTGGGATCTCCACTGACACCAAACATGTCACTGAGCTGCCAGCACAATGGGAGCTGGGAGAGCTGCTGGCCTAGGATCGGATGTCAAGGAGAAGTGGCAGGAGGTGAGAAGTGCCAGGAATACTGCTTCCCAGCTGGCTCTGGAAACAGTTTATGTCTGTGTCCATCTGCACTCAGATCAAAGCCTCCCTGAATTATTCAGGTGCTCTTTGAAAATTCTCATCATGCAGAAAGTGTAGGCAGCTTGGCTTTACCTGCTGGAAAACAAGCACTCATTGTAAGCTCCAGGGCCAAACCAAGGTTCCTCTGCTCACACAATGACAGCAGCTCCTCCCACCTTTATGGCTGAGTTCTCTCCTCCTGTTACACCAAGTTCTTACATATATGTCTCAAATGTGTGGGCCCTCAGTCCTTGCAGGCTTCAGTAGGTACTTTGCATCTAATTCAGCCCAGCCTTGCAGTCCTGATCCTGCCTTCTCCAGTGTGTTGGGCACACTGGTTCATGGGCTTCAGAACAGCTACTGCAAATGCACCTGGCTAGTGCTGAGTCCTCCCAGCTCTATCAGTGAGAAGAGCATTCAGTTCAGCCTAAAAAAAATATAAGATAACAAAAACTTGGGTTTTCTAGGAGGGCAAGGGCAGGGTGTGATCTTTTGTGCTGTGATGCTGCACACACTGTTAAAGTAATTGGGCCCCAGCACTGACCCCCACGCTCTGAGCAGCAGCACACAGCAGCTTAAAATAGAAAAAATGGCCTGAGAAGGATGAGCTGGGGTCAGAGCTCTCTGCTGTCCTTTAAACTACCAACAACAACTTCTTCTGGGGAGTGAGTGAAGAACTTCTTTTATTAGAAGAGCAGTTTTGGTGTCATGGGCAGATGCAGCTGTCTTATAAGGAGGGACTACATGTACAGTCTTCATTTTACTTTCTGTGTATTATGCCCTCTGCGTATCCAAGGCTGGGATGACTCTGGTATTATAAACTGTGATGTCTTTGTATTATTTTAGTTGCATGTTTTGTTTTAAATGCCAGCAGCAGAAGAAAAATTATTACCCTAAAAAGTAACTTTCACTTTAGAATGTAGCTTTACAAGCCATGTAACTGAAAGGTGAAAGGGTTAAAAGGAAGATGAAAACATTGTCATCCCTGTCATTTTTTGCTTTTGGACTTTTCAGGCTGTTTTCTGACTTGCTGAACACTTGCAGATAGCAAGCCCCGTTATTAGAAAGCTCATCAAGCAAATACCACTTTTCATCCTCTGCTGCTGAGTAAGTGAATAGCCTACAGAGTCAGGCTGTTCTTACAAGAAAAGGTATCAACAATAGTAGTGCTCATGATCGTCCATATTGATCTCCTAGAATCACAGGATTCTTTTCCCTGATTGTCAGTATTAGTTACACTGCAAAGTCTGTGTCCTTGATATGCAGAAGTGTGGATGATGATGGTCTGTACCCTCTGAAACCCCCAGACTCCTCCTCATAAATCATTACCAGCTGCATCACAGTGTAATTCCCCAGTAGACAGTGAAGTGGTTTGACATTTTCACATCAGGAACTAATGACCTGTTGTGTTTTGGCATAGGCAGGTAAGTTGCCACATTCTACCAAAAGGTACTTTAAGGACAAACACTTGCTTCAGAGAGGAAGTGACTATGCAGAATGATGTCCACAGCAAAGCTGCAGTGCAGGGACACACTAGCTGAATTTTTTAACCAGCAGAGAGAGTTCCTTGAGGCCAAAGTACCAAGCAAACTTCAAACAGCAAAATACAGGGTGCTCCTATAATGGAGGTGTCTCTTGGGGTAAGCAAATGGAAGTCCAAAATATCTTTTCATACACGGAATGAAATCTTTATTGCCTGTCTTTCTAGACAATGAAGGCAATCAGAATCTCCATAAGAAAGTCTATCCAAGACAAAAGTACATTTTCTGACATGACTGTTATCAGGTCCTCCACTATCAAGATTATTTCCTATCTGATTTTTTCTGTTTTGCCTGCTCTGTGAAAGAGTAATTTATTTCTGGTACCAAGTAGGATTATTTGTTTTTGTTATTTATGAATTTATGTTAATTTAGGTGTGTTCTCCCCTCTGTGTACCCTGAGAGGCAGGGAAAGGATTTCTGGCCTCTTTAAACTGAACCATGGTGGGGTTGGGAGAGATAAAGGCAACAGCTTTTTGCCAGGATTACAGCTACAGTAGTTCACCAACTCAGACTTTTGGTGTGGTGTCCCTATTGCACTGATAAGAATGAAGACACAGGTGTGTATTTGGAGAGATGTCTGCAGAAGGAATGCACTTAAGCCTTGTTCTTGAATATTCCTGAAGGTTAGGAAAATCCAGACCAGGAATCCAAAACTTGGAAGTATATCTCTGTTTCTTCAGGCATCAGGTGAAATAATACTGCGAAATAGTCTGACTTGGAAGGGGACCCACAATGATCATCGAGTCCAACTCCTGCGTCAGTGGCCCATTTAGGGATTGAAGCCATAACCTTGGCATTATTGGCACCTTGCTCTAAGCAGCTGAGCTAACCTTAGGGGCAGCTGGAAGGGTCCAACAGTGCAGTTCTTCACTGGACATCAAGTGTGAAGGAAAAGTTGTTTCTTTTTCAGTGGGCTACTTGAAAGAGCAGAGCTGCTAGTGAGAAGTCTAAAATCTGCAATGCTAGTGCAGTATCATCACCCCCAGGATTTCTTCATGTTTTTAAGCTGGCCAATGGAGGATGAAAATTTGGTTCTACTGGCACAGTTGGTAAATGCATGTTCTGTTAGATTAAACCAGAATGCATCCCGTTGTTTTATAAGCAGGCAGGAAAGTGTTAAAGAGCCCGTGCATTATGTGTAAATCTATACCATGTGATAGAGACATATGTCTGTCTCTTACCTAAAGGTGGAGATGTGTTTCAGGGCCTGGCTTGATGTTTTTTTGTGAGGGAATTGATGATTTCAAATCCTAAAGCCACAGCAGGGTGAAGAGCAAGATGGGGTGGTGGAGCACTGAGGTGCACTGTATTGGGAGGTTGTACAGCCTTTGTTGTTGCTCTTAAAAACAGGCCAGACAAAAAGTCTTAGTACTTTAATGGTGGTTGATCCTGCCTTGGCAAAGGTATGGTCTTATCAATCTCCTAAGGCCAACTTCACCCTTATTTTCTGTAATTCTGCGAAAAGATAGAATAGTTGTTATTATTATTTCTGTTACTACCATTTGAGGAGCACTTCTCAGAGGTCAGGCATTGCCTGGTGCTGTACTTGTGTGTGAGAGAAGGCTGGTCTTGCCCTCAGAGAGCTTACAAACAGGAGCCAAGAAGCAGTGTCTGGGACGGACAGCTGGGGGAATACAGTGAGGAGCACTGAGATGCTATTGATCAGCAGGATAGGCAGTACTCATAATACATCAGCAGCCTAACTGCTGTCAGATTTTTGCAGGCATCATGGCTAAGGAGAGTTTGAAGGAGGATAATGAGGAAGCTTTGCAAATGAAATCTCCAGGCTCCCACCACCCCTGCTCTAGAGCTGGGCAGCAGCAGGATGATGGTTTGCCTCCCACTCCTGAATGTTCTTGTGTCCCCACCTGCCGCTGCCCACCCTCACTGAGGGCACAAGCAATCCTCTTCCAAACTTGCTTCTACCCTGTGTCGTAGCAGGATGGCAGGAGACAGAGCCAGAAAAAGGCCTGGCCCTCCTCTCACATGCTGTGGGATCTCTTCCAGTGACAAGAAGTAAAGTTGATGAGTCTGTATCGAGACAGTGAAGTGACCCCCGTGCTGCTCCACATAATTAATAAATAAAGCACTGGGGGAGTTTTTGCCATGCCGGCTGCTATGACAGGGCTGTCTACGGTGCACTTAAGCATTAAATGACCAATTTCTGTCAGACTAACTTCCCAAGCCTCTCTCTCTCTCTCTCACACACACACACACACAAAGCTAGCTTCCTCGCTCCCTGCACTTGGAGTTTTTCAGCAACTGATGGCTCCTGGTTCATTTCTGTGGAATTAATTGGTCCCTGAATGAATTCTGTTGACAGGGCAATTTATCATGTGTTTGGGTTGACAGTGTTGGATACCGGTAAAGGGGGGGAGTGGTGTGTGAGTAGGATGAGGGGAGATGGACAGGATGGGGGTGGGTGGGAGCATGAAGAAGAGGAGGAGTAGAAGAAAGAAGAGGTGGAGGAGGAGATTGCTTTAAAAATAAAATTAAAGAAGAAAAATTCTATTTCTTTTTGGCACTCTTTGTTACAACTCTCAGTGCAATGGATAATTCACAAGAAGGATTGGGAGAAGAAGGGGAGAGGAAGGGAGTGCCACGTGTCTCGTAGTGGGAGTCATGATGCTTTTCCACAAATAGCACCTTGGCTTGGGAGGCAAAAAAAGGAAGAAAAAACCTCAACAAATAGAAGCTCATAGTTGTTCTGTAGTGTCTTCAGGGCTCAGCCAGAAGCCTACACCTGTAATGCTTACATCTCTATTTCTCCCTCATAACAAAGTGAGTGGGAAGTTAAGGACACATCTGGTTAACCCTAAAAACCCTGATAGGTGCCCAAATACTGTTTCAGGAGGTACTGAGTGATGTCTAGCACCTTGTGATGCATCAGTGTCTGTCATTCTCAGGGACATCCAAGAAGGAATCACATCTTGCAAAACAAGTTCTGTGATTTGGGTTCATAAAGGGTCAGAAAGGGGTGCCTGGTCCTATGTATGCCACTGATGATCCCAGGTTACATCATTTCACATTGTCCAGGATTGAGACAATGCAGGGCTTCCCAATGTAATTAAAATTACATCATCATTACATTTTCATTAAAAAGTCATGACTCTGGCATATGGATTCAGTTTTTAGTCAGAGCAATGTAGATGATAATTTTAGGGCTTTTAACTTCACAACTTCTAAATGCAGAAGAGTAGGTATGCATGCACATGCATTTGCTACAGCATGGAGACTGTTAAAACCAACCAAAGACAGAAAGAAATTCAAATTGGGTGCAACAAAAATATTTGCATAAACATTAAATGGATTTTTAAATTATGTATCTTCTAGGAATCTTTGAGTGTCCTAAAGAAATGTACAACAGTCTTGGTCAGGGGGAGAGAGGTCTGTGAAATGCTGGTTGAATGCATGGGTAGAGGACAAGCTCCATTATCTTCATCTTCACCTCAGTCTCCTCCTGTAGACTTCTCTCCACTGCAAGTGGGATGTGTCAAAATACTCAATGCTGAGATCAGTGGAAGAGTTACCAGTAGCTTTTCTGCTCATTTTGTTGTAAGCAGCATTAAGTCAGAGCTCAGCCTTTCTGGAACAGCCATCCAGAGCCTTTAGCTGCAGGCCAGTGGGGCTTGTCTTGGTTTTGGAGCATTGTGGCTCAGTTTACCAGCATTCAGTCATCATCTTTGTCTTGAGACCCAAAGTTCATCAGTCCAGCTGTCAAAATGAGTGCCCATAGCATAAACAGCCTGGAGACAGAACTGAATTTGACTGGCAAGCCCCAAACCAGGGGTGGTAAAACACATCAGTGTGGGGTAGATGGTCTCTCCCTTATTTTGTTCAGTCATATTAGAAGCAAACCCAAATATAATTCTCATCTGGTAAAAACTATGCAACTGAGCTTTGAGGAGACAAAATGCTTGTTTATGGTTGTCTTTGCATTGTTGTTTTTACACTGGGTTGGGTCAAGCCTCTAGCCTGCATTCTACTGGACAACATATGAGCATCAGAACTTCTAGGGTGCTAAAACAAAGTAGGTTGGGTGAGCAGATGTAGGAAGCAATCAGCTGTCATAGAAAAAGTGCAAAGGATTTGAGACAATCTTTTTGTAGAGCCCCCAAGTTTTCTGCCAGTTAGAAAGACATTTAAAATTACTGTGCTAAGAGCAAGTGTAGAGGAAAGAACATGGGAATTGTCTCTTTTATTTAGAGTGACTCCACACACAGATAAAGTCTAAATTCAGGTTATTTATAAAGGGATTTTTTTCTCCTTAAGAGTAAGATTAGTAGTATTACAGTTTATAAATATGAACAAAAATGAAGGACATATAGTTTGGTAGCAAAGAACTCTGCCATATTGTTTGATCACAGCTTGGTGTCTGAGAAACTCCAGCACCTATAAGTTGATACCAGGTAAATTCAACCAGAAAAAATGTGCATATTTCCAACAGTGCAGGTAATCAGCTGTCAAAATATTACAGTTAGGGTTCACTGTATTTTCCAGCACTTGAACTTTTACAGTTGATAGCAAATGTTCCTCAGATTCTCCTACTTCATCTCCAGCTATCGGACCCAGAGCAGGAATTAATTCAGAGCAGCCCTATGGGTATCTCATATCAGAGGCCAGACAAGATGATCACAGTGCAGTAGGAGTCTCCTCTGGGGTGGCTGTGGCAATGAACTTGAAAACAGCTATCTTAAAAGCCAATGCCTGATTCCAGTTTCACTTGCTCACTGTTTACATGAATGTTACTCTTTTGACTTCAGAGGGCTGACTGACAGTGGTGCATACAGAAGGCAAATCAAGCTTCTGAGAAAAATGGTTATGATCAAGCTGTCCTGAGCCAGTGAGGTGAACATGACACAGGACACATTAAAAGAGTAAATGGGCATATTTTCTCCTTTAACACTGAATCTTTGAGACAGGAACTTAAACAATTTTATTAAAAAATTACCCCTAAAAATTGAAGAGAGAGAGAGAGTAAAACCTGAAAAAATACAAATCTTTCTGCATTGTGAAATACAGATGAAAAAACTCCTGTTGCTGAAGAGGCAATGATTCAAAATTGAACTCTGCATAAAATAGTGGAGACAAAATGAACCAAAATAAGCTCCAAGAGGGTTGCATTTAGAACTAACCAGCATATAATAGGTAGCTAAAGCAGCAAGACAAATTACTTAAAATGATTCAATATGCACCTCCTGCAGCAGGCCCCACAATTAGAAATGCAAGCCAAAGTTGCAGGCTGTTTCCTCCCTTTTAATGGTATTTCTGTGGATTTGGAAATATAGGATTTGTAAGACAGGCTCATGTTTTGCCTGATTGAGCATCTCTAGCTGTAGTTTCAACAGATTCTTTACAGGAAGGTAGAGCTGTGCAATGGGCAGACAGAGGAATCTCCTCCACTTTGCTGTGAGCTCAGATAATCTGGAGAATTCTTGTTGAGTGCTGGATAACTCTGGATTCTTCTCTGTTTATAAAACTGTCCAGTATTTTCTGGAATCTTGGTAACTTCCTCTGGTTACAAATTCAGTTGGTCAAAATACAAACTGCTGGGGAAAAATTTTAATCAGCTTTTAATTTGCTACTTTGTAATTTAATCAATTGCCATCTTTTTCTTGTGTTCTTGTGACCTGCAGAGTCTGGTTCTGCTAAGGAAGCCTGTGACTTATCTTCTGGGGAGTGTTCAGGAACCATTTTAATGAATTCCAATTAAGAGTCTTTCTGACACCGGGGATGCAGAGGTCAAAGAATGCCCTTAGCAGCACAGCAACAGACCATGTGGAGCACAGATAAAGGTAAGAAAATATCACAATTATAAATTTGAACAGAAAATTCCTGAAGACATGAAAAGAATTTGAATTTGGAAGGATTTTTGCGTGAATTGTGCAGCTAAGATTTCTGCCTGGAGCCCTGAAGAACTATGTAAAGATTCTTGTATACTTGGTGGAGGAAGTAATAACAATGCTATGCCTCATTTATGTAGTGACTAATCTGGAATGGAGGTTTACAGAAAGTTGTAGATGGCCTAATCAGAAACAAGAGGTTTTTATTCATGTGTGACTTGTAAGGGAGAATTATTGTGGTTGCTTGAAGATAAGAGATCCCTGAGTGCCTTCTGGTGTGCTTGTGGTTCAAGCAGGAGATGGCAGTGGTCTGCATAGCAATTTGTCTTTAAGCAGCTCTGTTTATGGCTAGTAAAACGAAATTCAGGGGACTAACCTCATGGCCAAGCAGATACTCAGGCAGGAGCAGAACTGACAGATTCCCACGGGCCTTTGTAGAGTCAACCTCTGTTTTTAGCACAGCACAGGTAACTTGTCATACCAGTACTGCAGTAACAACTGAGCTTGGTAGGAACTCTCCAGCGAGTCTGAGCGAGTTAACCACCATACAGGTGAGCATCCTGCAGGATTGAGAAAAGGTACAGAAAGGACAAAAAAAGCAAAATCTCATTGTTCAAGTTGAGAACCATAATTGATTGTATATACAAGTGGGTTGCTATCAATATAATGTATTTTCAAACACTGGAGTCATGCCTGAATTCACAGCAGAAACTTCTGTGAGTAGCAGTCTGCTACTTTGGCAGCCCAGAGAGTAGCATGAAGGAGTTCTTTAGCCCTGTGTTTATTCAAGGGACATGAAGTCCTCCATGGAAGAGGTGTGACTGGTGCTTTTGGTTTTAAACTCTTTCCCCTCCTCCTTCTAATGACCATTTTCTTCTCTCTTTGTCTTCTTCAGTCTGGGCTGTATCTTAGGTGACTTGTTCAGCATTGAAATAAGAGACTGACAAAAGCTCATTTTAAGGGAAAAATACAATACAATGAGAATAGATGGCAGAAACAATATGTTGTTGTTATTTTGGCCCTGCTAACCAAAACTAGAATCCTGAATTTTTTTTCAAGGTTGATCAGTTTAAGAGCAAGCCATATTACACAGACTGCCCATTAGTTTTGGTACTGAAGGAGGAAACCGTGTCAGGAAAAATGTTTTCTGTCTTTGCTAAGCAAACCAGATGATCAGTGGCTTACATATTTACCATGCTTTGAAATAGGGTTAATGGGACAAAGTCAGAGGACCTGCAATCACAACACTTAATGTCTGAAGAGAAGGAGCATAAGGAATTCTTGCATCTGTATGATTCTTGTCAGAATGTGTCTCCTCTGCTAGCAGCATGGGGTATTTCAAAGTTAGTGTCTCTTTTGGCAAATGAAGAACTATTCTGGAGCATAAACCAATGAACCTAAACCCCAGAATTTTCAAAGAAGAGCAAGTTAAAAATAAATTAATTAATTAAAGCTAAGGTCTGAGTAGATAGAGATTAAAAGGATGGACAGATTTTCAGGGATCTTTAATAAAAAACTTCAAAAAAGCTAAAACTCAGTGTATAATGTGCAACTGAGTGTCCGAACATATTTCAAACTCTTGTAGTAAAAATATTGAGCTGTACATATTTGCATACCTAGCTCACACTTGGATCCTTTCGAAAAGCTGGTCACAATCGCAAAGACTGAACCTCTGGAATATTTTGAAAGGGGGAAACAAATAACAAAAGATTATGCAGTTCAGAATACTGGCCACTTTCTTACAGTTGTTGGGCAGTGAAGCTTCAAAGCAGAGTCCTGGGATGGGAATAAATCATGGAAGGAATTCCACTCCTGCGTGCATCCACAACAAGAAAAGATGCTTGTGAACAGGGAGAGTTCCAGGCTATTGGGGATTCTGGGAAACCTGTGGTGTTTGGTTAGATCCTTGAGCATGAGTTACACTTTTGAGAGCTACTTTTGAGAATCTTGGCTGTGTGTCTCCCAAAACATTGACATTAATTAAAAACTTTATGGCCATTCTTTGGCCTATTGGTGTGCTTCTGTGACCTCTCTGTTAGCACTTTATTTCCACGAAGCAGCATTATAAAGTTTCTCTTTTTCTTTTTTTTTTGGTCACAGTTCTTTCCAATTCCTTCGCTTAGACATTCTATGTATTACGTGTATGTATTCCCCTGCCAGAAAATGATGCAGCAGGTAGAAAACCCATGTTGAAGATTCATTATCTTTTCTTTCATTTACTTTCTCAAGAATCTGTAAAAAAAAGCCAGGCTAATTGATGGTGATTCTCTTTTCTAAAGGATCATGCTCCTTTATCCATACCTGCATAAAGGGCAGGAGGATCCAGCTGGCAGGGCTGGTGAGATTTATGTGTTGTTCCTTTGCTGTCAATGATCAGGTGAGCAGCACTGAGTGAGTCACTTTCCCTTTCAGTTTTGTCTAATGACAAGTGGGCTGGTCAGGGCAGGAATGATGCCTTACTGTGTACAGTACATAATGCACAGAGTCATTGTCTCAGCATCTGTAGGTGGTATTAATGTGGTTCATAGTCACAGTTTGTAATGTTCCTTTCCAAGACTGCAGCCCTTGGCTATGCTACTTTGTGTACTCACTCAGAACCCTGTAACCTGCCTGCTAAAAGCAATCTTTTTGCAGTCTGTTCAAGACCTCAGACACTGATGTACAGATTGTATTTTGACCTTGTGAGTAGAGCAGTAGATGTGTATAGGAAAGCTAACTAGTATCACCTGGTCAATATTTTACCAGATTCATATCACATGAAAATCTGTGCTTTGTATGTCCAGTTTGGCAAGTCTCAAACACTCACTAAGTAAAAATAATGGCATGAGCTTTAAAGTTGTAAAGAGCTATTTTGCAGTTTGATTTTAAGCTTTTTGTCTTTTGTTTTTGAGCCTGTAATTGATACTGGATGGTAGAACCAAAGGAACTCACAACTGTTTTAGGCAGGCTGAGATTTCAATCTTTTATCACATATCCTTCTTGGAGCAAAAGCACAAAACTTTGATGAGACTTATATGGTAAATCTGAGAAATGTGCTGTATTCTAGTTTTCAGAGAACTGTTTGGCTACTGCATTGCCAAGATAATTACAATGATACCTGCAAACAGTGTAAGTGACATATGAAGGCAGAGCTGTTCTGAGCAAAACAAAGTAGAAACAGAAAATAGAGATACCTGAGATGAGGTTTTTGATGGAGTGCCTAAGAGGCAACATAAATCCAGCATCAAGCAGCAGCTCTGTGGAAGAAGAAGTTCCTTGACTGGTTTAATGGCAACCTAAAGCAAGTATGCAAATGAGAATGGTTCAAAAAATAATTTAAAATCCGTTTTTGTAAAGCAAAAGAAAATATTAATAAAAATTTAGCCTCCTTTTTTTGGGCAGACAGCAGAGTTCAGAATTTTCCAGTGAAAACTGGACAAGTTGATACGTCTCATGAAGTTCTGTTCTCTCTGGGGTTTGTTCCCAGAGTATCATCAACTCCTAAGTGCCTGCTCCTCTCAAGTCCTGTGGTGTGAGCTATTGATCTTTGCTGCCATTTTACTCCCTCTTTTATGCCTTTATATGAAATACTTCCTTTGACATGCAGACAGTTTGCACTCCCCTTCTTTCCTAGCAGAAATACCTTCTGTAGAAATACCTTCTCTGCTTCTCCTCAGTGGGTGACCAAATAGGCACAGGGGCAGAGCAGCTTTGGAAAGGGGTTTGGAATATGTCCTGTCTCTCCTCTCTGGCATTGTGGCTTAGTTCCCAGAGCCCCAGGGATATAGCATGTCACATTTACTGCTCCTTCTACATCTTTTCAGCCAACAGAAGTCCTGCAGTTTAAGAAATCAAAGAGCTTGCCTAAGATGTGAAAAAAGCATTTCCAGAACAAAAGGTGATGCCAGTTCCTTGCCTCCCACCAGTGCCATGAGGAAGGAGCTAAGCTGCAGATTGTACTGAAAGTGAGCAGGGTAAACTCCCCCTCTCTCCTCTCCCATCCCAGCCCAACCCAGCCCCCAATAAGGCTCCATCTCTCCGGGAATCGAGTCCCTCTGAGCGTGATGCTGAGCCAGAGGAGTGACAGGTGCCTCCTGATATGCCTAAATGAGAAGAACCAATCGGAGGAGCCTGCCCAGCTTTTGTTGTCATCTGGCTTTGCTCACGAAAGATGAGTTTGATTGACAGATGCATCAAGGTTCACAGTTTATTGGTTTTTGCAAAAGAGCCAGATCTGCCAATTTAGACAGGGGAGTGACACAAAACTTTCCATCTAAATGGACTAATTTTACCACAGGGAATTCCCAGGCAGAGCGCTCCAAGGCAGGCGCAGTCCTGTTTTATTTTTTAACAAGGACTGAATGACAAATATAAACGACAGTTCTAGGCTGACGGAACATCAGCATTTGACACTTCACAGGGGAGCGGTGAAATAAACAATAGGCAGAGAAATTGAATTAGAATCAGATGAGAGTCAGCTAGAGAGGGAGAGGAGGGCCTGATTCTCTACCAAATCATTTATAAAAGAGCAAACTGAATACTAAGTAGCTATAACATGCTCACATCCTGGTTGATTAGCAAATTTAACCTACTAGCATATTACACTTGTTTGGTGTTAAATGGTTTGCTGGACAAAGATGGGTGCTAGGGAGTGCAGAAGGAGTTTCTGTTCATGATGGTGCAAACCTCTTGTGCTAATCTTACCCTGTTACTAATAGACTCTACCAAGTTAGAGAAAAAGAGTAGGACAAGTTGATTTAATTTCTCTCCTGTTCCCTCTGGCACATTGCCTGCAGAGCTCTGTCCAGTCTTCCTGTATGCTGGCACTTACTAAGTTTTGGGTACCCAGCTTTGTAGCTTTGGCTCAATTATTTTACTACTCTTTTTTTCTCTGGGACTTTTCAAGTTCAAACAGGCAATTCATGGCATTTTAAGGAGAATGATTCTGTCCAGAGTCCGTCTAGAACTTTTTGAGTGTGGACTGTATCTGCTTGAGAAAAAAGATTGGCTCAGCTGGTGGCATTAGGAAGCTATTATGCTATTTCTACTCAGTTTTGACAGGGAGATAGGATAGATAAACTTTTCTGATGGGCTAGACAGCTAACTGTTAGCTAGATGCTGCTTAAAATTTGGGTTCCTAGATTTTGTCATGTTCTGAGATTTGAAGCATATCTAGAGAAATTATTTTCAATCTTTTTCAATTAGCAAACAGTAAGAACAAAAAGCAAGCAGTAGAAGAATAGCTGCCTGTACAGTGCATCTATGTCCATAAGTTCACCTTTCCCAGCTACATTAAAAGCATTTGCCTTAAAAATAAACTAGTGATTTTAAAAGTGTATCCTAAAAACTACTGGCCTTGATGTTAGAGAAAGCAGCATGAAAACAGGGGGCTTTGGAATGATTTGCTTGGTAATGATGATTTGACTTTCATATGTGAGTCTGTGAAGTATATATGTGGAAGCTGCCTGATTATCTAGGCAGTGTAACTAACCATTGCTGGAGTATTAAGGAGGTTTTAAATGCAGCTCTGTGGTTAAAATAGGATTCTCATGAATGCTGACATGGAAAAAAAAAAGCTTCTTTCTTCTGTGCAGAGAGATTCTCTACCTGTCTGAAGTTTCACCCTGTTCAGTCCATTTGAGTTTTCTGTGTAAGTTTTATTTGTCTTCCTTTCATGGATGTTCAACAGGGTGTGTTTGCAATTAGTCTCAGGTTAAAAGTCATTACAGAATCATAGAATGTTTTGGGTTGGAAGGAGCCTAAGACATTGTCTCAGTCCATCTCCTCTGCAATGGGCAGGGATACCACCCTCTAGACCAGGCTGCTGAGAGCCCCATCCAGCCTGGCCTTGAACACTTCTAGGGATGGGGCATCCACAACTTCTCTGGGCAGCCTGTTCTAATGTATCACCACCCTCACAGGCAAGAATTACTTCCTAAAATCTAATCTAAATCTGTCTTCTTTCCGTTTGGGGAAAAAAAAAACCCCAACACCAATCAAACCATCTGAAAACAGTCCCTTACAGATTTTCTCCCAATGGTCAGAAGCCACAGAAGGTTGCAGTTTCAGAGGGTCAGCATTTGCTTACAAATGGCAGCAGAAAATTAGGATGTCTCTAGTAAAGATGAATGTTGCCTCCTTCCTGAAACCTTCTGCTCCTTACTAAAGGGGACTGTGGAGAACAACAAAAACAGTAAAGATAGAGAAGTTTCTTTGAACCTGTGGGGGAAGGCAGTAGTGTGGAGAAGCCAGTACTACCTGAGCATGGAATGTGGGGTGCTGGATGCTCTCCCCAGTGTGCATAAGAAACGTGTGGGGGATTATACCTGGGAGGGTGGGAGGCAGAGAAGGGGGAATGGAGTTTACAGAGAATCCATGTATTCCTCATTGTGAGCAATATCAGGGGTCACCGTGCCTGGGGAAGAGCTGGCAAGGCATGGAAAGGGATCTTGAAGGAAGGGCATGGCAGGAAACAGAGCTTGCAAGAAGCAGCCAAGGTTGACAAGAGGGGTTCTCCTGCTACATGGATAAGAACCAGTGGAAAACAGTCCTTTCCAAGATGCTACTATGGAATGAATTTCCAGGTAGAATTTTGAACCTGAAATTATCAAATAGACTTTGGATGGCATCTTCCACCAAAATGTCACACAGGAGAAAACAGGAAAAAACCCAAGCCTTTGATAAGCTTTGGTATCAGACCAGCCCTGTCAGCCTTGCCAGGAGCTACTGAGCCATTTCCAGATCTGGTGACATTTGAGCTGCTTCCAAAAGCACTAAGCCACAAGGTCCTTGTGATGCAATGAGAAGCTTCCTTTTCACTAGAAGTAAATTTCTGACTCTTACAGAGGAAGAGGCATCATTAATAACGTAGCTGTAGATGCCTTGAGAACACTGCAACTAGAAGTCAAATACAAGTTCTTTTGTATTTATTTTATATACATGTATATAAATATACATATATACAAAATGGTGTTATATACAAATTACATTATTCCTAATGCATCTTGTGATTTTTGCCTGTACTTGGATCATGGTTTTTAAATGTGAGGTGCTGACAATACAAACATTACTTGACTGCAGACAATGCCTGAATCGTGTAAGTTAACTGTCCTGAGGACATTCCTGGCTTCTTTCTAAAGCAGAGAAAAATTGCTTTATATATGGACTGTTTACTAGGCATATCTTCATTAACTCTTACTTCTTTAGTGAGTGGATACCTTAATATTTTAAAGCATTTTTCTTTGGACACAGATATAATTCTATAGATTTACTAGATTATGGTTTTCAGGATGATTTTTTCCTTGTTCTTTCCATTGATATTACGTTTGCTGTTCTTCCATTTTTGCCACTCTCCAGGTCCTTACAGTTTTTCAGTACTGATTGTGTGTCCAGTAAATTCATCTGCTACCTAAATGAATACCTTGAGATGTGTATTTTCTTGGCTGCACTCATTAAAGAGTGTATTTAAAGAAGGTTGTCATAACCTCAGAATGTTCAAACTTTTCTTTATTTTTCTTGTCAGAGTAATCATAAAGAGGATTTCTTTACTTAGTGTTGTATAAACCCTCACAATATAATTTTCCTCATTAGGAGACAGACTGTGGTGCTCTTTTTAGTTTTATCACATAACAATTTCACACTGAGAACTCCCATTGATTATGCAGGATTATTAAAGGAACATAATAATAGTTTGAATGGTGGAAATCGCTCTTTCATGCAAGTATTTATTTTTGCAAGATATATAAGTTCTTGAGAGTTGCAAAAGTTTTGCTGTAGTTCTACTGCCAGTTATGGAGACTTACACTGGAATGTCAGGGTGAAGATCTCTGGGCTGTTTTGTGATACAAATGAGATAATCATGCTAGTTTCTAAATCATTCTTGTAAGATTATTTTACCAGGATGAATTTTGAAAATCCATTTTGCATTTGTCTGACACATCTGTCTGGTGATTCTTAGCCTGTCTTTCACCTCTGACAGTGAATGTACATTAATAATTTCCTTTGATTCCAGTCAATTTAACATCTAGGATTCATCTATCAATTTGCTGTTTGATTCTTATCACCTAAACTTTGATAGAGAAAGAGAATTCTGATGCATAAAAAGTGTCAGAATTGGGGAATCCAGTTTCATTCCAATTTTGAGTGCAAGCCTATCCCTACATCACATCCCAGGCCTGCCTGTCTCGCAGGCAGCAAACCCAGGGAACTTGAGGCCTCCAACTTCCGGAGAGTTGCCAGGCAGTTTTGCTGCTGTATTGTGAAAACCAAATTGCTTTTACAGTCTGTTTGGATTTCAACAAATTGGCTTTCACTTATGGAAAATGTCCTGTTGGGGGATTTTCAGCCTATTCTATTAATACTGCAAGGGAAAAATAGAAAATAACAAAAGGAAATGCTTTAATTCTCTGATCAGCAAAAGTGATTGATTTGATTTCATGACAGCACTTATGTGCAGGCTTTCCTTAAGATGCACAGGCACTGGCAGAAAACAGGGCCCACTGCCTTTCATGAGGTGTTGTGAAAATATTTTATAGTGACTAAAAATTATAGGAGCAAAATTGGTTTGGTCTAGCCTGACTTCTTGCTACATTTTAGTCCGCCTCTATGACCTTAGACTGCATAGGACTTCCTGGAGAACTAATGCTTAACTGAGGAGAAATTGTCTGAATGCCTCAGTATTTGGTATGTTTATAGCATTATAGCGTACCTGAATGTAATGCCCAGCTTTTGTTAGGTGGATGATGAATAGCTTGGAGAATGGGTTATTTATGACTTTCCATTGGGTTTTACTCCCCAGTTGACCTAGACAGAGTGTCCCAGTTGGGGCTATCAGAAAACAAGCTTAAAGGGGAAGGAGACTCTGGACTTTACCCCACATCTTTCTGATGTTATGGCTACCCAATAGCATTTTGATTTTTTGAACTACCTGGAGGTACGTGATGTGTTATGGATCATTGGGAATCAATTGAGTAAAATCAATAGAAGAGGGAGTCCTGCTGGCAATGCACAGGAGTGTGTGGTGGCTGGTGGGGGCTCAGAGGCTGGATTGTGCTGTAGGGTGTTGAGAGCATGTGCAGTGCCGTCCATCACGCAGCGTGGTGGTTGTTAACAATCACAATGTTGTTTACACTGTGCCCAAAGGGTGCCAGGTACAACAAATTTAACCTCCCAGAGACCTCAAGGGGAATCTATTGGAGGGTGAAGTGTTGTGGGGGAGTGGAAGAAGAAAGAAAGAAGGAGAGAAAGAGAAACAAGCCAGAAGCCACAAAAATGACATAGAAAAAAAAATTTGCTTTTATTTCTCATGTGCACAAAAAGAGAAAAGAAAAGAGTCAAACAGAACTGAAGTGATGAGGAAAAGCCAAGAGGGGCTGCAGAAGCCTAGAAGGGATGTGACCCTGCACCTGGCACTGGTCCCTCCCTCCCCAATCTCATGTCTAGCTTAGCCTGGAGATCATCAGCAGAGCTGCTCTACGGTTACACTTGTGATCAGTTCTGTAATTGTCAGTTTGGTCCCTCCTTCCTTCTTTGCAAGTTTGCCACCATCCTGGGCTCAGCCACGGAGCACTCTGTGGTATTTGTGGGTCCCTCAGAAGCCCTCACTCTGTCAGTGCCAAAAGGGGGCAGCTCAGCTATGATTCTTATTTCTTTTTCCAGAGGGTGCTTTTCCTTAGGGACACAAGGGTGGAGTTTTTCCAACAGTTCAGCAAAACAAAAATTCCTTTAGGAAAATGTTAATAAGCATATATAATTTTAAATTCAAGAGAAGAAAGAGGTGCAGGGATTTTTGTTTTCCTTTTCATGTTTAACATCCTCACATTTATGTTGTGATTATTTCCAAAGTCTTACTCTGAGCTTGATTCATCGCTACTGATGGGTCAGACAGCATGCAAACTTCTCCCTGTTTCCACAGCAGGGCTCATTGCCACCAACCCTCCCCAATAGATTTACAGGCCACAAGTGTCAGCTTTACTGCATCCACCTCCTGCAATCCTCCCCACATCCCATTGGGCCAAAAAGATTAGAGCTTCAGGGAGCAGAACTCAAAGGTACTGCCCAGTTTTGAATGCCATTGTCCCTGTTGTTTCCAGCCAAGCACAGCATTTGAGATTTTGTGAGATTCTTCCCCCATGATCGAGTAGAGACAGAGGAGACCCAGTCTCACAACATTTCTGCTTGGTCCATTAGATAAAGCAAACGTAGCAACAGAACAAAAAATTACCTGAGAAGAAAGAAGTGAAGGGAGAGAGCTAAGGAAGAAGAATAAAGAAACATAGAATGATTTGTGAGAAAAAGGAAAAGAGAGAAATGTCATGGAAACATTAATTATTATTCACAATATTGCTTAACATTTTGATAGAATTTTCTATCCAGAATCTCAAAGCACTGAGCCGGTGCTAATTAATTCAGCTGTGCAATCCCACTGTGAACTAGAAACTGTTGTTATTCCCATCTAACAGAGCACTGGAATTGAGGTGTGTGGGGAAATTGGACTTGACAAAGGTTTTCTAGAGCCAGAAGGAGAACTAGGGTGTTTGAGGTCCCAGATAACTGTTCTCATATCAATAATGCTCTCCTTCTGCTGGATAGAAAAGTGCATTGGGAATGAGAAATAATAAAAGAGGGGGATCGAAATTGAATGGAACGTGGGTATGAGAAAGAAATGTAAGAAAGATAAGAGACAGCAGAATGGAGGAGAGGTTTGTGCTATAGACTTCATGGATCTTGCATAATAATTTCTTCCTCCAATTCTTTTTCTTTTTTTCCTGTAACACTTTTTAAAGGAAAATAATTAAAATCCCCCACCTGTAGCAAAGCAGCTGTTGGCCTGTTGGGGAAAGGGTCCTTACAAGTTTTGGCTGTTCCCTCAAGTTCTGGATTTGTGCTGTGCTTTATTGAACACATTGTTTTGTTTTCAGTGAGCACAACGAGACTTGCACAGTACACACAGCGTGTTCCTTATCTACAGGATGAGACGAGGCTGTTTTAATAACTACCATGATGAAGATGGAGATGAACTTATATACAAGAGGAATTGCCTTCACATTACACACATTATCTTCCTACAAAGCAGCAATTGTTTTTTGCAAATAACATAATATTAAATAATTGGTAGAATTTTTGCGTTTCCTGCATAGTCCAGTCTAATGGAATCTAGATGAATATTGATGGTTTTCTTCTGCATAATATCACCACATAAATTCCCATGTCAGCTACTAGACTTGGGCTATAATACTGCTTTACAATGCATCCACTGACTGTAAATCAAAACAACCAACACAAGAAACTCTTTGGCAAATGTAATTCAGTACATTCGCATGAGGGTCTACAGATGGTGGTGGAAGAGGATTAGACTGCCCAGTCCTTTGCATAATTCTGCTTTCCTTTGAATTTTCCTGGTCAAACTACATGCTGTACTTATGAACTTTCCAGACCAATCCAATGCCTGGTGGAAATCCTCTTTGACCAGTGGAGTTAAACCAACAATAGATTTGGCCCTCCAAGGGTCAAATCAAGCCAGCCATGAGTGAGACAACTAAATCGTGCTTTCAGACTCTAGCTCATGTCCTCAAGTGTAGTGAAACACCATTATAAAAATTAGCATTTCTGAGCTTCTGGCTTCTCTTGACCTGGGCCCTGGGCTGCAGGTGGCCAAGTGTGAGGTGTGACAGTCTCCTTTTCTCTAGCTTCCTCAGGAGCTTCTCTTTGCTGGTCCTGGAATTCCTTGCCTCTCCACTGACTACCTGCTGAGTGAATCTGAGTGGTGCACAAGTAGAGCAGAGTTTGTGCTGAGAGACTGAAAGAGAGACCATTCTAACAGGGTTCAGCATCTATCTGGTGTCTGTGAAGGAAAACAGAAGGAGTGGTGAAAGCGTATTTTTAGAAATTGAACAGAATTTTCTTCTCTCATAGAGTAAGATCAGACAACAGGCCGAATTCTGTCTTGGTGACAGTGTAAAAACTCTACTGTTTGCAGCAGGTTACTCAGAGGTAAGATGTGCAGAATGACACTTTTAACAGATCAGGAGTAACCTCTTCGATTTTATTCTGTACAGGAACAGATTTTAGCTCTATATCTTCTATGTAAATGTCGCCCCGAATACCCTTATCATTTGGGCACCCCAATAAAGAAGACACAGACCTATAATCAGCTAAAGCCATGCAAAGGCTGAAAAAGTTAGGTGAAAGGGGCCTTTGGGATCAACACAGCTGTTTACTGATGGTGGATTTCATACATACAAGTTAAACTTGGAGACAGAATACCAAGTCCACTACCACATCTCCTCAGAGGCTTGGAACTTTGGATATTATACATGATGTTGGCTGTAGAGATTGCTCCACTGTTCACTTTTATGCCCTTTGGGGGTTTTATTCTCGATCCTATCTTTGTCCATGGGCAATAGCCCACGAGTTTTACCTGAAACCTCTCTAAAACAACAAGGATCTGCTTTGGCAGACTTGGTGCCCTGGGGACAGGCTATAGCTGCCTTCATGTTTTCTTTGAGTAAGTTTGAGGAAGTGTCAGTGCAAGGAACAGTTTATGAGTTTGCTGACAATACAGGAGTAATAAGTATTTCTATTGACAGTTAGCCTTTTGCAGAACAGTGTTTGTCCGTCACTTGGGAACCAAAATGAGCAGAGAATCCCTTGAGAATCATCAGGTGAGCATTTGGGATAAGGGGTAAATATTAGGGTGCACAATACAGGATTGCAGATGAAAAGATGGGGCTGTATATTGGGTCTGGCTGGTAGGATGCAAGCATATGGATTTGAATGGGGGCCTATAAATTAGTAGGTGTATGAGCAGATGGGTGGGGAATCAAAGGGAGGCCCATATAGCAGGGCTATAATGGTTAGGAAATTAGGTGTTGGGCACAGATAATGAGGTGGCTGTCACCAGCAGTGGAGATCTGGAGAATGGGTGTTGGGCATATCTAAAATTGCAAAAGTTGGGATGTGGGTGAACTGAAGTCGTCACAGGTACAGAGTTTAAGGTAAAAGGACTGAAGGCTAAGGACTAGGGAACCAAGCAATTATCCCAGCCAATCCTGAATTTGTCCATCTCAGTCTCAGCTGTCCAGAGGGCAATCAGATGGGCCCACATGAAGCCCCACACTTTCCACCACACAGCGCAGTGAGAGCGCAGCTGGGCTTGTTTTCTTTGTTTGCCAACCAGTGACATGGAAAACGTTTGTTGCCTCAGAGTGCTTTTTTTTGTCGACTGATGTATTTGGTAACTTTGTCAGATGTGACTTGTCCACACTGCTCCCCAGAGACAGGATTTGGGAAAGAAGGGGGAGGAGGAGGCGACCGGGTGGAGCTGGCATCCAATCCTCTCCAATACCATCATCCCATTGTAGTGCAAAACAGAAAGGAAACAAAACCCTAGAGTGAAAGAGGAGCATCAAACGTCAGAGGAACTCGTCTGCCATTCAGGTGGTGGGGAGAGATGGGACTTGGAGTTTTATTTTTGTAGGGTTTTTTAATTATTATTTTGGTTTTTTTGTTGGTTTTGTTTGCTTGGGTTTTTTAGAAAATTGGGGATTTTTTTGTTCCTTTTTACAGACCTTCATGACAAAGCATAAAAACACAGTTATATTTATATATCTATTTATATATTTCTTCATTTCGTCGGTTTGTTTGTAAATGTTGCTCCATCCTCCTGTCTGAGCTGATTGTGTGTCACAGAAATTGTGGGTGTATGTGTGAGATTCCTCCCAACTCTGGCCTGCAAAGTCACCGCCCATGAGGTGCAGCCAACTCTGGGGGAATCCATGCTGGAAAGTGGGGATGAGGTGCACAGAGAACCCCTCATGGGGTGCAGAGGGGTGCAGATCTTTACTTGGTCCTTTCTTCATTTGCCAGATGGGCCAGGTCTCTGTGCTGCCATCTCTGCTCAAGCCAGGCTGTTCCCTCTGTCCAGGGAAACAGGGTGAGCATCACAGGTTACACACACTCAAGAGTCCACCACAGAAGAGTATATCTTTGGGGAACAGTGTTTCACAAGCGGCATTCTCCCCTGCTCCCCTGGCCCCTACCGCTCCCAGAAAGGGGTCCTGTAAGGCAATGGTTGCCAGCTGCATTGCTGCCCAGTCCCCCTGGAGTCCTGGAAGCCGAGGGGGCTTTGCATGGCTGAGCTTTACCCAGGGGTGCTGGAGGGCTCCTGCAGGGGAAGCCCCTTGGCTGCTCCTGGCGAGGGGGAACGGTCGGGGCGGAGGGCAGGGGGCACGAGGGGGTCTCAGTCTCATGTGGTGAGCGCTTGGTCCGGCGCCTTCGTGGCGAAGAGGAAGGAACTGGACTGCGGGGAGGAACGGAGAAGGTCTCTTCACCCTTCCCAGGGATGGAGGGAGGTGATCAGACAGGTACAATGTGGAGGCCTAAGCTGTCGCCCTGCAGTTTCATGTGGTTTCCATGGTAACTAGTGGCGGTCATAGGCAGCGGCAGCAGTGGGAGGTGCGGAGCCCCGGGATGTGGCACTATAATAATAAGGGGAACCTGAAAGTTAACACAGGAGAAGAATGGACTGGTTGAAAGGACAAACAGTAAACAAAAAAAACCAAACCAAAACAAAAAACAGAAACAATCAAACTAAGAAAAAAGGACAACTGAAAACAAAAAGAAAGGTAGAAAGAAAGAAAAGCAAAAGAACCAAAAGAAGAACTTGGAGACTGAGCTCCTAATGGGATTAGGAAAAGGCAATCAGTGGAAGCCAACTGAGGGCCACACTTCAGTTGATAGATGCTACGGTGCCCTCTGGATAGGACACCCCTGTACAGGAAAGAGATCCTTTTGCATCCTCTGACAATCAATAGATAAGCCCATGAGCATTTGTGCTGCTTTTGCCTGGGGTAGAGTTAGTTTTCTTCGCCGTGGCTGATAAGGTGCTGCATTTTGGATTTGTGCTGAGCACAGGGTTGATAATACAGAGATGTTTTTGTTATTGCTGAGCAGGGCTTACACAGAGCCAAGGCTTTTTTGCTTCTCATGCTGCCATGCAGCAGTGAGGAGTCTGGGAGTGCATGAGAGGCTGGGAGGAGACACAGCCGGGACCCATGACCTGAAGTGGCCAAAGGGATATTCCAGACCAGATACATCATGGTCACTGTGTGAAGGCAGGGAAGGAAGGAGGAAGAGGAGATATTTGGAGTGACATTGTTTGTCTTCCCAAGTAACCATTATGCATAATGGGGCCCTGCTCTCCTGGGGATGGCTGAACACCTGCCTGCCCATGGGAAACAGTGAATTAATTCCTTGTTTTGCTTTGCCTGTGTGTGTGGCTTTTGCTTTCTCTATTAAACTGCCTTTATCTCAGCCCCGGAGTTTTCTGGGTTTTATCCTTCTGATTCTCTCTCTGATCCTCCTGGTGGGGGAATGAATGAGTGGCTGCATGGGGCTTGGCTACTGCCTGGGGCTAAACCACAACAAACATTGCAGCATGATATGCCCCACCTGATCTGTAGCCACAAAGAAAGTGTCAGGGCCAGATGTTCTGAGTGTGCCTGACCAAGTTTAATGGGTCACTTTAAAACCAGGAGGGGAAAAATGAAACAGTGTTCAGTGTTCAAAATTACAGTGTTTTATAAATTGGGATTTGGGTCACAATTGGTATGAAAGCTCTTTAGATGGTTATTGAATGTGTGTTAAATAGTGATTGATTATTAAGATCACATTTACTGAAGTTTAACAGCACTGGAATAAAATGTGCATCTATTATCCAGTTGTTAAACCTCGGTAAATACATAGGTAACGATCACAACTGATTTATTTTACATATAATAAATCTCTTCCTATTCCCCTGCAAAGAAGTGTTGTATTAGAAACTAAATTCTCATAGGAGTTTTTCCCCTCTGAAAAAAACCCTGACTATTTCTGAGCATATCAGTGACTGGAGATGGATATATATCCCTGGAAGAGAACTCTACTGGTTATTATAAATCTTGTGATGCAGCTTGTCTTCCACTCTAGACATTAGTCCAACTGGTCCAGTAGGAAGAAATTCTATGGGATTTAAAGATTTCCCAGGAATTGACTCCGGATTTAGCCTTGGAGAGGAGCAAAACCTTATCTGAATTTTTAACCAGGCCTTGAAAATATGCTGGTTGTGGCCTAAGAGTAGCAGAACCTAAATTTAACTTTTGATATAATTTGGAATAAATTGTGGATGCAGTCCATGGAGAAGCCAGAGCTGAACTTGAGTTCTGAGCTGTCTCATGAAAGAGGAATCTGCTTCAGAATTGATACAAAATGTGCATGAGGTATACACCCATTTCAAACTGGACTGGAGAGCGAGGAAAAAGGCCTCTCACCTGCCCAAGTACTTGAAACCCCTCTTCAGAAACAAACAAACAAACCAAAAAAAGAAAACCCAAAGAGAACAAAGAAAAGAAAACAAAGAGACAAACAGAAGGAGCGCGAGGCTGGGGGCGTGCTGTGGGAAAGGTACTCACTTAGTAATGCAGGGTTGCTGAACCGCCAGGCCTCGTTGTAGGTCGTGTACTGAGGGTGGCTGTAGGGATTCCCTGAGAACTCGCTCCCTGGAAGAAACCAAGGAAGGTGTGAAATACAGAAAGGAACAAAGATTTACAAACAAAGTCTGCTATCCCATCAGACCAGTGTTCATGCTGAATCCGTTTGCAGCAGGAAAACTGGTGTATGCAGCTTCCTTGTCTAGCTGGAACTCTTCCCTTCAAGTCACTGCAGTGCCTGTTCAGTGCCAAGTTGCTTACCCCTACCATTAGGCATCACAGGATTGACTTCTTCACAATCAAGAAATCAGTTCAAATTCAGTAATACAAATAAATTGTTAAAGTGGGTTTTTCTGTTTCCTTTTTTTTCATTGCCTTCTGTCTTCCAATTCTCAAGCTGCAGTAGGACTGTATATGCAAGGTTTTGTGCACTTAATTATCAGCTTTCTTATGAATAGCATCAAAGGTTCTCCAGTAGTGTCAAGACAGCAGACATGGAAGATTGATGGGACAAGATCACAAAAAACTCTTTGGAACTAGCAGTGCTGTTGATGGCAATATGTATTGCTAAGGGTTTTTTATCAGGGTACTGAAGGTGATGGCATATTTGTGGAGAAGAGTAGCATTCATTTTTGGAAATGTTCTGAGTTGGCTGTGCTTAAATACAAAACAAAATGGAAAACACATGAATCACTTTCTTTCTTACTCTGGGTGACGGTATTAGTCAGAAAAGTGATTCATACATGATTAACCTTTCTTTTATGCTTAGTTAGTGAGTTATAGAGAAAGCTTGCTGCATTCTAGCTCTGGAAAATGTTTTTCTAATGATTAGCACTTTAGGTACTGTGCTGGATCTGAAAGACAAGTTGTGCTACAGCTCTCTTTTTCACATTAGGAAAATGGGCCCAAAGCAAAATACTTCCAAGCTTTGTGATCTAGTAAGACTCTGAATCAAGATCTGAATGGTGCAGAGTCTTCTAAAACACTCAGTTTTATTGTGCAGAAGGAGCTGAGTCTCCCTGTTTCTTAGGAGGCTGTGCAGGGTATTTGGTAACTGAAGGGATATGGTGCTGCATTCAAAATAAACAAATCTCTCCAAACTTAAACATGTACTATTCTATTATGGAAAATCACGGCATGATCTGATCATAAGCTCAATTTAATGTGGTAACAACAGACTGTGGACAATTAAGGCCATCTGAAAGGCCTTATGTGCTTAAAAGGCAGTGGAAGAATATTGTGGGTTTTAGCTGCTGGTCTGCCTGAAGGCAGAGGTGGAATTGTTACAAAAGAAGTGTTTGAAAAGCACATGGTGGCTCCTGCTAGATACCATGGAACAGGAAAAGAAGGTAATGCAAGATGGGATGGATGCCTGTGATACAATTACCAAAGAATGTCAATTAATTATGGCATAATCTCTGCAAATCTCCTCTCACTGGAGTGTTAAAGCCAAAACCACAGAGTCTCAGATGGTAGAAATGAAGTCTGTTCAAGTTAGGGGATTTGTACTGCTTTAAACTTGAGAAGAATCTTTCCAGCAAGGTTTTTAAAGATACCCAGGGTGATAACCAAAGTAATCGGTGCAAAAATGAGTATGAATCAAACCAAATCATAATCCAAAGGTATTTTAGTTGCAGTAGCTTTTAGTTTCAGTATAAAACCTCATTTTGTGTGAGAGATCTTGCTAACTACTGTTTTAATGATAATAACTCAGCATAATTCCATAGCTAGAGACATCCTGCATGGAAAATCTGACAAGTGAATAGGTGAAACCTGCAAAGATGACTGTATAATGCACAGTTCAGATTTTTCTCTACTGAATTGACTTATCTGTGGAATATACTGGAGAGTTTGCTTCCCAAAGAAGGAGAAAAAAAACCTATCCTCATGAGAATTTCTGCTTTTGAAGAGCTTCATATGACATAACTTCACTGTATGGCTAGAAATTGTTGTGATATTTCAGGATTTTTCTCTCACTCCTGCGGAGCTGACACCCTAAACTGTTTATAGTGTTGCTGAAGCACGGGTTAAGCGCAGGAGAAAGAGCCACAGCTATGGAGCGCGGGGAGGAGGGAGGGCAGCCACTGGAAACAGTGTTTATTGACGAGGAGTGAAAGCATGCATGCAGCAGGATAATGAGCTTTTGAGCTCAACTGTGACCAAGAGGAACTGAGCTATCGCCTTCCCCGATCACTAATGAAACAAGTGTAATTTCCTCATCAACATTGGATTCTGTTTAACGACTCCCTGCCGCTGCCTTCCCCAGCCCTCTGCAGGCTCCGCACTGCTCCCTGCAAACTTCAGTTCCTTCAGTGGATGCTGACTTCACTAAAACAGTTTGCAGAAACTTGACGTCCTTTCTGGGAAAGAGGAGGAATTGAGACAGGGATCAAAGGTATTCTGTTACCTTTGTAGGAAACTTCTCTCAGATATGTAGGTTAAGTGCAGCCCAATACCTGATTCATCTTTCTGTGAGTGACTAAACCCTGCTTTTCCAAGTGTGTGCTCAGGACCACTGGCCTTCGTCCACGTTTACAGCCTGGGACCTGAAGTTACAGGAAGGGCAAATGCAGGAATATGTATCTTGTCATGTCATCTGCATAACCCTCAGAGACCTTTGCATTTGCTGGCCATGTTGCATGAATGTAGTGCTACAGGAGACAAGCTTTTCTCTAGTCTATGCCAGTAAAGTCTAGTAAAGAGTTGTCGTGGGCAGAAAATAGCAGCTTTGATTAGCACTGGTTAAAGCTTCTCAGAAACAGTTTTCCACTGGAAAATGCTGTCTCATTGAAATGGAAATGTTTTGCTCAAGCTTGTCAGCTTCAATAGAGTTTTGGAAAGAAAAGTTCTGAAGTTATTGCAAATTGAAACAAAGTATTATGCTTCAACTTTCTTGTTTTGTTTCATTTTGCCTTTCTCATTTCATTTAATTTCCTTTCAGTTCTTTCATTATTTTAATATGTCTTGACATCTAGAACATGTTGATGATATTGAAATGTTTCATCCTGATGTTTGCAAACTGAACTATTGCAAGGTTCTGACTCCTCATACCAGTGCAAGGTGAAAGCTAATATCAAGGAATCAGATTTTTGAATGGGTTAGAAATCTGATTTCTGAACAGTTGTGTGTTTAGCTCTTCACCTTTGTTTAGCAAAGACAGAGCCTCTTTCCTATGTTTTCTCACATCTGAACAATAGGTTTGTTTGCATGTTAGTATGTTTCTTAAAGATACTTCCTGAGCAGTCATCTTGCCGGCTTCTCATTTCCAGTGTAGCTAAAGTGCTGGCTCCTGAACTTTCTTGGCCTGAGGGCACATAACAAAGCACTGGCACCATTGTATTTGATTGTTCAAACTGGACTCCTAACAGAGGTTGCAAGTCAGCACAGAGGATTGATCTCAGGAGGCCATTATTCTGTGCATCTGTGCTCAGGGAATCTTTACTAACACTATTTCTCAGCATCTGTATTTAAATCTTATTGGTTTAGTCCTCTAATACAGGAACAATGAGCCATGAAGTGAGCCTAGCAGGTGGCAGGTTCAGAACAAATAAGGGATATAGTTTTCACAAAATACGTAATTTAGCTATAGAACTTCTTGCAAAAGATTTCTATGCATGTTAAAGGCTTATATAGGTTCAGGAGACATTTTTTTTTACGTTTGTATAGGGAAAAATCAAGGGTTTAATATTAAATAGAAAGATACTAAGTCCGACTTAAAAAGTCTCTTAGATGCAGCATGGAGGCTTGGAGATCTTTTGAGAAAGCACCAATACATGCTTGCTTTACTCTTACACCCTTCCTCATATTTCCCCTGTTGGCCCCTGACACAAAGTAGTGGCTGCAGAGATCTGCAGAGTGACCCATTAAACTGAAGTCTTCTGTTCCTTCCCAGGAAGCCTCTTTATCTCCATCTTGTTGGCTTCAGTCACACTAGAAAACAGGAAGAAAAGGGCTTCCTGGCTGGGTCTGACCAGTGGGGTATGACTGAAACAGCCAGAATCTGATGCTCTGTTGAAAGATGCAGTAACTACTGCGGGATGCCCAAGCAGGCCACTGGGAAAACTCCCTCTGATTAAACATTGACATCAGATTTAATGTGAAGATATCCATTTGACCAGAATAATTTTTTAAACTTTGAAGTATAACTTAACTTTTTCTGTATAATTCTGTTCCTTTTCTTTTGGGGAATATTTCTGGGGTTTTTTTTGGGACACTACTATCTTATATGCAGCCTCCACACCAAGGAGCTGAAATACCTTACTCTTAGATAAGTGACCCCTGATATTAGTGGTCTTAAAATTTTTGTCCCAGTTTAGAAGTCAGTATCATCCTTGTCATGAGGACATTAAACTTACATAGCAATCACTGAACAATTTCTACTCAAAGAACCAGCTATTTTGATGTTATTAATAATTTCTATATGCTGTGATCTCCTATAAGTTTTGACCATAAATGATCTAAATATTGTCAACTGAATTTACCTGCTGTTACTGGAGGGAGTTTTGTGGGGGGTGTTAATTGACTTTGTATTGTCTTAGTGCTTGTTTGATTCTGGAGCCAAACCACCTCCCTGAATAATTTAGTGTAGGACATGCCCTAAAATTTGCCACTGGAACAGGTTGCCCAGAGTAGGGATTGTGGGGATACCCAATCCCTGAAAGTGTTCAAGGTCAGGCTGGATGGGGCGTTGCACAACCTGTAAAGATGCCCACACATGACAGGGTGGTTAGACCTAGGTGACCTTTAAGGTCCCTTTCAACTCAGGCCATTCTATGATTTGTCACTTAAAGATGTTAAGACTTTGACCTGAAAACATTTCCTAACAGTTATATTTTCACCATCCTCACTGATGTTAATGTTCGTTTAGCTGGCTGCTCTGAGATCTGGGTGAGGGTTAAGTTAGGCTTTCACCCGTAGGCCCTGGAAAATCACATGATAGTAATTTAAGAGCTTTCTGTCCTCAACTTTTTGCTGCTTCAGTTCTGGACTCATCTCTTCAGAAGCAGAGGTTGCAGAATGGGCTGTGTACCTTCCTCTTAATGATCACGACTCACAACCATGGGCCATAAAAAGCAGAAATCAGTGGCAGATGAGTCCTGAGTTCTGAGCTACCATGTCTGAGAAAAGAAAATCCTGCCTCTTCATTTATCTACTGGGGACAACTGTCATCAGAGGAGAGTGGGTAATAGAGCCCCAGGTAGTAAACTCTTCAATTGTCCTAGAGTAAATGGTTCTCTCTTCTCCTGAAAGAGTGGGAGAATCCATATGCTGAGATAAGTTATTTCTCCGAAGCATTGGGTATCAAAGAAAGAGTTTGTCTTTGGATGTAGGTTTAGATTGGTAATTTCTTTGATTGGAGGCACTATTTTACAAACAGGAAGTGGTAAAGTAGTTGGTTGCTAAGAATCATTATTTTCTCGTGAAATGCTGTTAATAATTTCTGAGTTCTTAGTAAGTTTAGGCTATATAGAGAGTAGATATTCTCAAATACTGCAGTTATTAAATTGCCATTGATAATTTTCAGTTTGATGGCCATGGATTTAGACAGAAGGTGAATTGTCACCCTTAGTTAGTGGATAGGTGAGTATCTTGAGCCGTGAGCAGTACGTAATAATCTGCATGGGTCATTGGAAAATAATTACATTAGTTAATGAATACTAGGGTTAATTAATTACCAATTAATTGCCACAGGTTATAGCTAGCTAGCTGCCCATAGCAGCAGTGAATCAGTTACTAGGGGGAAAGAGATACATTACAAAAATAGTTGTTAGCTACATTGGTTATAGGCACCTGATGGTTTCTTTATGAAAAGAATAGCTCTTCATGTCAGCAAAGCAATAGCCAAGCCAGCTGTGAAAGCTCTCACAATGCTGGTAACTGCTCAAACGTGTGTGCACCATTACTGAGGGGTGGCAGCTGACTTACCAGGAACCATTCCTGCAAGAGTTGATGTTGGGTAGCTGCCTTGTCCAGTTGGGGGAACATGGGGTGGGTAGCCAGGCAAGGTGGTGCTTGCCATGTCACGACCTGGAAAGGGAAAGAATCAGGACCAGTCATCAATACAGATAAGATCTTTCAATATTGATTTGGTATCACCTCTTGTCCCCCTGTCACACAACTTGATAGGCAACTACTGCATGGCCTTCACTTACATGAGTTCTGTCCACCCACTGAAAAATTCTGGGTGAAGATTGGGGCACTTTTGGTCTCACACTGTAAGGATGGATGTTAAAACTTAGCTTTGATGAGGCTCGAAAGGATTTGGTTGGTTTCATTGTAGATTTTGGATCTATTTTAACTAAATCAAAATGGCCCTGATCTGCACAGAGAATGGCAGCATATTCATTGCCAGAGTAGCTGAGGTCCTGTCTATATGCAGTGGATGCAGTTCCAAAACTGTGGTGATGTTGCTTTAGGGCGTGATCAATGTGCAAGGCACTGGGAAATTATCCAAGAGTTTTCTGTGCCTGTCTCTCTTCCCACCTTTGCCATTCACCTAGTGATGGTTTTAGGCAAGTCACTTTGCCTCTCTGTGCTTCTTTTTATGCTGCAAACTCTTTGGTGCAAGGGCACCCTTCTAGTACATTTGCACAGTGCTTAGCATGAGACCAGTACTGGCTGGATTCCCTCCAGGTGCTGGTGTACGATGTATGTATAATAATAGGATCATGCAAATTAGTTTGAGTCTCACTTCATTTTTATCACAGGTACAAGGTTTTGTTTATAATACTTTAAAGTTGTGATTTCTTTTCACCACCAAAGAAGTAGAGAGGGGTGTGGACTGGGTGTATGATTGTAGTTTATTTTTCCTCTCTTAGGAAGTGCAGCTGGGGGCTTCTTGGTTGATGCCAGAGGCATTTCCTCATTTGGACTGGTTAGCCTGAAAATGGGCCAGCCAGAAGGGCATTTGCTGTTAGTGCTTATTGCATTTAAATGAACTAAAATAATCTCAGAAGCTGCTGGGAGTTTCAAGCCAAAGCAAAACAAAACAAACAAAGAAAAACAAAACAAAACAAAAAGCTAAATAAATTAAGATAATCTTTCCCCCACAGCTGCTGAGAGATTTACAGCTCAACCTCCAACACAGCCTACTGAGATGTCAGCCTGTTCCAGGCATCAAAAGCCTTTCACATTCCCTAGGTGAGCTGTAGCTCACAAAGAAGTTTGTGCTATTTGTTGTTCTTTTGTTAAATTTTGTCTCTCCTGTCTGTTCTAACTGGAGGGCAAGAGTCTGGTTCACCTTTAGCAGTGACAGGTTAAGTACAGCCCATTAACACCACTGGAGTCACCGGAACCATGCTGGGATATGCCAATGAAAGAAGTGTTGGTTTAGCTCTACTACTAGCAGAATGATAACTGATAAAAGCAGGCCCTGGAACAAGCATGAACCTTGGCTGGGGAATCAGAAATAATTAACAGTTACAAGGCTAAGCAAAAACTAATAAGCATGGAACATTAACCTGAAGGGAGGAAGTTTCTCTAGGATGAGGTAGGCTAAACCAGTGTCATTGCTTTCACAGGTCTTGAGTAAGGATTACTGAGGTGATTTACTCAAGAAAACAGAAATGCAAGTTCATTCTTTCTCCCTGAAGAGGTTCCTGATCAGTGGCTGAAGTTCCTAGCTTTGTCCTCTTAGACAACAGCTGACTTTCCAGCCACTCCCCAATACTGATAAAAATAAATACATAATGTATCAGATATTAATATTCTACACTCCTTTACTCTTTTATCACCATCATTCCTTTACTGACTTGTAGCTGTATGTTAAACAGTATGAATAACATCTAGTAGATGTAGGGTGTTTTTTTCCTCACTTTGGTTTAAGGCAAGAAATTTTTATGCTTAAAATTCTTGTTCTTTTAGTTTCATTTATTGACTAGCTTGATAAATAACAACAAGTGATGAGTGAGAAAACAGAGTCACTGAAAAGTTAGAGATAACATTATCTAGCTGCAGGCAAAATTAATTCATCTTGACACTTTCATTCAGGTGGGATTACATATACGCTCACTCTGCTACTTGATGTGTGCACATATGCCCCGTGTTTTTATTTAGCCATGAGCGCATAGAGGTTGATGTTCAAAACTGAGCATGAAAAATTTGTTGGGAAGTGATAATCTGTCAGAATCCCAGTCTTGAAAAGGAAGATAACAAGTACTGTATCAGTAACATCAGTAAGAGTCTCACAGAGAAACTCTTAAAATGCTGTTACATACAAACAGGCCCCTTCCATAACCTCCTCTCATTACAAACAGGATTATTAAATTCTTGTACTGCAGGGCCATGGCAAAGCTAGCTCAAAACATGCTTCCAACTGCAGCCATTCTTCTTCCTGCAAGAACCTTCTGAGGCAGGAACAGTACCTGAATCACTGTGACATTGTTTGCGCTTTTGAAGCTTTGTGCCATGTCTAATCCCTATAAGAGCCCTGAGGCATGTGCCTCTCCAGAAACACAGTGCCTCCTAGGCTAGAAGATGGTCCTATATAACAGTATCTCCAGATAGCTCTACTGTTGGAGCGACTTCTTGGCTTAGGAAGTGCCCAGAACTCAGAGGCTCTTACTGGCTGCAGTAAGGTAGGACCAAAATGGTCTTATGAACACAAGTCTTCTCTGCTGTTACTTGCTGTTTTCCTACATGGAGGTTTAGAAATGGAAATCTCACATGACAAGACAAAGGAAGGATATTAAGTCGAAAGAGAAAAATAATACAGGAACATGAAGGAGGCAGAGATATGTTTCTTGAGTATTAGGAACTGTGGTCTGCACTAAGACTTGTCTGTTCTGAAAAAGCCCAGATTACATCCTTTGAAAAATGGTCAGTGGTCACCCAAGATGATACCCACTATTTCACCCAAGTCACCCCTGAGATTCTGCAGCAACGTTACTTCTGTCACCTTGCTCAGGAGTTTCCCTTAGTACCTACCTGAAACTTGACCTTCCTCCTCATCTTTCCCTCCTGCCTGCTGCTCATAAATGCTACCATCTTCTACAGCCTATTTCTTCACTTCTGCTCTTCCCTTAGAGGCCACCTACCTCAGCTCTGTATTCCTTTGGCTGTAAAACATAGTCTTTCACACATCCTTCCTGCTCTTGACATTCAGACACGATGCTGGGTTTTTAACTGCTTGGTCTGCTGTGTGAAGGCACCAGCTCTCATTGACACTCCCAAACCAAGTGACTCAAATACTGCTCACAGCATAGCTGTGTCAGAGCCTGTGTCTATCTGACTTAGTAGCTGCAACCCATGCTGAACAACCCAGGCAGGCCTAGAGGTGGCTGGGATCTTCACACTGCTGTCATCTACCTCAGGCTAGCACACGGAATTCTGTGCCTGCAGTACTCAGACATTATGGCTATTGAGGCAACACAGGATTTTGCTGTATGCATGTTTCTATACAACATCCCGAACCAAATCCAACTGGGACACCCAGTCACTTCCAGGTAGTTACAGCTTCTTTTCCCATTTTATTCTAAAAATGAAGGACAGGCATGAGAACTTTTTGATTCTTCATGGAGATGAGAACATACACTGCAGATGCAGACCTGGAACGTGGTTGCTCTGGTTCCCACTTGCACTCAAAGAGCTTGCAGCATTGACTGGCCTCCCCATCAGACGAAACTGAACCCCTTGCCTACAGCATCCCCGCTCAGTTTGTGGCCAAGGCCGGTTACCTGCTATCAGAGGCTGGCTGCTGGACTGCCCAAAGTGGGCGCCATGATGAAGGAAGGCACTGTAGCAAGGCGTGGACGCATCGTCTGAAAGGGCCATGTGGAAGGGCTGAAGATCAGCCTGCCCAGAGCCGACCGGCGTGGTGGGGGTGAAAGGGGTGAGAGAGGCTCCATGAGGCTCTTGCTTTATACTGAGGGGAGAGGAGAGGTTTTCTGTGGTAGGGTAAGGGATGGACACAGACAGACAAAGGGAACAGGGGAAGGAAGAGGAGGGTGGGGAAGGGAGGAGAGGAAGAACAAAATGGGTAAATGAAAATGGAGTGGTTAAAATCTACAGGGAAATTAATTTTAAAACAAAAATAAAAATAAAAAGGCTAGGAGTAGATCAGAGGAGCCAGTGCTGAGACAACAGCAGTAAATGTGCCTGGGGGCTAGGCTTGGACTGCAAGAATGCCTCTGCAGGGCAGCAGGAGATGAGGGGAAAATGGAGTGCAGTGGCAGAGGGGAGGAATGGGAGGCAAGAAGAGGAGAGGTGAGGTGAGGGAGGGAACATGCAGGAGAGGGGAGACAAGCATAGGATTGGGAAGAAGAATGCTCTGAAGCTTTTGTGCTCCCTTTCCTACTGCTTTTTCTTGCTGGCCAAGGGCACATGAAGATGCTACATTTACACAGTTTGGCCCAAGGAATTGCACCATGTTTTCTTTTCAAACCCAAGGTAACCTTCCTCAGGAGCAGCCTTGCTGTAAGCATCTCTTAAACAGATTGCTGGGTGTAATGGCCAAAGCTTCTCAAGCCAAATTTTATGAAAGCTTGACAAAAAGTGTTATAGCTGGAGTTTGAGGTTAAAATACAAATGGGACTGTGCAATGAATAGGTGGATAGACAGATGGGTCAATCAACTGATCTTGTTCACAGTGGCACATTTTGGAGATTTAACCATAAAAGCAGTCAGGGCTGATTCTGATTGTTCCCAGAGTGTAGTTTTGCCAGATAGATACCTTGATAGAGAGACATAATGGAAGAGAGGAAATGTGGGGGCTTACAAAAAGTCTAATTTTCATTGTTGTTTGCCTTGGACCTCCATTTCTGATGTGCAGATTTTCAGAGGCACAATAGATTGAGCTTTGCCACTGCTCCTAACTTGACTGCCAAGTACGATGTTTGGGAATTGGAGAACTCTGTGACCTAAAGCATGGGTACTCCAGAACACCCACTGCTGTTGGGTCAGCAGTAATAGAATCCTGTGTTTGGACACCTGAAAGCAAAGCATGGATGATGTGATCAGATCCAGTCCAAATTATCTAGCAAATCATCCATCCTCAGGTAAACAAATTGAAGCCAATAAATGAAAGTGATCTCTCTGCTGTGATGGCAACTATTGCCAATGGCCTATGAAATAAGTTAGTTCTGGTGGTTTTGATTTATACAGAGAAATAGAAATGTGACATATAATTAGGTCATAAATCTGACTTCATTAATGTAGAACTGGCTTAATTAACTTTAGGCACCTTGTTGCAAGGCTATAGTGCTCACCTAGACAATAAAGGGCTGGGCAATTTCTCTCTGTGAATGCTGCTTATCCTGGGATATTTGTTTCCTAAAGATTTGCTACCTAGAAAAAATAACAGTTTGCCATCTGTGTTCTGCTCCAAGTACTTCTAACATGGGTGGCCAGCAAAGGTCTCTCATCACCAAGACATCTTTGCAGCAAAGACATATGCTCATGTGTTGGGGAAGATGAAATAGGAAAGCCTTACAAATGTGACTGTTTAGACTTTGAGAATATGAAACACTCATGTTTCAACTAATTGGGAAGGATCAGTCCTGGCCAAAAGGGATACACTTCCTCTTCATTTAGTTTACTAAATGAAGGCACTGGTATGCTAAGTGAGGATCGTAATTTCTTTTCCCTTTTTGCTAGGAAGCTCTGTTTGGCAAGAACCTTTTGTGGAGGATATGGGGAATGGAAGTTGGAGTATCTGGATTTTGTTTTACAGTTAATTAAAGTCCCCAGAGCAGGCAGCACATCAGCACCCAGCTTCTGCTTTTGACAACCATACACTGTCCTACTATCCCACTAGTGAGCCTTCATGTGCCAGAGACAGTCTCTGTAGGTAGAGAACTTCCCCAAGCTATTTTCCTCCTGCATGCTCTGTCATCAGATGGCAAAGAATGCAGAGATTTACTTTCAGACCAAACAGTCAGAGTCACCACAAGCATTCTGGGAGTGCTTGAAGCCTTTATCCAAATAATGTTGATACAAGATAATTGGGATGAATTAGACCTATCTACAGGCAGAGGACCAAAAGTTCCCTGGGCTTTCACAGGCTGCGAGTGAAGTGATATTTTTCAAGGAAGCCATTTGACAGTTATACGTAAATAAACTAGGGACACTTCGGTCCTGGGCATTTTCCATACTCCTTTTTCGATTCTCTTTATTATACAAGAGCCAGCAGGTGTGGGGAGCTGCTGAGGAGGAAAGGGCAGAGAATAAGGTGGACATGGAAGCGTGGGTGGGCAGAAGCAAGAGGTGCTATGGGCAGGGGTTAATCCTGTTTGCACAGCCCCCAGGCACGTTTGGTTTCCTAGTCCCTCCCCTGCTTTATTTCTCTTTTAAAGCATGGAATTTTCAGCTATAATCCTTCCTAAACCGCAGCATTTTTCAGGCGCTCTGTGTAAGTGAAACCATAATCTCTGGTAAAACAGACCGCTTAAGCTGCTGTAGCATTAGGCCAATCTGATCCAGCCCCTGGATTTCCGCTCTGCCCAGCCACCACAGAGAGGATTTCAGCCTGAAAGACTGTGTAAAGCCCTTGCAATGGGAACAACAGTGCTAGGCCTTGCCTTGCAAAGCTGGGAAGGGTTAAGGGACCAGGAGCTATTTGTCCCAATGTTGTGAGGCTGTTAAAACCCCTGTCAGACTCACAGTGGAGATGAGCCCAGCCCTCTCTTGAACACATCAAGGCTTATGAAGAAAAATTCCTTGCACCTTCCAGAGGCATCGCCACTTACTCAGTGTGTGGGGGGATAAAGAAGTCAACAGTAACATGGCAAAGAGACTTGAACACAATAATGCTAAACACTCTCTAAGAATAGTGGAAAGGAGGCAAGGATAAGGTCAGACAGCGAATGATTGCACAACCAAACCTCAGACTTTTATGTGTCTATTTATCTGTCTGTCTATCTTTTCCTCTACACTCTGCAACTGCACAGACATAATTTATATCCCATGTATCTTTACTGATGGATGGCATTTACCATTTTTTACTCCTTTGTTGTCCAACTCTCCACTGACTAAAAGCACCTGAATTCTGTCGCTGGTATAACTCCTGCCACTGCTATGCTGGAATAATTGCCCCAGCAGTGAATTATAGCTCCAAAGCATGTCACTGTATACGAAATCAATTGATTGATCTATCTATCCACCTGTGAATGGCACAGTCCCATTTTTCATTTTAACCACCTCAAACTTCAGCTGCATCTTTTATGTTTTCAATTTTGATTTTCTCCATTCTCTAATTCTTTCATATTTGTGATGGAGAACTTGCCCCTACCTATCCCATGTCCCACTGCTGCCAGCAAGCTGTGGAGCAGTGCAATTTTGGCTTGTCTGTGTTTTGTTGGGAGAGTTTCTCAGTAAGGCTCCTTCAGCAAATCCCAAGGTATATCTTGCTCCTAAGGCTGGACTACCAACCTATAATCAAATGGGAGGGGAGTGAAATGAGTTTGCAACCCCTTTCCAAAGCAGCAGAAATCTATTCCTGCCCCAGTCTCCTTTATTCTTCTACAAGGCGAACAGCATCCCTGTTTATAGGTGGCAAAAAAAAAAATCTCACACTGTCATGGTGGGGGAAACTTGAAAGTCAGCAGGGTGCGAGTACAGCTGGAAACATAGCAGAGTACAACATTTTGTGAATCACCTACTCCTCTCTTTCTATTTTCTGAGTTATGGTTGTTTTTCTTCCATTCTAACCCTCTCCTCTGTTATTTTGGCGGAGAGCAAGAACTGGTGATCTCTAGCCTAAATTCCTGCTGTGAATGAAGGGATTTTGGCCAGACAGAGTGAGAGGAAGATTCACAGCTTTGGGTTCCTATGGAGACTCATCTCAGCTTTTATCATGCTCTCTCCTGCTGAAGGGAAGGGAAGGGGAGCAGGGTGGGGGTTGGTTGCAGGACTAGATAAGCTGCTTGTTTTTCATTGCTGGTTTCCTGGAGGATAAGCTATCTGCACCCAGTGCTCCTTTTCTTTATAGCACACAAAGAATACCAAGATGGCATGTCCATACATGAGGGATGGCTTTTACACACCCACTCAACCCTGCTTACCATCTTGACAATGCTTCCTGTTGTTTGTCTTTTCCTGAGGTCTCTATCAAATATTTGTATGACCCCAGTGCCCCACCCTTTACAACACACATCCTTACAGCATTGCTTAGGGATCACTCTTTTTTCTGTGACGAACTGAGCCCAGAGAAGAATACTCAAGTTCGTGTAGGAACCTTGTGCCAAAGCTGAATCTTATCTCAGGTGTTTTGAATTCTATCCTTGTACCTACCTCTGAAACATCTTTTTCTGTATTCATGTTCTCTATTCCTTAGAAAAGTTTCATTGTGGTAAACAGAATGGGACTGGATCCTCAGACTCATGGACTAGTGAGTTTACACTATAGGCAGTGGAGTTACATCACTTTCTCCCATGTGGGAATTTTGCCCCCAGTTCCAAAAGCCATACAAAAGACCAGACAGGACTCACACAGCATATTGTTTGCTTTTGCTTACTGTCCTATCAGAAGAACCACTTTTTCTATTCTTAGTTTCCTAGGTTTTCTGTTGCGAGACCATTTTGCAAGTTGAAAATAAATACTGTCCTGGTTTTTATTCTCTTCTTGATCATAACAGACCTTTGCTAGAGGAACTTATGGGTGTGCCAAGATTAACCTGCTTCTCATTATACCTTTCTTATTTTCCTACTGACTGGAGAGTGAGCCTTGTGTGTTCAGGTTTATTTTCTGTTTGTGCACACATTCATCCATGTTCTTAGCCCATTACATAGTTGAGTACATGTTTAAAGAAACAACCTTGGGCTGCTTTCCCCTAAGAGCCAAAGCTGTTGTGACACCATATCCCATGTCAATTTTTGTAATGTATTTGCTGTATTTTTTTCATTAAACTGAATGTTATAAATCTAGAATTTATGTCTGATCTGATCAACTGCTGCTTTCCAAGTAACCTGACCTGCTAACTCTGTATGTTACTTTGAAGAGAAAATTTTATACTCTTCATACAGAGGAAAACATGGAGCTTCCAGTAGACCTGTGTTCTGGACTTACTCTTGGAAGCTACTTGAATACTGATTAATCACTTGAGAACTGTACTGGAGTCTATTTAATTTGGCTCTCAGTACATTTGTTTAAAGATGGAGTTGAAGAAGGAAGATACTCTTTGAAGTCCCAGGTGGAGGGGAGAAAGATGTGCATGCAAACTGTGCACTTGACAAACAAGAGAAATTCGGTGGAGTTTATATTTTCCCCTTTCTTAAGTCCTAGCCCATTGGATTTGGCAAGTTCTGCCTGTCTTGAAATGTAGCATGTACTTATTCTTTGTTGTTGTAACACCTGAGTGTTACCTCTTAAACAAGATGCTTTTGAAATATATACTGGGCAATGCAATTAGAACCTGTTAGTTTTTCACACAGTTCTCATTATAGGTAACTCCAAGGTTTCATCATAATGGTATTTTACTGATCACAAGATAGGATAGATCTTCCTTGTAGCCCACAGCAGTCGTAAACTTAAAAAAGATGGGACAAAGATTACTCTAAGCTCTCAATTTCCCTGAAAGACTGCAGTGGGCAATTTTGGTTGTACAAGAATTGGGCCTGATTAAATCCAGTACAGCTGATGGACACCAAAAGTTATTAATGTCTGCTTAACTCAGGTATAAAGCACAGTCTTTGCTACACTGGGCAAGTGTCTACATTGTAGGAATTTTTATCAAAATCATACTCATTGGATCCTGCATTTAACCTCAGAAGAAAAGGCAAAACTTGAATTGCTGGAAAGACAATATAATACAATTATTTTCTCTAAAAAGTCCCCTTTTGTCCAGCAGCATAGAGTGTGGCAGCCTGCAATGCTCTCCTCTTGCTGAAGAAAATTGGACTGGGAGTGCCAATTCACTGCTATTGTCATTATATGACATAATTTTCATTCCCTGCTATTGTCCACTTAAATGCTAATTTAAGGAAAGCAAAGATATTATTTTTTTGGGCCCATCCATTTCTCTGTTCTTCAGTTGAATATGCCTTTAAAGCCCACCAGCTGCTTTCTCCAGCATCATAAAGTTAGTTTCACTGTCTGTAAAAATTCTACTGAATGCATACAAATAGTTTATGTGATTCCTTCCCCTCCACCCCCATTCCTGTGTGTTTCAGGGATCATTCATCTGACCATCTATCACTCTCAGCCATTTGGTCCCAGAGAAGAATAGTAACACCTTTTGCTTTTACAAATTCCTTGACAGATAAGAAGATATTATCTCTCCTTAAGGAGGGGGAATTGTTGATTAAACTTGGAAGTCCTGTGGACTTCTTTTTGCCAGTTTCTCATCTTAAATACGAGAGGCTTGCTCACAGAAAATACTACCTTCATTTTAGTGAGGCAGGACAGTAACACCTTGTAGCAGATGCATGAGTGATGATCATATTCCATTCTCACAGCACTGGAGCAGCCAGAGATGTGCCCCAGAGGCTGTTTGGGTGCTGGTGGCTGCAGCTGGGCTGCCGAGCAGGGCAGCGTCCGTGGGATCTCGCAGCACCAAAGCCAACCTGGGCCCCCCAGCAGTTTGCTAAACAGGTTTTTTTTTAAAAAAAGTCAGATGAGTCAAGACCTGGCCACTGGTATCAGAGGCTAAAGTAGACTGGAGTAAGATAGGAGTTTTTCACCAGTACTAACAAGGAAAAGGGGAAGGAAATACTTCCCCTCTCACTGTAACATTATAAGTACAACTGAATGTAATGGTCAGTTTTAGTTATGATTTAAAACAGCAAGCTGGATGAACTTGTTTTACATTTCCACTGTCAGGCTGTTTTCTACAATCTTGAATTTTATGGCAGGTAACAAATATTTTGACAAATACAAAATTCACCCTAAACATAGTTATTTCAGTTTTTGCTAAGTAGATGAACGCCATCATGTGCACATTTATTTAAGCAATTATATTGTTTAATATAATTTGTCTTCACATATTATTACATGGCAAAATAGTGAACGATGAGTCCATATTATTATTTTATTAGATTATTAACTTTATACTTGTTATCTGTGTCAAGTTATATTTGGATGGAAATTAGAATTAAATTAAAAACCATATTTGTAATTATTCATGCTAATTAAATAAAATGACCATAAGTTTCCTGACTTCCTAAATATATTAGAACAGAAAAAGCAAGCTTTTCTAAGCAGGTTTTGCACTTAAAAAATATTTATTTACTGGAGGAAAGGATAGCTATAAGGAGGAATTTGGACTGGCTTAAGTACCCTATTTTAAAACTAATAGATTTCATCCTTTCATACCAACTCTAATTCACTTAATTTGAGTAAAACAAATGTTTCTGCTTTTTCAAATCTGAGTTTGTTTCTTCGTTTTAAATGATCAGGTTATTGAACTGAACAAAATTCTCTTTGGTTCACTCGATGATCTGAAATGAAGGAAATAGTATCTTTTCACCTTGCAGGAGGCTAAAGTTCTCAAAGGATTGTTTAGCATTTCAGAAAATTTTTCCAAGTGTCTAGCCAGTGATTTCCCCATGATTGGCATCACAGCTTTCCTGAAAACTTTCATAGAAATCAGATGCTGTTTGAATACTACTTTATTTATGCCTTTCAGGTCTAGCAAGTATCCTTTTTTGTCAGTAATTCCAACTTTTTTTGCATACATTCATGTATGAATTAAAAAAAATAAACTGAAAAAAACCTCATCATATGCCAGAGAGGAGAGGTCTGGAGGAAAGTAAAATCCATGAACTGTTTGTTTTTGTGGTGCCTTTGTTCAATATGTCATGAGTTGCCATCAGGATTTCTTGCCCTGGATGATATTTGTTGCTTTAGGGAAAAAATTATTTCCCAGAAAGAAGGAAACATTTTCCACATAGGACATGATAGCTGTTTTGGTGGGTGGTGATGACTTTAAAAGTTCTCTATTCCTGATAATAGGTGCTAACTGTAGCAGAGAAGCACTCATACACTTCCTCATAGGAAGAGAAGCCTTCTGCCATGTTGAAGAGGTGGCTGCCTGTTTTGCAGCCTTTCCAGCTCTTCAGTTCCAAGAAGCTCCCAGACAGATAAAGGGACTTCAGCAACACCATTCCTCAAGTGTCTCACTATGTTTCAAGATCTACATTTTGTTGAGGGTTTGATGGCTTTTGGAGGGGTGTAGTCTCAGAATGGTGTGAGCTCAAAGACTTGGAGGACAGCTAGTCATGAGCCAGAGAGAAGGACTTTCTCTGAAGTCTTCAGAAAGGACAAGAATTTGGTAATATACAGCTATGGTTTGGAAAGACCTAGCAATACTTTTTCTGTCTGGGAAGACCAAGCTCAGAGGACTTGCTTGTAGACTGGAGCTCTAAATCTCACATTGTGAAGTGACTCTACACAGTTTGTACCCTGAATGGGTAAATTTGTTTCACATTTTTTTCAAGTATCACCTGAATTCACAGACTGCCCTGGGCATTCTGTGAGGCATTTCAAGGATGATACCATAGCAGCAAAACAGGCAGCCAGCAATTCAATACTCACTCCAGTGTCCCTTCCTGGGAGCAGGACCTGGGTGATACCAAAGAAATCTCCATGCCTCTTAATTTCCTAGCTGGGGTAGACCAGGAGGCAGCACTGAGTTCCTCACCTCTCTGAAAGCATTGCCCAGCCCCATAGCAAACATATCATGAATCATTCATCTTTAATAGATTATGCAAATTGAGAACATCAGATCAATGAAGATCAATACCTGCAACCATTTAATTGCCAGCAAAAACATTTTAAGAATGAGCATTATCTGAAGTCCTTTCTTGGGTAATGGCACCATTAATCCAAACATTTGATCCTGGCCTAAGTGTACAGGAAAAATTCTCTGCCCCTCTCCCCTGATGCCTTTCAGGATGTTGAGGGGCTTTTTCTTCCCCTTTTCATTTCCAGTTTCTGAGTTTCTCCATCATTACCACCAGTGAACAGCTCCCAGTGCTAATAGTTCTGCTTTTGTTACTCTGCACTGATTGAAATGTCGCATACAGATTGAGATGTTAGTGCTAAGTTGCCACCTGGGAATGTCAAGCTGGGTCTGAAATGAACTTTTCTCACTCTTGGATCCAGATGGATCAGATGGGGATGTTCTCAAGCTGAGCTGGGAGTGTGGCAGGGAACAGAGTAGGGGTAGCACAGGGTGGGAGGGACATGAAGAAAATTTTTTTCCTCAGCCTATAGTCTCTTCTGTGAGACCAAATCTGTCTCCTGCTGAGCCTTTGTGAGAGTCATGTCCAAGGCTTGCATAGTGTCCCAGCCTTCAGGAAGCCTCCTTTCACATTAACAAGCTGGAATGCACCATCTTCACTTAGGCAAAAGGACTGAAAAGAACTATTTTCATGGCCTCTTTGAATATTAAACTCTGATTGTAGACACATCACCTTTACATTTAGCTGTGGGGATTTGCCTTGCTCTCCTACTGGCTTTGCATCTCAAACACAAGAAGATATTGCCTGTAAGAGATGTGGATCTGCTAAACAGTACATGAATGACAGCTGAGTTTTGCAAATACCAAGAAAGGTACAACAAGAACACTTTTGCCACAGCTAAGCCTTTTTTTTTTTTTTTTTTTGTGGTTGGCTAAAAAACTGCATGGCTAATTCTGAATCAAGCCTGATAGCTGTAAAATCCATGAAAAAGTCTGGGATGTCATGCTTTCTAGACACTTCCTGAATAATATAGTTCATCTCCCATGTTCTCAGTGAGATTTTGCAGACCTCACACTGGATATCCTCTGTGTTTGAGGTAACTGTTATTAATCCTGCCTGGTCCCAATGTTCTTGGTGGCCAAAAGTTTCATGCAACAATATGTCTTTGCTCAGTGTTTGCTGAACAAGCAATGACTGCCTGCCTCAGCCATGAGCTGCTTGACATCGGGGGCTATTAGCTGGGGCTTCTGCAAGAAAAGATTGAGACACAAACTCCAATGTTCCTGATTCTTGCCATCAGAGGACAACTTTTTGGTCAAGGGACAAGAAGCTTATTCCCTTGCTAACAGGACTTAGACCTCTTTGTCATGAGTTGTTACTCAACTTCTGCCATGAGGTTTCTAGAGAGGCTACAAAAGTTGTTGGGAGAGGGGGATATACCAAACAGGGGCAAGTCACTTGAGCCTTGCAGCCACTTTAGCTACCCAGGAGGAGATGTGCAAGTCTGGTAGCTGTGTGAGCAGCCACCAATGGCAACCAAGGCCTCGAGAAGAAGGGCTGTGGCACCAGGATGCTTCCTTACAGCTCTAGACACACACGGGACAGACAGGCAGGCTAGCACCAGTATCAGGACAGGGTGGGAGTGACCCATGGCCCCAGGCCAACCTGTGCCACTCAGGTTCTGCACGTGCCACCAGTAAAAAGGAAGTTTCAGTGAAGCATCTGCTACAGAGATTGCCTCTTATTTCTCTGCATCCTGATTTGTCTGCTTTCATGTGCTTGCTCACAGTTTCTACTCTCCCAGACACAACCTGAGTTTAATGTGCCCACATATGAGGAAAGGCTGTGAACAAAATTTTTTTGCCAGCTTTCCTAAGAGACTCATGAACTTAAGGAGGAGGGAGTTTAGCAGTTACAGTTCAGCAGATCTCAGTATTTAATTTGCAAATGCCCCTTCCAAATGCCAGGACTGAATGAAACTTAAACTACTTCTCCAAAAGAAAACCAAGTGGAGATCATGGGTAAGCCATGAGCCTGTTGTTCTCAGATACAAAGGAAAAAGATCACAGTGCATATTTGGACATATTTGTCCTCCACCAGCATCCCAACTTAAGCCCCATCTGGGCACACAAGTTTGTGATTCACACCTGGGTTTGCCTGTCTTTGAGTCACACCTGGACACATCTAAGTGCACCCAAAACTGCCAACACTCTGAATTTCAAACTTCTCTTGAACCCTTATGTTCTCCACAGTCTTTCTGTCTCTTTCCTTGCTTGCCACAGAGGGGTATCTTGCATTAGCAGAAAAAGCAGAAGCTAATGGTGATGAGGGAAATAAATAAAAAGCTTGGTTCTGCTGTTTGGTCGGGCAGCTTACCGGTCACCACAGGGTACGTCTGGGGTCCTGACACATTTGTCCCCAGGTCTGGGTTAGCAGAGGTGGATAGACTTGATTTGACTTCATCGAGACCAGGGGTCAGAGCTGGGAGGGAGTACTCATTACCCTGGGGAAGAGAGGAGAAAGACAGCTCGCTATTGATGCGATGGGAGAAAGGGAAGGGTGCACAGATGGGGGGGAGGAAGAGGAGAGATGCAAACCCTTGCACAGATGGAAGAGGAGGAGGAGGAGGAAATGGAGAAGATAAAGTGACAAGAGGGTTGGAGGGGACGAGGAGGGGGCATCCTAGGATGAACTATCCCACCTGCCTGCTTGATGCTGTGAAGGGGAAGGGAGGTGAGGGATCTGGCCTGTTGTCTGTGGTATGGCTGAGCCTTCCTTCGGTGCTGTGGGGATGGGGATGGCTGTCTGTGCCAGCCCAGGGGAAAAGAAAGGGGAAATCCACATCCCCTCCTCTTGGCTGAGTGGAGGTGGGAGGTGTTTTCCCCGGTGACAAGGACAGCTGGGGCATAGGACTACAATGACATGACTAGGACAGGCAGGCTGTAGGAAGCAGCTAGTGCTGGCCCACTGTCGCCAGGGTCTCTGCCTGGGTCGCCTGTCTCCCCTCCACTGTTACCTCTGTCCTCGCTTTTTAAAAACAAAGAAGCCTCATCCCCTGCCTCTGTCACTCTGTGCACTGGGGTATGAAATTGGGGAGGGGGGAGCCACATGGCTAACAGAAGGGTGGGAGGGGGAGAGCCATTGAATCTGAAAGGGTGTCCTGTCCGAAAGGCTCTGGTAATTGCCTTTTTATTGTGGCAGCTCCAGACCAGACGCGGGAGCTGGAGAAACCAGGAAGGCTACAAAACAGCAGGAAAAGTTGCTCTGATTAATATTACGTTAAATTAAAACTGATTTTCTGCTCTTTCTCCTCTGTTTTTTTCCATGCACTTCCCCAACCCCCTCCCCACATCTTCCCCTCCTCCAGCAGGTTCCACGCATGCTGCCCCCTCCCCGCCCCTGTCCCTGCTTGGCTAGGACTGCCTAGTCATTTCCAATTCCTTCTTGTATTGATCTTCCTGTAGAAATCAGTTTTGTAATTAGCTGCAAATTAGGCCTTCTACTGGGGGTGAGCCTGCCCCCTGATTTATCACCAGAGTAATTCGCTGTGATCGGAGAGAAATTAAAATGAACTCAATTAGGCTTTGGATTTGCTTTATGGGCCCTGCTCAGAGTTTCAGGGGGAAAAATGACTGTGCTGGTGCTTAATAGTCTAATGAAAGTAAATAAAGGTTATTCATTGTAATAAACCCAGGGACTCTGGGATGAAGGGAGTCCACAGCCAGCCTCTCCTTCTCTTCCTTTGTTGGTTTATGGCTTGGGGCGGTTTAAAAAGACTTTTGATTTTCATTTTATTAAGACAAACAGCTTTTGGGATAAAAGGCCGGGAGAGCGGGGGAGTAAAGAAAAGGTGGGCAGAGCTGCAGAAGTGTGGACAACTGTGTTGGAGATAGGATTCAAGTCTCAGCTTTGGGCCATGAAGGAAAATGATCCATTAAAACTCAACCCTGTGGCTCGCTGGTCACCAGTGTGATCTCAAGGTGCAGGAGTTTCTATGCAGTGCTGTCTGCCAGTGAACATGGATGGGGTGTGGGCATGCTCATGGCAAGAACAGGCTGGCATACAGACAAGTGTGTGTGCAGAGGGAAAAGTGGTCATGGGGACGCAGGGAGAGCACAGTGTGCATGTATGGGGCAAGTTTAGGAGAGGAGGTAAAGCTTGTGTATACACGAGCATCAGCACAGTGATACAGTTACGGCTAGACAGGGCTGTAAAAGGTGCGTGCAGTGACAGGTCAGTGTCAGAGCAAGGGACAGAGAGGGGGAGAGGGATTTTGGTGAGGGAATCTCCCTGCCATCATCCTCTCAGTGCCTGTGGGTTCCCATTACCAGGCCAGGCCCTCACCTGCTCAGATTTGATGTGCTCTGATGTTTGAAAGACGTCAGGGTAAGAAGGACGCTCAAAAACTCGATCTAAAGCTTCCAGCTGCTGCTGGGTGAAAGTGTCGCCACGAAGGTGCTTCCGCAAACTGTCCACGCTGCTCTGGGAATCTCCATTGGGAACTGAGCCCTCGGATACATCTGCAGGGCACAGACAGAGAAAACAGGGAGTTAGCACCACCCTGGCTTGGACTGGTAACGGGTGCAGGACAAGGGCAGAGCGGGACAGAGGGAGGCTCTGTGCCTCCACCCAGGTAGCTGTGCCACTCCTGAGGGAAGAGGAGGCTGCAGCGGTTCAAGAGGAGCCCCCTCCTCTCTGATGGAGTGACCACCCAGATGGGTTCTGTGGGATTCTCCTGCCCAGGATGAGTGAGGCTGTGGAGAATGGTGCTTAGCTCAGAGATGAGTTTCGGTTCCGCTGATTTTCAGTGTTAAAAATTGCCAAATCTCCACTGCTGAGCATAAAATGGGAGCAAAGCACAGCGATTAGCATCGCTAGAAGACCACTGGAAAGGCAGTTCACAGGGAAACAAGAGTGCCGAGGATGGGCTATGCTGGAGAGGACTGAGGGAGCCTGCAATGGGAAAAAGGCTCTCTTGCAGTTTGGAGGGGGGCCAGTCTCTGTTGTAGCTCCCCAGTCCTATGAGCAGCTATCACTGTTAAAATTTCCTTTTTATCTGATCGTATCCTGTATGAGTCTTTCATCCCCCTTAAATAACAGGGAAATCTGGTTTCTGACTCCATGTTTCACCAGGGACAAATCTCTCCCTGTGGGGCAACTGTCCCATCCAACATATGTTGGTTTCTGTCCCATTCACCTATGCGTAGCTTGTGATTTATCATGACCCATATCTCTGTTATAAAACTCCCTCCAAAATGAGATGAATCTTTGTCTCTGCCAGTCTCCCTTCTTATAAAAAATGAATTATTGTATTACAAAACCTAGGTGGGAATTAGAAAATTTCCACCTGCTCAGTGGGAATCAGCCTTCCTGGTATTACTTTGTTCTTACTAGGAATATAGCTGCCCTGTGGTAGAAGCTTCCCTAGAAGTGCATGTCTGTCCCTAAAACAGCCCTCTGACACAGTCCAATCTCACAGCACTGCCTTCTGCCATGCTCCAGAGTGTCTCTATTTCTGTTGTGCCATCTCACATATCTTACAGCTCACTCATCCCTTCTGCTGTGAGTCCATTATAAATGCCCTGCCCCATGCAAAGTGATTTTTTTTTCCTGTGATAAACCATCTGATCACCTATCTGGGTTTAGGTTTGGTTTGGTTTTTTCCCCGTTATCCCCCAACTCAAATGAGGTGCATTTTTCTCTGTTATAACCCCTTTTTATCTCAAGTGAGTCTCCTGCTATTAGCATCTGTCATATCCAAGGTGAGTCTGTCTGTTATAACCTCCTGTCCCAGCTGAAGTGAATCTTCCTCTGTCATAATCCCTCATCTCATCTGAGGCAAGTCTTCTCATTATAATCTCCTTCAACTGTGCTGAGTATCTTTCTGCTGTCACATCTCAGCCTAACTTTGGTGTGCCTTGTAATAATCCCCTGCTTCATCCATGCTGATATACCTCCACACTCTCCATGCTGAATCCTTACCTACTGTGCTTCATCAGACACAAACCTGACTGCCTGATCACCCTGACTAACCTTCTCCCTCTTGTGCTGTAATTATCTTCCTGGTTTTTCACTAATATGCCTCATACTTAAGCCTTTCTTGGTGGCCTCCAGTCTGTGAATTTCAGAAACCTGCTGTCAAGAAATTGGTCGAGGGTTCTGCATAGACCTTTTCCTTTCTCATGCAATCGTGAGGTGCTCATGGACACAGGATGCTCCCAGGAGCCTGGAGTGACATTCACTGTGCAGCATCCAGAACAATGCCACTCTGCTGCTTCGTCTTTTAGCTCATGGATAGTGCCAAGATGGTATTTTCCTGGCACAGTTAATGCCCAGCTGGTGGCCCAGAGTTATGACTGAGCCCGCTGCCTTCTGGCTATGAGATATATCCGTTTATAGGTGATTATACGATATGATATAATCAATAGTACATTATATACAGTAGCGTAGTACAGTACCACTCACAAGACCATAGAAAATATTACATATTGATTCGTCCCTGCCAGCAGCCTTCCCTCAAGCAGCCTCTTCTCTCTTTCTTTTCCACCCCAAGCCAGAGCAAGGCTGTTTACTGGCACTGATCCCTGGAGTTTTCTCCTCTCCCCAGGCTTATTTGCCCAAGAGAAAATTATCAATTTCCTGAAATCTGGAGTTCATGACAGATTTGACTAAGAAAACAAAGCAAGCATCAGGCTTGGTGGATTGCACACTGTGTGGGTCAGCACAGTTTTCATGTTTTAGATGGACTGGGCTGTTTTTGCAGGGGCTGAATTTCAGGAGGACTAGAACTCTGGTCTTCCCTGCAGAAAGCTAGCACAGACCTCCTGGGTCCAGACTCAGAATAAAAAAATGTTTCTGTATCAGCCTCAACCTGTCTGCAGCCTGTGAAGCTGTTTGCCTTTGAGGATTTTCCCACGTGTCTGTCAGTGTGTATGACTGCACACACCATGACGCTAATACACATCAGTATTTTTGTAGTAGATAATTATTCTGTTATTATTTAGATTCTGCATCACAGTACATACCTGACCAGGCATTTGTCTGTGGGTGCTGGTTTTGGCTATACCTGATTTTCAAGGATGGCAGCCTTAAACTCCACATCGTGTCTGGTGTGAGTGGACGGATGTACAGTAAAACTTTCACTGATTGTCATTAAAGTCGATTTTATCCTTAGTGAGTTGCCCTGAGAAGTTGCACAGATTTGTGCATTCATGCACAGGTATTTGCAATTCTGTCTGCCTTCAGAGCCCTGTGCACATGTGTCTTCTGTGTGTGCACAGGCCGTGCCTTTGTGTGAAGAAGCTGAAATCACAGCTTCCCCGAGTTGCTGTAAGAGTCTCTTTTCCTTCATTTATTCAGGGGCCCTTCGGATCTTGACAAATCTGTCACTCTAAATTTGCGAGAGATTATGGTGCTCTCTGCCTAGCACAGAGAGAGGTGATATATGATATCTGCTGCCCCTATTGATTGCCTGATCTGGTGGCAGAGGGCTGGCGAAATGAACTTGAAATGAACATCATGCCTCAACTCATTGTGCGTATAATACACTACTTAATCCCACATTTTTGAGCCGCTATGGAATTCAATTGATCAATCATGTCCCTCTGATAGTACTGTTTTAGGGGTTATTGCTGCTCTGCTCACTGAAATTTCTATTTATTTATTTATTTATTTGTGTCAGTGTGTGTGCGTGTGCGTGGGCACACGTAAGTGTGTATGTGTATTTGGAAACCCAGGAGCAGCTGATGAGAGAGGATCTGTACAGTCTGTGGGAAATGAAAGATAAGGGTGAAGGAAAGAGAAGGGTAAATAATGGGGTTAAATAAGAAATGAGTTTGATCAAAGCAAGCAAATAGATAGAGAGGGGTGCAAAAGTATGGAGAAAGACAATGCGTTAGTTTAGGTGGAAATTCCTAGAGGGGAGAGGGAGAAAGGAGGGGGATGGGCCACTCTGTCCTAGCCTTTGCTTTAAAATCTGCAGAAGTAAAGAAACTTTTGACAGAGGCCTGTAGGGTACCTCAAGGTAAATCCTGTCTAAACAGCTTGCAATAGTATTTGGCTTTATAATGGTAGAATGCATGAATCCCAAACTTCCCAGAGCAATTATATAATTGTGCATATGTATTTTACTTATGAAACAGAGAAGGTTTCACAGAGGTGATCCTGAAAGACAGATTTGTATGTCTTGTGTTGCTAAAGCTGAGATATTCACAGTCACAGATTGTTTTATTTTCTTCAAAACCAAATGATTTTAAGTTCCTTGTGTTTGTCTTCTGGTGTCAAAACCTACAGAGGATGTGTTTTCATTTTTTTCCCTGAAACTGCAAGGGCCAGACACTTATATCTGGTTTTAGATCAAAGTTGCAATTCTCATCTAAGTGTATGACTCTGTAAGCTGGACTATCAGGAGAAGCTTCAAATAGTGTAATACATAAAGTATGAGAGCTGACAGCCATGTGGGGATGAACAAAGGTGGCAGAAAAGACCAGAGAGGACTGTGGGGAAGAGACAGAGTCCATCAGAGGGCTGTGGGTGCTAGTGAAGAAAGGGCTTACAGGGAAAATTTGAATTGGGAAAGACTAGCAGATCCCATGAAGAATGGCACTATGGTGGGCAACAGTCACTTCAGCTGATGAAGAACAGTGCTAGGAGTAAAAGCTTAAGGGACAGGGATTTGCCATGAAAGCAGATATTGGAAGGGGTCCTGTTCAACAGGATAACAGCAGACTTCAGCTGCAGGATGAGTCTGAGGATGCCATCTGAGTGACTGTGATAACTGTACCCAATAGGAAGCAGCATCTTCACCTTTCCCAGTTCCCTTTTAAATAATAAGAATCTTAACAAACAGCTAGAGAGACAAACCATGGCCTTGATCACTGTGTCCCTCACAAAGGCACACATTGCTGTCAGTGTGATCAGGCCTTGCACATGTGACAGGAAATATCTCTCCTCCATGAGACAGCAAAGGGAGTACACACAGTGAATGTTCAGAGTAAACCCTCAACACAAGACACACAAATGCTCCACGGGTGTCACAGAAGTATTCTGACAGATAACAAGGAAATGCTGTGCCAAAGAACAACAGAACAACCTTAACTACATCTGATACAGGGAATATGCCCATTAAATAATTCCAAAACAAAGAGACATTCTCAGGTCTGGAAGCCACAAAGACATCAAAATGCACAAGTAGTACAAAGTAGCATAATTCATTACTTCCCTGGCTACAAGTGACAGACAGAACTCTTGCTCAGGGTGGGACAGGACCATCTCAACAAATAACTCAGAAGTATTGCTGACATAGGGAGATGTTTTTGGCACAGAAACATCTAGGAAGGTCATGAGAAGCTGTGCAGCTACCACACAAACATGGAGATACTGTTCTCTTTTAGGGAAGGGGCTGTTACCATCCCTGTGACATGTCTGCCTGCAGTGTTGTGGGGCCCTGATCTCAGCTGGGCCCTTGCAGCTCTACCAATAAAAATCACAGTCATAATAAAAGTGAATGTGACTGGCATGAGAACTGCCAGCCAGGTGACACAGCAGAACCCATCTACTTGTCAAAGGCTCTGAGGGAAGCACAGCTGTCTGGTGCAGTGGTGCTGAGCTGGCTGCTGCAATGCTGTCCCTCTGCACCACCAAGGCGACACCGTCCTCTTTTGCCGCCTGCCTGCACCGTCCCTGCCAGGGTGCTTAACTCAGAGCAGCCCTCTCCCGCTCCCAGAGCATTTGTGGATACATGTGCTGTCCCTTCCCAAATCACACTTCTGTGTTAAGACTGCTCTTTCCCTTTTTCCGATTTCTCTTTTTTCCCCCTCTGATGTGTTCCCGTGTCCCCGCACAGCCTGGGCCTGTCAGGCAGCTTTCCTGTCCATCCCGGGGGGCCTTTCCCCACACTGCCAGTTGTTGCAGTTTCAAACTCAATTGTTCTCCTCGGTACTGAGGCAAATGGAGTCATTAATTACCTTCTATCGGCTGGGCCGAGTTCAGAAGGCGATCGATAGCCAGCGCTTGTCATTCACGGCAGCCAGCCCGGCCAGACCCTGGCGCTGCGCTCAGCGCGGCTCCGCCAAGGACCCCGCACTGTCAGAGCTGGCCTTCAAACCCTGGGCTCAAGCTCCCGCTGGGAATAGCGGACCTCCCACATCTGTGTCTGAACTGACCCCCAGCCAAGGGAGAGACCAAGGACAAAGACCTTGTCCTGAGGTAGTGGGTCACACTTTTTCAGATGGCCAGGATTGTCTGGTACTGATGTCCTGATCTACACAAGCTGATCCTGTCGAGCTGTCACAATGTTTCTAAAGACCCTGTTTGCATCCTCAATAATTATTAAATTAATACTGTACTTCCCCCAGTAAGGACAAGTGCAAAGGACTGGCAGTCCTAATCTGGTGATTTTTTGCCTATGTAACTTTCTTGCCCTACTAGTTAGAGGTTTGGAAAAGGAAGGATGTAAATTTTGGGTTACATTTTCTCCCAGGAGAATTTTTGTGGTCTTTTAAACAGAGTGAAAGAGGATGTCATCTCTAGATGGGTCAGTTCTGTATTTCAGCATGTAGTAGTGTTACAAGAATTTTGAGTGCTTTGATTGTGATAACTGGTGGGGAGAAAGATGAACCTCAAATTCAGATGGGAAGGATACTAAGTGAGTGCAGAATAGAGATGATGAAGCATGGAAGGGGCTGGCAAGGTTCAGGAATGCACAGAGAAGGAACGTTATCAGGGATCTATGCTGCGATGGTGAGAGAAGATGCGGTACAAGTTCAGGTTATGTACGGTATCCTGCAGAAATAGGGATAGTGGGACATAAATACTGGAGGATTATCACCTCAAGGAACACCATCAGCCTTCATGAACTCCACAATTGTTCCGATTCCTGTGTCCATTTGCCTCAAGGGAACACACAAACCTGAATTTCAGTATGCTAATTGATAGTACTGTGCTGGTCCATGTGTCTCTGTAATTTAAGTATGTCAGCAACACATAGACTGTGTGTATTTCTTTCTTACATGCTCAGGCTTAATGCAGAAAGGCTCAGAAAAAAAGGACTTTACGTTTTGAAATGAGGGTGTAGCTCACCCTATGAGAAATTGGTGAGTAAGGAAGGCTGCTCATTCAGGGAAGTGAGTGTGCCTGACTGAGGAAGAGTGAGATGGGTGCTGTTGCCTGACAGCAGTGCTTTTAACACAGGGGTTGTGTATGACTGAGTACCCTAGATGGAGCAGGGATGGGCAGTGCAGCTTGAATACAGGGCTTACATGAGCAAAAATGGCAGTGCTCAATGAGAATGTAAATGTAATGAATTGTGTGTGCAAATGTGTAATGAAGTGTGTGCTCAGATCTATCTTGGATTATCATGGGAGCATGCAAAATGCATTTAAGGAAGTGAGTGTGTATATGCATACAAAAATCATATGTATTTACTACTGTATCTAAGTGTATGATTGCAAATTTGGACAAGAGCATCTGGGAAACTGTGTTGGATAGTAATAATCAGCACATCCAGCCTTACTGAAAATGCCAGCAAAAGTCTTTCCAGGTGTTAGGATGCAAGCAGCTGTCTCACATACAACATGTACTCCAGCATGTGTGGGTGTGCAGGTAAGGGGTTTTAGTCTAGGTAGCAATTTCCTAGGTCCAGTATCTCTTACTAGTGCTATTAGGTTTGACTGTTAGACAAATACAAATGCAGCTGCCTCTAGGATCCAGTGCACTGCATTTGTTTACGTTGACAGAGTAGCAATTGGCATTCTCACACAGTGAGCCAGATCCTCTGGTCAGTGTAAATCTGTAAGTCTCTTGCATTCAGTGATTTACTGATTTACACATCCTAAAAGTTATCAGAAGGGTTATCCTGATTTTAGCTGTTGTGGTGCCCACGACACTGCCTTCAGTGCAGTGCCCCAGGGGACAGCTGCTGCTGCAGGGAAGCAGGGCTCCAGGAGCTGTGCTTTCCCTCTGCCAGAGAAGGTGATGCCCTTAGCATCATTGGCATGACTTAACTCTCTTCTCTCATCTTCCTAGGCATATTTGTTGGGGAGCTACTTCTTGGCAGGATCCCCTTTGGTGAGCATATAAAAAAGGGTGGATTTTGTTAGCTCCAAAGGACAGAAGCAACACAAAAAATTACACTGCATGCAGCCCTAACTATGCTTGTTTAGAGAAACTGCTTGCATTTATGAAGTCTTTGGTGCGGAAAGCAGGGTTGCAAATGACTGCATCAGAGCGACAGTAAAGGCCATTAATTTCCTGTTATGTTTTCCTGTGTTGGGGGCTTTATTAATTTAATTTTACACTGTCGAACAACAGCGAGCACTGACACCGCCACACTTGGAGGGTTTTTTTTTTTTCCTCAAGCAGTGCTTTGCCTGACATGCAAATCAACACTGCTATCAGGACTGCTAGACACAAGGCAGTAAGCCCAGAGCTGGACTGTCACCACCCAGTTCCACCTCCCAGTTTGTGGTAATCCCTGAGGTTCCAGTGGAGAGCACTGAGAGGACATCAGCATATAGACTCAGCAGATCTAGGGCAGACCACGGACACCTTAATGCACAGTCTAGAAAACATGAATTCCTCTTTAGGTGCTTGGTTCCATTGGCTTGGTCCCCACTAATATGCCTCTTAATACCTCCTTTCCTTCTGTTTCCCTTGCTCTAGACTTTCCCTTCGTTTCATTCCACCTCTTTTCCCCTCATGCACACTTTTACCTTAACCTCACCAGTCAAAGGAGTCTATACCTGCCCCTGAGCCAGATATTTGTGAATCATGTTACTGGAAGCTCTTCTGAGTCAGCACTAAACCAGTATTCAAGCAGAGTTTTTTTAGAGCTGCCATTTTTGACATGCCATAAAACAAAGGCTCCAATCACTCAGAGTCATTAAAATTCCCATGGCATTTTTTGCAAGAGTGCAGACATTAACCTGGCTGTCCTGAACAAAATCCAGCCTGAGTGATTACCCACAGCATATCTTAATTCTCCTGTGGTTTCATTTGGACATGGCACAGCAAAATTTCACAGTTGATGCTCTGTATTGTTCAACATCTGCCATGGTCCACCTGAGAGTCAGCCACATTGCAGCAGAAAATGAGATCTTAAGACTAGGAAGGTTAATAAACAACATATGATACAGGATGGATAATTGTGAAATGCCATGCAATAAAAGAGCTACAGGCTTGCAATAGGCAGCAATCTGCTTGAAATGCCACCATGCAAAATATTTTTTTAAAATCCTCATTCCTATAATAACTGTAAACCATTAGTAGAATAATTTGTCATTCTGCATGAGGTCACAGGAAGCCCATTATAGGTTCTTGAAGGAACCTAGACTGATGTGACCTCTATAAAATGTATATTGCAGATATGTTCCAAATTGTAAGAGATATTCTCCAAACAAGACAGGGCCCAGCCATGGGCAGCAATCAGTTTCACAAACAAGTGAGGTCTCTGCAGAGAAAAGACATAAGTATCTTTGAGGATTAGCTAGTGGAGTATTGTTTTTCCTTTGCTGGGATTTAATAAAATTGTCCCAAACTCTAGAACAGTTCTGATCTTCTTGGAAAGTCAACCCTTCTGTTCAAGGCCTACATCTTCTCAGACTAGATGCCAAAGCAAAAGTACACCAGGTCCTTTGGGAAACCAGGTATGGAAGTATACTTGTCCTCTATAACAGCCTTTTCTAGAGCATTTAGGAGAGTAGAAGGCACTCAAGGTTTGATGGACATTTCATACACAATAACCACCACTTTAAGGTTTAATCAGATGTCTACAGATCTGTTCCAATGCAGATCCCCTAGCTTAAATACAGAATAGCTCCTCTGACCAAAAAAAGGCAGGGCCAAAGAGAGAAAGAAATCCTGACCTGATGCACATCCAAAAGGAAGCCTTGATACCCATGACCTAGCTCCTGTTCTGGCACTGTACTCGTGTATTTTCCTGTAGCTGTTGACCTCTGTGGGAAGAGGCCTTTGTACCTTGAACTTGTTGAGATGTAAGGAGTAGAATGCTTGGATGAATGAAGGAGAAGTGAAAGGAAAATGTGGATCTAGGCATTATTTTTAACAAAATCCACAAAATATTCTTAACAAAGCTGTGACATTTTAAAGGACCTTAAGATGGGCATGAATTGCATTTGACACCTATTTAAAGCATCCTTTATTTTATCTGATTGATTCTTGGAAAAAATCACCTTCAAACTGCTATGGATGGTGACAGAAGACAGAACATGTCCGGTGTGTGCCAATAGATGGATACAAATATGTATCTGTAACTGCTTCTTTCCAGCCATCTACTACTAACAGAGTTGTCCTTCATATGCAATATCCTAGAGCTTAGCATAGCCTCTGCAGGCCAGCACAAAATGCTGTCTTTTAAGGTCTTGCTTGGCAGCTACAGAGATAGGTGGAGTCCTGAAAGTCTTGCAAGCATCATAAAATGTTCACAAACTGTATTTTTTTAAATGCAAAGTCTGGGGACAAAATTAAACGCACTGGTTTTCCTTTCTTTCTCCCCTCCAATCAAATTGCCTCCTTGCCCCTCATCTATCCAGTCAAGATTCTCACAGGCTAATCACTTGGTGAGATCTTGTTGTTTCCCCGGGATCCAGTGAAACAAGGCTAGAGGATCTGATACTATCACTTAGGGAAGTAAAGAGCTTCTGCTTTCCTTCCAAACAGCAGCAGCAGCAGCTCCCATTTTGGGAGGAGGGGTTTCTGTGGCCCTGCCTGAGAACAAGGTGCTTAGTGTTTTCTTTTAGCACAAGAAGACACTCCTCTGTAGGAATGATTTACATCTATGAACAGCAAGCGATGCTTAACATTACATTGATGTAGACTTGGGAGTGCAGAGATAGCCAAATTAGGAGCTAATTGGTGCACTGGGGATTGACTGTTGGGCTCCCTTGGCTGCTGGATGTGATCAGGAAGAGAAAGAAAGAAGGAAAGAAAGAAAGGGAGAGAGCAGGAGCCATCCTCCAGCCAATGCCTCTCTAAAGGTTGGGATTCCTGAGGCCGCTTCTGTCTAGTGCTGTCAAGGTCAGCAGGTTCAGGTTCACTGAACGGTCAGGATGGTTTGAATTACTGGCACTGCCTGCCGATTCCTCCGCTGATCGTGATCCGTCTTCCAGCACCAGCTGCAGGATGATGCTCCCCAGCCATGTGCTGTGCACGGTGTGGGGCACAGGGAATGTCAGAGAGGCAGATGCTCTTGTTAAAAGGATAAGTTTTTAGGAAGATTTAAGGACCCAAGGCAATGCTGAAGAAAGGCACAGGCTCCAACCACTGAGCATGTGGCGTCCAGGTTTCTAGAAAGAGGCATTCTGATCCATTTTTCTTTTACCTGGATAACTGCACATTTTATGTGAAAGTCTTTATTTAAACCACACTGCTTGGACATTTTCTCCCCAGACACACATAGCTGTGTGACCAGGCTAAAAGGCAGGGTAGCCAGCATGTTCCTACAAGGCTGTCTGCAGAGAGTGCCAGAAGGTGCTCAGAAAGCTGACTGCTGGTGTGCCCTGCAGCAGGTAGTCTTGGAGCCACTGAAGAGACCTCACCAGAGCAGTGGGGAGAAGCTGTGTCTGCAGAGGCATGAGTTTGCATAGCCAGGCTGTCAGTGTCACAGATGTGTGCCTGGGGTGGCACCAGTGTGTGGCTGAGCGCCCGTGTGTGTGTGTACTGTACATGTGCTGTCCAAGCAGCCACAGCAGCAGTGATAGCAGAAGTATGTGAAAAAGACTGAGGCAGGAAAGAGCAACAAGAGGGATTTAGAAGACAACAGGGCTGTGTGGAAGTAGTGTCTAATGTTTGTCTTAGACAAGAACATCTCCACAGTCATCCTTTTCTTGCTTTCAGTGAAGTTGCACTACAGATAAATCTGGCCCTCTCAATCTGTAAGCTGAAGTGCTTACTCTTCTTATTCTGAGCTCTGTTGTGTACCTCTGTGAGTCAGTCAGCTCCTGGTGCAGTCACTCCTGTGCTATAGCCATGGATATGCAGCTTTTGTACTCACACCTCTGTGTCTGCTTGCCACACACATTTCTACACCTGTTGAAAACTCCGTGTAGGGCCGAGAATGCAAGGGACTGCCCATACCCAAGGCCTCTTGCACAGCACCTTCAGTGCTCACCAAGACATGGAAGAGATCAGGGTTAATGTCATGCAATCTGCTCCACAGAAGGGAAGCCCCATCTCCTCTAAGCTTAGCACAGGTATTCTAATGAGCTCTGTGTGTAGCCTGCACTAGGAAGCACCGTGTGCCTACTGTCACCTCCCTTCAACTCCTGTCCCAGTTCCCTCTTCCACTGCAGAGCAAGGGGCTATGGCAAGAAGGGTCAGAAACAGTGCCCAGTATCATGCTGGTTTACATTAATGGGATACACACAGTGTAATCCAGCAATGGAATCAGCTCTACAAAAGGAGGTAATAGCAGGCTGCCATGAACAGAGCAGCTCAGGTAATTGGTTTATCTATCTAGAAGCAGTAGTAGCAATCTCTGCACAGACAGAGTAGCAGTAAAGTCTCTTCCTTAAGGCTATTTCCTTTGTCTTTTCAATTGCTTGCACATCCATGTGAGATAGAGAGAGAGAGAGGGAGAAATGTTAATTTGTGAATTAATGGCTTTTCTCTGAGGAATTGTAAATTCAAATGTCACCTCACAGGGTGACACTACGCTGGGCTGCTGAGGAAGCAATGATAAGATCCCCCCCATCCCCATGCCGACATATACCCGTGCCCCTCCCCTCTCTGAAAGATAGCTACGAAGTGGAACATGCTACTTTTAATTTGCAGTAACACCACAGCAGAGGGATGCAAGAATGACTGCTTTCCAACCCTCCCTTCCACAACAAGCTGGGCCACATCTTCCCCTTTCTACCTCTACCTCCTTCCACCCCCTCTTCAACCCCTCCCATTTTAAACTGTGTCCAAGACAACACATTATCTCAACTCCCCCCACCCTGAACTAATCAAAGGATGAGCTAAGGGAGGGCTCTTTAGAATGGATGCCTCTGCAACCCTCTCCTCTCCTGCAATAATCAGGTGAATTAATGACCCTGAAGTTAAAGTGAGTGCTGATACTCAGGCGTTGTGCAGCGTAGGGGAGAAAGCCTTCATTGTTTTCGAGCAGGAGGCGGGCAGCAGCAAGGGAGATTCATGGATGGAGATTGAATATGCAATTTTCTTTCACCTTGCCAAGAGCTGCCCCTGGGCTGTGCCTGGCCTAAATTTTTTTTTTCCTCTTGCCATCTCTGCCTTATTCGGCCCTCCCACCTCCCTTCCATTCTTTCCAGAAAATTACCTTCAAAATTGATTTCCACTTTTACAAACAAATATAATGGGAACATGAGGGGGGAAAAAAATCTTGGGCTGTGATGAATTAGGGCTGTCAGGTGCTTCCAAGTCTCCTTTGTTTTTGTTTTACTGCCTGTTAGGTTCTTTGTTTTTCCAGCAACTGGGAATAATGCCCCTGCCCACACAGTCCCCATGGTCCGTGGCTACCTTCACAAGATATGGCCACCACCTGATGTCATCACTGTGTTATCCCTGCTCTCCATCACTGTGACCAAACAGCCACTGCTAACAGACTGCCCTGGCCCTTCACACCAGGACACAAGTGATCTCGTGGAGACACTGCATGTCCCACCCTGCTGGGGATCTGGGTCCTACAGCCCAGGTACAGGTCTGTTGATTTGCCTCTGATCTTCTTCACCCTCCTCCTCCTGTTTTCCCTTGCCTTATTCAGCTGATGGACAGATTCCAGCTCTCCCTGTTCTGACAGATCAGCCAGAGTCATTGGCATGTCACTGTGACCCATGTTTTGTCTCAGTGCCATGTCACCTTGATTCCACGGTAACATTGCCCTTATGTCTCATTGCCATGTCACTTGACCCCAAACCAGTGTCATCTCTCACTGGTCATGGCATCCTCATCCACTCTTATACCAACAACCCTCTAAAATACCATTTGCCTGCACATTGCCAGCTATTTCTGATTGCTTTTGCAGTTGATTCTCTCATCTGCTGCGCATTAACCTGGGATCCTCATGGATTCAGACACCATGCTCCCTCTGACTCTCATACTCTTTACATCCATGAAATCATATAACAGTCACCTCCATGACTGCAGGCAGACCCAATGTAAAACTCATCTAAAGTGAACAGGAAGATCCAGAGAAGCAGATATAGCAAAACTGGGGAGCAGCCTTTGCACAGGTAGACTCGCGGGGGAGGCAGAGACACTGGGAGGAGTTGTAGCTGCCTGACTCCTGTTGACACATTAGCTGCAACAACCACTCTCAAGAATCAGTCAAAAAGTGGAAAAAGATCTAACCACAAACTAGATACCCATAGTAAACAGTCAGAAAAGCACACACCCATGGTATTCACACAAATAAATGTGAAGTTCTATGCATAAGTAGCACCCAAAAAACACAGCAAATTAATATTAAAGACACAAGTAATGCAAACTGGGACACACAGAGGTACTGATGCAGGTGCATGTCAATTAAATGTAATTTCTGAAAAAACAAATAACTTACAAAAGTATATGTACACTAACTAAATGAAAACCTGTAACTCAAAGTAATTTCCTTATATTAACATGTACAGAATCAAATCATGTAGACAAATACAAAATATTTACATAAATAAACAGCCTTTATACAGGCAAGAACAACCAATATGTGTATATATAAATATATATATATATATAACATACACACAAATATATAACCTCAATGCAAATACACATCTGTACAAACTATATACAGAAGTGCACAGCACTAGCAGGCTACATATTCATATCCAGCAACCACAAAGATACAGTGATACTCCAAGTATGTAACAACACATACACTCAGAATATACATACAAATATACAACATTCACATATATGCTGAAAATGTGAATACAAATACCTCGCATTTATAAAAATACACAGCACTAATACTGAGCCATACATGCCCAGACATCCATATGATCCACAGTATCCATCCTCCTGCTAGGCAATGTTATACACAGCTTAACATACACATTTTCCAGGTCTCCATAGGCATGCACAAAAATACGGGTCCAACCTGCCACTCACCCCAGTACATAAGCACAGATAAGTAGAAACCAGTGATCCTAAGACAGAAATACAAAAAACCAAACAAGCGTGCATTCCCAGAGACACAAATACACAATCAGAGATGCACACAAATACAACTGAAGCCAGACCAGCTTGTCTTCAGCCAAACTAAGCAGCACTATAAGCTTTAGAAGCAGGGCATTCTGTCCAAACTGCTTTCTGTGATGTAAGCTGTTAACTCTCCCTTACCTGACTTCTCCTGAGCAATGCGTACTCCCCAAACTCCCAGCGTGTGTGCAGGCACGCTCACACAAACACACATATCCTGTTTCTCCTGCTTACAGACTGACCTCCAGATTCCTGGTGCAGCAGCCCACATTTCTGTCAGTGCTGTGCTGCTTATTCATTGTCTTCTGCTTCATCCAGTTTCCCCCTCCTCTCTTTTCCTATACATATTCTCCCTTTTCTGACATCCTCCTGCAGTTTATTTATAGAGGTGCAGGATGAGTAGCAGGTGCTTTTCTTATGTCCTTCCAGGGGTCTCACTAGCCAAAGACCTTCAGGAGGGAGAAGTGGGTGATTACCTAGAACAAACTCCCTCTTCAATTCATATTTTCATCTAGAATGTCAGGGAGTGTTGCCTAGACTTGTGCGTATAAGCACAGTGAGCCTGGTCCCCTGTGACCCCTCCTGTTTGCAGAGATACACCATTGCTGCAAGCTGCCAGCCCCTGGAAACTCAGCCGTGCTGGATAAAATAACATAGTCCCAGGGAAAGTAGGAGAAAGACATTGTGAGAGTGTGAAAGACTCCAGAATCTGCTCAGCCCATCTGCCCATCCATAAACTGCTGTGTGTATGCCCCACAGCTCTGTGTGATGGTTGGAACATGGGGTTAGCACCTGAGGCAATATAACTGCATGTGTCTCCAGTGTCATTAAGACTATTGCTGACCTGCAATAAAGCAGTCATATAGAATAACAAAAACAAGTCAGCTGTGGTGACAAAAAATCACATTGCGAAACAATGCAGGCTCACCACAGACAGTAGTGCTGTTCTGTCACCTGCAGGGGTCCAAACACACCCTGTTGTTTTCAACAATTATTAGGGTTTGAGAAGAACAGAAATATACCTAATATGCCCAGAGATGAACATACATCAGGCCATGACACAGTCAAGTGGAATGACTCATTCAAATTCTTTGCAAACATATGCAGGCAGCATAGAAAAATGAATGAACGCATGTCCGGGACAGTTCTGGGCTAGACCTCTGCTCTGGTACAACTCCAGCATAAGCAAAGCATCACCATACTGCAGGTGACAGCATGACCACATTATGTTCTGAAACAACCCCAGTATGCTGTGGAACACTAATATCATATTTCATGGAAACACACCATTCTGAACATGGTGCTGCAGCGACATAGCTGTATTGACTTCACTGTCATGGCCAGTCTCTTTTCAACCAACACGTTACATCAGCTGCAGTAACAACTCTATGAATTGCAATGACAGCACGGTAGAAACAGCACCAGTGAGCCGACAATTACCATGTTAGAACAACCTTACTGCATGCCGTGATGGAAACATACCACAAGAAACGATTCACAGCTGCTTCTGTGAAGAGTGTAATGGCCCTGAGTGTAATGGGGCAGCAGAGCAAGTACTGATACAGTTAATCTCATCATTAGTGTCACAAACCCACAACCTATAGTGATAGTTACAACAACAGGATAACCACAACCAAACTGCCTGCAAACACATACTCTGTGCCACTGACAATGACACAGTCATCTGAAATGTCATAGCTACATCTTTCAAACTGCATTATCCCTGCCACTCTGAACAACACAAATGGGATCATACTTGCAGTGCAGTGCATACTCAGCTACTGTATATCTGCCCAAAAACTTACACACATTACACACCTCTCCACTCCGTGCTACTTTCCACTTGAAGAACATTTTGAACTCAAGTCTTTAAAACAGTCTGTGTCATGGGGGGGCACTATTTTACAAAACAGCTTTCAGTACTGTGGCTGTCACAGATATCCCTGCCTCACACTCCACTGGAAGGAGGCATTTTTAATTTCCCAATATAAAAATGAGATCATGGCAAGGTAGGAAAAGTCTCAAGCTAAACACTGTCAAGACCCTGCTCTGCTCAGAGCAGGACTCAGAGTCCTTCCATTTGGAGTGAGAAAAGAGAAAATCACCTGTAGCAAAAGCACTGATTTTCAGTAGAGGGTGTTGTGGCAATAACAGTCAGAAAATTGTATGAGCAGCACCAAAGAGAAGGGCAGTGGTGCTACCTATCCTACAGCTACAGGATTAACAGTGCAGATGCTCCTACAGATAGTGGGCAGCACCCTGTTCAGCATAGCTCAATCCCATTTGAACAGCGTGGTGAACCATCTGCACTGATACAGCTAACACTTCTTGGAAAACACCACCAGATCTGTAGAAATCTTCACTGACTCTTCACTGTCCCCCTGCACTGACACAGCCCTGCATTACTAGGCATCAATGTAATTCACTCTAATCATCAAAGTGACAAGTGAAGAAAGGGAAGGAGAGACTTCTGCCTTCTCAGGTTTGCTCCCCCATCTCTGCTGGGGATTCCTTTACTGCAAACAGCCTGAGTATTATTGCCATTTACCGTAGCAATCACTCTGTCCCCTCCTCTCCCACAAACCTAGTGCTGATATTAGCACTGATCACACTAACAAGCCTTTGGGTTTTATTACTACTGATACTAATAATACTGGACACATTAGGTCTGCTCCCACCAATAAGAGGCTGCAGATATGATCCCTGCTAATGCCGATAATACTGGGGGATATTATCTCTGCCATTGTCAGCACTGCAGATATTATTGCCAGTAATGCTGTCAAATACTACAGATATTGTCAGGGACCAAGATTAATAATGCTGAGAATGTTATAGCACCAACCTCACTGGAAGTTGAATCCCAAATGAGAATTTAGGTTTAGACAGGAAGTCTGCAGCCTATTACAGAAAGAAAGGGCCATGTCTCATAAGAATGGTTTTGTAAAAATCGCTCAAGTTTCACCCAGTTGAAGATGCTGTGGTATGCTGGCAGTGGCTTGATATACTCTTTTCCTGTTATATAATTATTTATCTATATCTTTCTCTCTACTTATCTGTCTTTCACTTTCTCTGCATTTTTTCTTTTTTTTTTCTCCTTGTACAGTGCTCAAGACTACAATGTGAGTGATACTAAGTTTTTGTTAGTGCCTCTGGGTCACCCCAGTTATCATTCTTTTAGCTGTCAATTAAGAGATTATGAAAAAGCAGAAATAGTTGCATATTTTTCCCCTTTGTCCTTCTGGACATTATATTGCTGCTTCTTAGTCTGGCAATGACCCTGCTGAGCATGGTTGGCCTGCCATCACAGAGTACTACAACACTCAAACCATAAAGAGCCAGGAATTAACATTTTCTGATGCAAATTGATCGTGTAAGACCCTTACTGGTCTTGAGAAAGTCATTACATGCTGCAGGATCACTTCTGCCTTTGGAAGATGGTGGGTGTAAGGTCAGAGGGAAGTTACAGCTCCATTGGCAATGCCCACAGACCACAAGAAATGGTGCACACTGCACTTCACAAATGGTGGTAAGCTTTTTTAGTCAAATTATTTTGAAAATTACAGCAGACCAACTCTATCACAGAAGTCAGAAGTTTTGCAATCACTGGTTATAAACTGAAACAAAAGGGTAATGTGGTCTTAACAAGGTAAATCCTGACCCTCTGTTCTTGGCATTCACCTGAGGAAGACATACTGAGTTTTGAAGAAAGACTGGTGGCCAGACAGTTCTTTGTTGTGACTAGTAGACACTCAGAGCTGCTTCCCAGCTAGCTCTCTCTCAATGTCATGCCTTGCCCAGGCCACCCTTGCACTTGCAACCAGTGTACTTGGTAGGTTGGGATTGCCACTCTTCCCTCTTAACTCCCTGTGAGGACACACCTGGCTGTCAGCATCCATCCCTGAGCCCACCTCATGCATCCGTCTGGCTCCCTCTGTCCAACTCGGGAGTTCTGCTACATCATCTTGACACATAATTATCTCTCCTCTTCTTAATCATCTGTGCTACTGCCTAATGTAGACACCAGCTGCAGCAAGGAGGACCTGGGGGAGGGGGTGTGCTCGCATAGAAGCTTCTCTGTCTTTCTCCCACCCTGTTCCCCCCAGCCATCACAGAGGTTGCTAACAAGGTTTTCAGAACTGGTGATTCAGGAACAGCTTGGTACTTCCCCTTTCTGCTGAACTGCATTCCTCACTGAGGAATCCTTGCCGCAGAGCTGGTCCAACAGAGCGGAAAGAAAGAGAGAGCAGTGCTGCTCCTTCTGCCTCCTTTAGGGAAGAACCACTCCCTAAATGCTTGGAAAGTAGATGTGCAAAGCTCACAAGGGCTTTTTGATGTGAGAATAAAACCTGAAGTTAAGAAAGAAACTGCAACAAAGTGTTCAGAAGCTCTGGGAAATACTGAGAAGGTGTATGTATACAGCTAAATATGAAGGAAATATTCACATTATGTCTCTTGACAAACTTTTCCTACTCCCCATCTCAACTAGAAACAATCAGAATGTTCAGAGCTACTGAGGAAACTGCCCAGGAATGAGTGCAGGTCACTGGCTTTGCAAAACTTCCCCTTGGACCCTTCTAACCTTAGGACCCAGCCCTGCAAATGGACGATATTTTTCAGCATTTCTGAAGGCTAGTGTGAGCCCAACTATGGGCTCATGGTTAGATATGTTCAGATATGTTAGATATATGGGTCCCAAGTGAGCTTTCTCTGGGTCAGGAGCACAGCATGTCCCTGCAGCAGATATCTGGGATGGCAGGATTAAGGCTATTATCTAAGGCAGTTGCAACCATGTCATGTAAATGCCACCTAAAACTCTGAGACCTAAAGACATCTGCAGGATTGTCTGGTTGCTACCTTCTTCATTCCTCGTGGGATATGTGGGCACTTGGCCAACAGCAAGGAGCTGCATAGTGTCACTTGCCTAAATCAAATCTGGAATGAATTAAGGACAGACACAAAGAATTGTTCTTACTGTCAATATATCATTGTGAAGTGTCACAGTCTTAGATGGCTGCTCTGTTGTTTCTGTGTTTAATTGTCTGTTCCAAAGAAAGCTCAAGTTCTGAGGCTGGAAGTGACTGTGTGGCTGCATCTAAAGTGGGATGATCTTTCCAGGTATAGCCTGATTAGTAGCCTATGCCAGATTGAAGAACTTCATTTCTAACGAGATGTGGAGGCACCATGTTGAGAGCTGGTGATCACCATGTTGGACTGTATGAGAGCAGGGATTCACAAAACCCCAAAATAACTGCCAGGGGATCTGCACAACCATTAGAGAAACATGTCATTTAGTTTGAAATGTCACTATTTCCTGTATATGTAATGATGCCAACTGCTGGAAAGGTTTGCAACACTTGTCTCTTATTCCTGACATTTTTTTGACTTTGAGGCCTTGACTCAGCCCTTCCATTGCTACACTTTTCTCTTAGCTGGGCCCTACTGCCATCTAGCTGGGAAATGGATCTTCCTCTGGGGGCCCGATCCAATTTCCAATGACATCAGCAAAAATCTTCCCATTTGCTTTAAGAGAAGCTGGATTTGGTCCTTGCATCTAGTTTTACTTTGTATTAGGGAACAGGGGAACATGATCACTGCCTTTTATTCTTAGGCTTCCTGTGTTTATTTGGATCAAAAACTTACAGATGTGAACCTCACCAGAACCAATACTGAGAAAATTACTAGCAAAACCTCAAAATGCAGTATCTGTCTCAGAAGAGCTTTCTCTTCTCACCACATATCACAGAGAACTCTCGTGTTCTCTTGCACTGCACAGCGTTGGGATGGCAGCACACACAGCACACTGAGCCACCAAAGAGGTTTTTCCATGCAACAAGCAGTACAGCATACTGAAGTCAGAGCTGAACCCAACAAACTGGTTTGTCAGTATTCCTTAAAAGGTACACCTCCTGGCCCTCAATTTTAGAACAAATCAAATTAAAAAGACAGATGTAAGGAAAAGTGTTTGGAAGCCACCATAAGAGTACCAAGACCTTATCCACCCTTCCTGACTCAGTCTATTTAGACTTGAGGCTCCAGGTTTTGATTCATTTCAGGATCTTTGCCCCGAATATTTCACAGCAAGTAGGAAGCAAAAGGAGATGCTTAATACTATTTCATTACAGCCTTAGTGAAAGGCTTAGAAACAACCTTAGGATCACAGTAGTCAGAAGACCTCCTGTTCTGCTTTCAGACTGTTGCAAGCATGACAGTTCTGCTATGGTAGATGCTACTCATTGAAAACTGGGCCCTTGTGATCACCAGCTAATGTAGCTCGTGGCACATCACAGGGCAGGAGCTTGTTTGCAAGGGGAATGAAAGACAACTCCCACATTGCTGGTGCTTCTCCAAGATGGCATTTAGTTTGAAATTGAGTGAGTCAGGGAAACCATGTTTGCCCACAGTTCAAAGTCCGGGCACCTGCTGGCACCTGGGGAGTTCAGTTCCAGCCGTTTCCAGCAGTGAATGAACTTGGGATCAGCTCCAGCAATGGAGACGGCTCTCTGCCTGCTGAGCAGATGTCTGGAGACGCAGCCTGTCATGAAAGGGCCTCGGAAGAAGAGCATTCCAAGCCAGCAGGGCAGTGGCGGAAAACTGGTCTCTGTTGCTAAAACTGATCTAGCCCCTGGAGCAGCTGCAAACCTTGGCCTGAAATTGGAGCCTGTACATGGGGACAAAGAATATAAAAGGGAGGATGAGCTTCTCCCCTCCCCCTACCTTCATCACGTTTCCTCTTCTCGCCATTCGACCGAGGAATCCCCAGGATCCCGTTAATGGAGTAAGAGCCCACTGGATCATTGGAGGCACTGGAGACAGGAGGGGATGCTGTGCTGGGCACTGGACAAAAGCAAAAGGGAAAAAGGGCCATCAGGAGAGCAGCACAGCACTCAGGGATCCCCAGCTGAAAGCTATGCATGCCACCAGTCTAATAGTAAAGCCTGGGCACTAAGCAGATTCCCAGCCCCTCATGCTGAAGGACTTTCTCTACTGTATCCCAACAAAGCTGCATCCCAGCTTTGCTTGTCCACTTCTATACTGTAGCTTTGCAGCCTTCCACTACAGGGCCATTGATAACAAGTAAGTGTATTCCATCAAGAAGCTAAATGTTGTTACATCCCAGTTCAGAGCAGGCTTTCAAGGTAATTGGGTGAAATGCGGCACAGGCCGCATTCTCTAGTGGAGACTTCATAGTCCATCCATATTTTACCAGATAATTTCCTCTCAGCATTTTTTTAACCAGGAGTGCATTTCCGTGCTGGACTGAAGCACTGAAATTCAGTTCCCTACTGGAATGACTGGGTGATACATGCTACCACGCAGATTAATGAAAATCTAGTGCCTTCCTTTTATACTGACCAATATTGATAGGCAGAATGATCTGGCCACTTGGCTGTCCAAGATTGCTCATAAATTTCCAATATATCAAAAATGACAAGTAATCCAGATTAGAAATGATCCCTTCATGATAATCAGGCCTTTAGAAAATAGAACAGGTAGACCAGCAGGCATACCTATTTCGTCCCAGTGTGTCCCAGTAATGGAGAGAATATCCCAGTTCTCTTACAGGCCACTATTCATCATTCAGCTCATAAAGCACTGACCTGAAGCAATCAATACGCCCAACAGAAGCCTTTCAGGATGGAGCAGAACCTTTCAACATTCTCCAATGCAGACCCACTTCCTAGAACATCCCAGAGCAATGAGAGACTCCACTAGAAGCACTCACAATCACTATCGCAGCTCAGCCATTGCATTCCCTAGACATTGCACTACTGTTCCAAGAAGGAATATCTGCCAGCTCCATCTGTTGTGATCAGTGATTGCCAGTCCAGTGAGCAAGTCTGTATTAAAAGGGCATCCAGAAATACTCTTCCGTATTGGCCCATTGCAACCCTGAATACAGTTTGTGCACAGGATTACATCTACCAGCTCTGTCCCATGCAGATGAGCATTTTCCAGTAAATCCTTGTGTAGCAGCAGATTCTCAATAACCAACAGAATCTAAGAAAGACTTAGGCCACAAATAACCCACTGTATTTCACAATATCCCAGAATACTGCATGTTTTTCCTGCTCTAGTTTGTCACTAGATAAAGCTATGCTAGCAAGAGCAGACATATTCACCACACAGCCCACAGAATGAAAAGTACCTCATCACACATCTAACACAGTACTTTTAAACAGACTAGGAGGCATTTGGTCACTGTATTACAGCCTCCATCTTCTGTTCACCTCAACAAACCAGCAAAACATCTCCCCCAGCAAAAAAAAATGCACTTTCTCAGTGAAATACACCCATGGGATACCTGACTGCAGAGCTAGAACAATGAAGAACTTAGTTGTGAGGCAGCTGGACTATTTTACCCATGTTTGTGTATTACTAGCACTAAGAAATTGATCACTTCCATCAAAGGGAGAGGAGATGAGAGAAGAAAAATTGGTAGGGAGGAAAAAGAGAGTCAGAGTAAGGACAAGGGAAAAGGTGAAGACTGACACTTAGGACAGCAGTAAATACTTTTCTATGAGAAGATGAAGGAGAGAGCATGAACGTGAAATGGACGTTAAAGCAGAATCACTGGGGCAAACCCCTTTTGGGCTAGTTTCTCTGTGATTCACTTCTCTGCAATGCAACAGGGGAGACAAAGAATAGAAAACTCTGATTTTCATGGAGGCTTCTTTCCCCCCACCTCCTCCCTTTTGCTCTGCTTAGCATCTGCTTGTCAGACTTTGTTCCCTCAACTAAGCTTCATCCCCATTTCCACTTGACCTGTCACCACCCCTCATGCCACTCTACTTACCAATAGTATGTCCTGGTGCAGTCACACCTGTCCCACTCCCATCTGGTGTTGGGTGAAAAGGTTGCTGAACTTTGGTTCTGATGATCCTGGAAAAGAGTGAAACACATTCAGAACTCAAATGCATCTTCTCTGTGCCTTCGCAGACCCACAGTCCCAGATATCAGAACCTGAAGGCTTGATCTGAGCTCTCAGTGCAGCAGAGCAGCTTCATTTGCCTTGTGGTCCTGATTCTACTGCTTTAACAGTCCAGCTCTCAGAGAATCATCCTATTTCTGCTCTGTCATCCTTATCCCAAACCTGGGTGTTCACTGCATAAGGATGGTGTTCAGTAAGCAAGCTAGGATCTCTGTGTGTTAACAGAGCATTGTCATTTCTGGTCTGATCTGTGAGCATAATCACAGTGCAGTCTTTGCAGCTAATAGAGACATTGCTGAATTTACAAATGCTGTAGCTTTAATTTTGTTGTCTACCTGAAAAATACCCTTCTGACTGACTAAATGCTTTGTGCTGTGGAAGGCTTGCCCAAAGCCCTTGCCCTTCATAAATGAGGTGAAATCAGAAGGCATCTGTAGGGAGTGGTGATAGGATATAGATCACCAGGAAAAAAGGTGCATCAAACAGGGCAAAAATTGGTGTTTGTCAGGTGGTGAATGAACACAGCATGGGAACTCAAAAAGACATCACAAAGCTTATAATGTAGCTCGGAATGGCAATAAACTGAACTGTAATTGTCAGTGCTCCGTTTCTTGTTACATGAAATCTTTCACCTCTAGGTCACTGGTTTAAATCCAGCTTAGGCCAGTGGTGAAAGAAAATCACTAGTACCTAGTACCTGACTGGCAAGGTCCCTGACTACTGGCAGATACTGGGTATCTGTGAGTTGGGAACAGCTGTTCCACCAAGAAACTCAGTAAATAAGCCATGACCTGTGAAGGCCATGGAAACTGACTTCCTTTCAGAGATTGGAACAAGCCTCTCCTCTCTTCAGCCACTCCAGCTGGGGTGTAGGCTGCAGATTCTCTTCAGCCTGAGTTTCTGGAACTCTTAGCCCTGCATTATATTAGCTTTATTTTCTACCCAAAATCTCTCCAGAAAGTGAAAGCAAGTAGAAGATTCTTCCTACCCACTTGAGAGCTTCCTTAAAAAATTGTTCTAAAGAATAAGTTGGCAAAACTTCTAAGAGCAAATGTGTGGCTAGTGGGTGATGATATGGCATGGATAGAGATAGGCAGAGACATTGTGAGGGCAATTTTTAAAAACTACAACTTCTGAGTGAAACCTTCTTAGGAAGAGACCCTCTCACCTCAGCATGTTAGAAAGCTCTGCTACATGCTTGATGAAGCCTGACCAGTAGCTGGACTGCCTGGGGCATAGCTGGAGACAGAGAATGTCAAGGTTCTGGCTGAGGATGGAGATCCAGATCGTCACTCCATATAGATCACTGGTACCAGATGTCCTAACCTGTAGTTGCTGAGAACCTATAGAAAACTTGTCTGAAGGCCTTGGGGCCAGGTCCTGAGGTCACACGATTTGTACTAGGTGAAGAGCTGATCTGAAAACTGTGCTACAGCAAATAATATAACTTTTATCCTTCTTTTCTGGTTTTTTTCTTTTTTTCTTTCTTCCCCTCTTGTCTCACATTCCCCCTAAAACCCCCTGAAGTGCCACTCTGGTTGTGTGAGTTTATTGATTTCCCCCAGCCCAGAGAAACAGAAAAAGGGGATGGGGTGCAGGCAAAGGGATGGAAATAGAAAGCTATAAATTATTTGTGACAGGAAAGCAATAGTGCCAGAGTGCTGAGCACAAGTCCCGTGTCACTATTAGATTCCTTTTAGCCTGATGACACTGTAAAAGAGGTTAAGTGTCTGATGGAATCGTACACCTTGGGGGCAGGGGCAGTCCAGGAGCAGAACAAGCCACAGAGAGCGGGTATATCAATTCTCCACGCCAATAATATTCCTCTCATTGATCGCAACACAAAGTTCAAAAATCTCATTATAGCTAGGCAGTCCTGGAACTTTTTTAAAATCAATAGAGTGATATAATATATGTATACTTTGTATAAATGTTTCTATCCATCTATCTATCCATCTATCCAAAATCTGCCTGAGGGTGTCTAAGTTAACCTACACATTATACTGTGTTATGTTCTATTGTAGTGTAGCATAGTGAATGGATTAGAAGATTTCCCCTGCAGCCTTAGATGACATATTATAAAACGTCCTGTTAGCACTGAGGTGACATCAGACAGTTCCATTCATACTGAGATATGACATCAGATTTACCATTTGTACTGGGAGATTGCACCAGGCAGCTCAGCTTCTACTGAGGGGAACCATAAGATGAGTCTAATTATACTGAGATGGCAGATCAGGCTGTGCTGAATCATGCTGCATGAAAATTGCAAAGTTTCAAAAACCCATTTAGAGTAAAAACAGCCTGTGAAACGCTGCAGGTATAAAATGCCTGTCCATAATATTCCAAAATCCAGGCAGGGGATGAAGACGAAGGTTCAATTTCCTTCCCCATTCAGTTTGAGGTCTCTTGGCTGAGAACACCAGTTAGTGCCAGTTGTGACTGTGTTTACTGAGATGTGTCCATTAGGAACTGGAATGAGACTCACCAGCTCATTGCACCAAGTAGCTGTCAGCTGGTAATGATTTTCGGTCACTACCAAGCAGGGCCAGATTTCTGCTAGTGACCCAGAGGTGAAAGGTTTTGTTCAAAAACATTCCCTTCCTAAGAATGAAACTGGTTTTATGTCAAAAGAAAGTGTCTGGAAACCGTGAGCAGAGGGGAGCAGTTCTGGTTGTGCTGCCTCCAGTGGCTTGGGTCAAATAATTTTTGGCATCAAATGCACAGTGAACCTAATGAGGTATCTGGTAGAACATATTTTCTATGGCTAAAAGATGAGGCAGGTCTTGAAAAGACTCTCCCCAGCAGTGTTCCTTTGCCCTAAAGTCATGACTGAACTCCAGTGTTTTAAGGAAAGAGGGGAAATTTCAGGATCCTAATGCTCAGTACAGAGCACGGCAGTGCATCCCCCTGGGTCGATTCACTTAGGGACAGTGATAAACAGCAGAATAGCCAGGCAGCACTGCTGCTGCTTTGGGAGGCTTCAAGCAAGTCTGTCCTACACAAGACCACCTAATGAAACAGCAGATGAAAGATGAGCAGAGCTGACCTGGCCCCGTAGCAACAAATGCAGCATAATAATGCTGTCTTTAAACTTCAGCGTTGCTGAAAGCTTCTCACCCTTCCCAGGGATTGAAGTACACACTAAGCCAGCTCTGCTGCCTCAAATCTGGGATTTCTGGATTACTGCTGTATAAGAGGTCACAAAACCTCGATCACCTCTTGCTGTCTGTGGTGGGTTGTTCTTGCCTCCAGACACTGGAGGAAGACAAGTTTTGCAGATTACAGCCTTTCCCAAAAGCAGAAGGGACACAAGTCCTGGCACACCAGTTAGCAGTGCTGATTTCTTGAGATAAATGCCAATATTTTCAAACATCTTTTTCCAAGAGAAATTGACCCTTTGGACTAAATTAATTCCTGCTCTAATTCCATCACAATCAGTGACTCCAAGAACAGCATTTGTATTTAATTCGGAACATAAACTGGTACTTACTGTAAATTCCCATTTTTCATTTTCCAGTGGGAGATTTTTGTACAAGTTGACTACTTTGAGTTTTGGATAATATAAACAGATTTAATATATAACCTTCTGAAGTTTCAGCAACAGGACATTTATAGATCTTTGATTGCAGTAAAGCAACTGAACTTCATTCCACAATCTGAATTTAATATGCAATATTATGTTAAGTGATGGCATATAATGTCATTACAGTAAATAGTATCATACTGTGAATTATACATCCATCCTGGAATTAATGAGTTGCTATAGTTGGTTTGTAGTAACTCTTTCTAGACTTAATATTACATACAGCACCAGCTGAAACCAATTGCTTATTTCCAAATGCCTTTGACTTTCTTTAAATGTTCAACATTAGATCATGAATTTCCAGTGTTTGATTTCTATTTCATTATTTTTGTCAGTTTCAATGGAATCCCTTTTCTTGATTCTGAATACAGATGGACAGACAAAAATCTTCTCTTCTAATATTATAACAAGTTCTAATCAAGAGATGTAACAAGAAATATTAGAGGTTAAAATTAGCTGAGCCAGAGTGCTTCCTGAGAAAAACTTTCATCCTTGTAAATAAACACGTAGAAAATCACTTCTAACTTGTCCAGAAATTACTTGCTAAAAGAACATAGGAAAGATCGTAGAAAACTCACCTTGCTTCTCTGACATTTCTATCCAAACTCTCTTAAAACCTAACATACTCTGTGGTTTCTTCTCTCTTACTATGGCTGGCATAGTGTTTTGACAGTACCTCAAATAAAAAAAAAATCATACTAGGGCTGATCAGAGGGAGATAAAGTAGGAGTGAATAATCTGGAGCAATTCTCTTAGTCCTGGAAGAATAGAATGAAGTTGAACTGCAGGAAAGATTGTTGTCTCAAGAAGACCCTGAGAGATTTCAGAAAGCATTGGCACCCTCACTATGATCATATTCCTTTGTCGTGGATTATTTTTGAGAGTGGAAGGATACACTCAGCAGAGCACCAAACTCCTTGTAATTGTTTTGGAGTATTCATATTTTAAACACTCCATATTAGAAGCACATTACAAGACCCCAGGGTGTGCATTACTGGGCAATTAAAATGGTTCTTGGAAGGCTAACACAGTGAAGCTTCAGCCTTTTCTCTGCAGTGTCCAGGGGAGGCTGCGATGGCCAAGGCGCTCACACCCCGCTGTGCCGCGCTGCTCAATTAGCGCCGGGCGGTTCTGCCGAGCGCACGGCAGCCTGCGGGGCACAGCCAGCGGGGCCCAGCGACACACTGAAGCCTTCTCTGCGTCACATGGCCCCCTGCAAAAGGGCTTGTGACCATCCCAGTGATGCTGGCAAAGAGGGACAATGTGGGATGAGAAGCAGCAGCTTTGGGGTCTTTGGTGGAAGCCCCCATGGAGCCAACAACATCCCACCTGCAGATTGGTGCTGCGGAGGCACGAAGAGCTCTGAACGTGGCTTCGGTTCAAATAGAGACAGTCTTATGTTTCTGTGTGTAGGTTGAAACGCAGCTGAATTCACGGCTGAGCAAAAGAAGGGGGGAGGGAAAATCTTGTTTGCCCGAAATTCAAAATGGAAAGCGAGCTTTGTAACATGGTGAGGAAAAGCCACCAAGGGATTTGGGGGTGAAGGAAGGGAAATAGAAAGTCTGATAGTTAGAGCTTAATCCGATTTAGGGAAGGGCTTCAGTTCTTGCTCTGTCATGGACCTCTCTCATCAAGAGTTTGGACAAATGGCATTTCTCTCTGTGCTCTGTTTCCTGCCTGAAGTGTGAAGATAGGAGCATTGCCGTGCCACCTGGGGCACAGTGAGGACAGCTGGAAGGAGGAGTGAAGGGCTCAGACTCTCTAATAAACAGGGGCCAAGTGAGTGCTTCAGCGAGCTGTAGCACAGTATTGGCTTCGTTCTCCTGCTTGAAGCAGAAGTGACATGTACCCTGCTGACAGTGGCTGTATGTGAAGGGAAATGGGCAAAGGCAACAGGAATTGTATTTCAGCAGCACAGGCTTTGGTGGTGATGTTTGAATTTGCAACAGCAGATGTAATTGGGAAGATCAGAGCTGCAGTTGCTACATAAAAGCCAACCAATAATTTCTCATAGGAAGTAGGGTGGGAGCTGCTGCTCTCAAAATCTACTGCAACACTTAGAACCCTCAGAAAAACAGCTGACATTGGCAGGAGCAGCTTCCTCGCTAGCTGGCCTGGGGCTCTGGCACTCCATGCCAAGACAGCAGAATGCCTTCAAACCCTGCCATATTCAGGGGCCACAAGCAATATTCACACATTCAAACTTGCTTGTATCATAAAAATTGTATTTTCTTCTCCCTACCTTTTGGAAAAGGAGAGAGAAGAGGGGTGATCATTTACTATGTTAGCATATAAGCACAAGTATGATAGATTAATTAGATTGATTAGACTGATAGTCCTAAAAAGTACATGAAGAGGGATTATCTGTTTTCCCAAAGCTTCAAAATAGATGAGAGGTCAAAATGGAGATGCCTTACATATCTCAAAACACAATCCCAGCCCTCTCTGAGGAGAATTGGCTCTGTATCTGCTGTTAATCTGTGTAGGTCCATCAATGTCACTGGGACTAGACTGACATCATGCCCACAGACATGGGAAAAACGTGTCACTTTATTCCAGGTTAGCCTGCTCACTATGAACACGAGAGAAAGCCCAATCCTGCCCATTTCTCTCACTGCATTTCTTGACTGTACTCTAAGAAGACACACAATTCACAGCATCAGTTTTACTCTCAGAAGGGCTTAGAAAGGAGCCAGGATTTTTTTGTTGTTTTAAATCAGTGACCCATGATGACACCATATGGTTTTATTTCATTTAATTTGAGCAGAGCATTAACGTTCAGCTTCTAGCAGATCTCTACCCATTCCAGTTGTGCTGTGCTACATGGTACAAGTCCAGACATAAGGAAGGGGGTAGAAGGAAAGAAAGGAGAAGATGTCTGCCTTCTAAGAGTAGATGTGCCAGGCATCCTGGTTTTAAGGTGAATTAAGGAAATCTTAAAGGACAAAAAGAGTACTACTGGTCTTGGAACCACGGAGCAGACATTTAACTCAGAGCATCCACCAAAGTATCCATCAAAGCAGCTTTCTATCATCAAAGCAGATCTACCTTTCCCCCTCAACAAATTCATAATCTCTGCAACAGAAGACCAAAAGCTATAAAACCAACAAGCCATAGGAAGAGAACAGGAGAAAAGCATCACTAGTAGCTAAAGTCCCTTTCACTAGCAAGACATTTCTGCCATGAAAAGACCCAGAAATTTTTGACTTCTTAGGAACTAAGAATTGTTTTCCGATTACACCTGCACTGCAATGATGTGCAGCTCACAGCGTCAACTCTGCAGTTCAGAGTATCATCTTCTGTTGCCTCTAGAGTGGCCAGCTTGAGTCCTGCCAGCAGTGTTGCTGCAGCAGCATGGAGCTGGCATGGGGCACAGCCCCACGAGCTGCCAGCACGCAGTGACTGCCACGCAGCGCGGGCTGGAGCTGTCACAGCAGCGGCCGTGCCAGCAGGTGAGTCAAGAAGAGCTACAGAAACACATGGGCTTGCCAAGGTTAAATATCTTAATCTGGAGTATGGGAACTTTTAATTGAAAGCTTTGCTTTGAGCCCTTTTCCAGTTATTAAAATTCAGGAGTCTGTGCTGAATTCCTTGTGGACATTCATTTTGATTAACAGAAGACATGTGTGTACTAGGAAGGGAGTCTTGAACTGGGAGGAATCAGATAAATGTAGATAACATTCTCAGCCCTCTTGCAAGTTATGCCATACCTGGTATTTTATGTAAAGCCTCAGATCTTGAAGATAAACAATTAGTTCAGCTTTCATTTAATACCAAGGTATTTCTGGCTTTCATAACTGCAAGGACCAGGTGGAAGTGGGACCTGGCTGACTCCCAAGGGGCCAGAACTGGAGGCAAAGGAAAAAAAAAATCTTATTTACAGCATTGGGAATTTTATGCCAGTCTCTTCATTTTGGAGGGTATTGACTCAGGACTTTTAACTTTTAGTTTTGGCAGCATTGTGTATTAGCTGTGTGTTATCTCTGTATCCTGCAGAGTGCTGCACTGCAGTACGTGCTTGCATGTTTTGGACATCCTTTACAGGGATGTCATTTTGTGTGCCTCCCTTACACTCCTCAGAACTGGGGAAAATTTTCACAGTGGACTCCTTACCATTAGANCAAAACACCAAAAACCATTGCTGAGGATGTGTCTATTAAATCTATTTTTACCTCAGCTTGTAAAGAAATCAACAAAATTGTAAGAAGAATGTAAGTATTGTTAGAGTAGACAAATTGTGGGTTTTCCCTTTAAAATTACCTTTTTCAGGTGAATTGGTGACTATGCTAAAAATAATATGTTTGGATTTGATTGAAAAAGCAGGTTCCAACTACACTGAAATGTAGAATTTTAATGAAGTTCTGATGGAAAAACACATTAAAAATGTTCACAGAGAACCAGAATCTTTCCCTTCCTGTTCTAGTCCTTGTTGTTTTTGGTATTATTTATTCCTTTGCTTCATCATGTCACCCAAAGCAGTTAAGAACAAGTGAGCATTCAGGGTGTGGGTGCTACATAGACTCCCAGCATCAAGCTGGTGCCTGTCTCTGCAGAAGAATGTCTAGTTTTCATATTTATAGGACAAAGCCAGTTTTATACAGTAAAAAGATAAATCTGTAACCAGTCTGTTTGGCTCATGTAAGTCAGGTCTAGTGTTTAGAGATACAAGCTGTATGTTTATGTGTCCATATTGTGTTGGCAAATGCATCAGTGTTTGTTTCATGGTATGTTTTAATTCACCACACAGCCAGCATACTTGTTTATCTTCACCTATAGGTCTGCATTTATAACTGTGGCTACATGGAGTTAGACATTGGGTCACATATTAAATATTCGGGCCAAATGAAGAATTAATAATTTTTTTTTCAACCATTTCAAGTTTTAACAGAGTTTTATGGGAAAATATTCAGGTGTGTGGCTTGTAACCATCATCAGCTATCTATATGGATATTTTTGTACAGCACACACTTATTACAAATAGCATAACTGTGTAAGTTTGTGAATTGAGAACTGCTCTATTCTTAAAAAAAAAACATATCTGGCTTCCATCTGGTTAACTGCAGAACTGTGGGTTTCTGTGAGCCTTCACCAACCTATTATACCCATCCTTTTCTCTTCCAGTTGCAGTGGGTGGTAGAGTACCCTGAGCCTCTGGGCCCTCTTTTTCTGGCTCCTGGATAACTACAGTGTCTGTCCATAGGAGTTAGCAGATTAAGTGTTTATCTACAAAAGGCTCTGCAAAATAATTTGAATTAACTGAATGTGTGAAATTAAAGTGGTCTAGTTAAACTGCATTACACCTCTGACTCCCTTGTTTAGAATTAAGGCAGCTTTAATTTAATTTTTAATTTTTTTTAATAAATAAATAAATTTTTAATTTAATTTTTTGAAGTGAACTTAATTCAATTTAGGACACTGAAATTTTGAATGAGCACCTGAACAATATTTTAATGCTTTTAACCAATTTACTTGCAAAGTTAATTCAGATTAATTTTCCTGTTTGCCCCTGTGTAAACAAGCCTGATTTCTATTCCCTCTCAATGAAACCATCTCAGCTGAGACTCCTTCAACAACTCCGAATTGACAACCAACCTCCCAAGAGGAGCAGTTTAAATGATCCTCCCACACGCACAAGTGTTTCCTTATCCCTACATCCCCATGCAGGCAACTTTTCTCCCAGTGAGCTTTAGTGGTCTCTAAGACTGATTTGTCTAGAGCTTGACTTGCTGAACCGGGCACTAGCTGGGGTAAACACAGAAGAGATGCAGCAATAGTTTAGCACTATCTGAACACCTGAGTTATAAATACTGAATTATTCAAATTTTGCTGTTTAGGATTTTGCAGGGGAATACAATATTGCAAATTATGATATATTATTTGTGTAAATCATTATATTCTAGAGAATTTTAGTGATTTCATTCAGTGCCGTTATTTCAAAGCCTGGTCTCCTTAATCTGAATTAAATACTTGTTCCCCTAATGAATCAGAATACCTCCAGCTGTAAATCAACATGTATTTATTTTTTTTTTATCTAACTTAAGTTCAACAAGATCAGATGCAATCAGGATTCATGGGCAGAGGAATATAGAGGGACGCAGGCAATGGTATTTAATAAACTATGCTCCCTTTACACTTTTTCTTGAATGTATTGTAGTCTAAGAAGACAGGAGGTAGCATAAAGTGAACCAAAGGTTCTATCATGTCATTTTTAAAAGGCAATTGCAAAATCAATCATGAACAAAATAAGAAGTAAGACAGAAGCGTATTTTAATGCAAGAATATTAATATCTTTAGAGCATCATGATGGAAATTTCAAAATTTTCATTACCTTCCTTAATTTTGAAACACACTGTGTATTTGATCAAAAGATACCTTGGGAAGGAAATTCTATCAAATATCTTTATCACAATGCAAAAAAGCCCCTGAAAAATTGCCTTTTGGAAAATCTCATCTCAGAAGCAGCTGCCCTAAGATTTTGCTAAAAAGTCAACCAGACAAAAACAAACAAACAAAAAAACCCTCACCAGAAATCAAAGGAACCCACTTAAATGTCCCAAGCCATCCAGTACTGTTTGATTAGATGGTTAGGCAATATTTTGTGTGCTGTTTTTTATGGAGTTATTGCTTATGGATAGTGTTGTTTGATGGCTACAGCACTCTCAGATCTTTGAGTGGTAGAAAATTAGCATGGTTCCCCTGAAAGAGCCACAGTATAATGCAATGAAGAGGCAGTCCTATATATTCTAATATGCTTGTGCAGAATGCACTTCAGTGTACGTGGGCACCCATTTATTGCAGCTAGCTAAGGATAGCACTGTATGTAAAATCTGGGCTTGCAGAGGCAGTGACTTTGTGTGGCTGTACTGATGTATCAGCGTGTGTCTGTGTGTGCTGGTGGGTTTGTGCACACAGGCCATTGCAGGTCTGTCTGTCTGCAGGTGTGCTCCTACTTCTGAGCATGATCTGGCTGCGCTGCTTTCTGAATATCAATGAGCTTAGTGAAAGCATGTATGTATTTGTATCTGTGTGTGCATCTATCTGCATATGGATGGGCTTGCATGATGTCTGTAGATCCATTTCTTTGTGTGGTTTGTGTGTCCCTCCTGTGAGATGGGTGCCTTCTTGAGGCCTGATCTTGGTCACTGTGAGTGCTTTCATTCCTGTAAAAGGCACCATCATTCAGCAGCAAAAAACACAAACTGGGCACCAGCAGACCTGGATCCCTGTTGATGAGCTCTGTGAGTGAGCAGAGTCTTTTAATTCACTCTGTGCCTCAGTTTCCCCTCCCAGCCTCTTTTTAAACTGAGACTGTGGACACACACTCCCTGCTACTATATGGGCATAATGTAATTCCCTGTGTGAATGGCTCTATCAGTATCCTCAGTCAAGATACTGAGTCCTGAGAGGACCTTCTGATGCTATGCCACTGCCTCCCAGTAACATTCATCCCTGCATATACCTGCCTTTGTGTGTGCGTGTTTGGGGTGTCCATCTGTGTACTTTGTGGCTGGCTATTTGTAGTTTTTATATCCCCCATGTACAAACAGAGCAGGGGAAGATGGAAAGGAAGGAGTTATTAAATGCCAAGCGGATATGCAATAAATCCCATTGATTTTACAAACTCCAGCTTGTCTTCAATCTCTTTCTGTTCTTTATCCTGGGGGCATTGCAACAAAACCCTATTTTAAATACCTTTTCTTTCCTTTCTCCCTTCCCCCTCCTCTCACTCCCAAAAAAGTGTCAATATTTTATTTGGATTTTTAACTTCACTCCATAACAGTTGTTTGACCTCCTGACTCATGTGAGTCACATAAATTCTGGGACTTTATTCAGGAGCCATGTTCCTTCTATTGAATAAGCAATTTGGGAGGGTGAATTAATGACTTGTGCTGTTGCTGGAAAGTCCCTGAAGAAATATTAAAATTGCTTGCAGACCGAATCAATACTCACTGAACACCCAGCATGAGGACCTGGGCTTTTTAATGGCTACAAGCAGCGGCACTGGGTAGAGGAAGGGGAATTCCTGTACACACAACACACGCAGGCACACACAACCAACAGCAGCCTTCCCCCAGCCTTGCTGGCTGTTTCAATAACAGCATATTCTTGTGCACGCAGCCTGCTACGAGCTGCTGCCTGCTGTGCCAGGGAAAGGACTTGCAGCCTGGCTCCCCCATCTCCCTCCCAAGAAGATCATGCAGGATTTGCAAAAGCTTGCTGTTTGGGCTGTGTGTTAAGCGCTTGGGTTAGCGTGGTCTGGCAGAATCTGCGAGGCACAAGGAAGGTTGATTATTTGTGGCATTACGAGCCTGTTCTATGTGTCACTTTGCTTTTTTCCTCTCTGAAGAAAAAAGACACTAGTGCTGGGTTAGGTTTGGGGGTGCTGTTGTGGTTTGGGAAGAGGATTTGGCTGTGTTGCAGAAGCACAGCTGTGAGATGGTTCTGTGGCTTTGGGTACTGAACAGTATTTTGATCTGTCCACAGTGTGAATTTGTTTTGTTTGTAATATTCTGTAAGATTTCCTTTCTTATAATGGCTTGTGTTTTGGTGAGGCTTGAATGTCGTGCACCCTTTCTTGTATTAAGAGTGCCTGCATGATGCTTTTGGTCACTGAGCAGGTGTCACTTCACTAGATCAATCTATTTCAAGGCTGTGGGTGCAATCCTGAATGGTTCTGAGTGCCCTGGGAGCCCACCAGCCTCACTAGGACATGAATGTGCTCAGTTGTGCTGCTCAACAAGGCTTTTACTATTTGCTGCTCACTAGACTGACAACTGCCAGATTTTGCCTGTACCCTAAGACCCCTCTGGCAAGGGTGGGTTTTGTTACCAGAGTTTTCAAGTCTCCCTTGAGAACGTGGCCCCATGTTTTGGTGTTTTGCCCTGTGGTCGTGAATGGCTGTTTTGTATTCGCTTGTTGGGCGGCTGTTATTGTGTATTAACACCAGGCTGGGTGTGCTTTGTATGTCTGCATGTCTGTCTCATTGATTCCATCACTATTATTTTGTAATCGTGTGATTGAGTTAGTGTGCATTTCAGGGCTCCTGTGTATTGAATAATGATGTCAGGGATTGGGTTGTTTGACTGGGTAATGGCCTCTTTTCAGTGTTGTAAGTGAATGTGTCCTTCTCCTGTTTCCCTGTCTCGGCTGGGGCAGGATCATTTACACTAGGTGATTCCTTAAGATGCTCACATGCACTAAAGAATATCCCTTTGGCTCACGAGCTCTCCCTGCCCGCAGGGCATGCCAAAGTGACATCTCTCATGTGTGTGTGTGACACGTGGGGTGGCACGTCTGGCAGTTCTCAGCTGCATGCTTCAAGGTGTGTGTGTCTCCTGGTGTACTCAGGGATTTTGCTAAGACCTTTCAGTCATGTTTTTGGCTAAGGCTCTTCACAATTGCATGCAAGACAATTCTGTGCAGTTTCAAATAGGTTTGACTGAGCCTGTGAAAGGATCTATAAATTACTACATGTCTTCAGTGAAGTGCACGCTTGCCTTTGCAAGGGTCTTCTTGTATGACTTTCTACATTAATGCATAGAAGGGCATCTGTGTCAGTTAACAGATGCCTCTGATCTGTGTGTGACTGACTAGCAACGTTCCCAAGTCTGAAATGACCTGGGTCTCTCATATATGTAAGAAAGAATGGGATTCTCTGTCAGCAGCATTTAGCGGTAAATATATGTGTTAAGAAATTTTAAATGTACAATGAATCTCTGGGTTCGTGCAATGGCTTCTGACTTGTGCAGGTATTGTGCAGTAATGCTTTAAGACAATGTGGCCACATTTGGTCCCTTGGAAATGAACAAGAGAGTTCAGTTATTTTTCAGCTGATGATTATGTGTCATTGCTGCATTAATTTATTTGCTCTGCACAGGCAATGTGTCTGGCATTAGCCCTGTTCTGTCCTTCCTCAGCCATCAGGATTTAGCCCAGCAGCAGTCACGTCCAGACAAAGTCTATGAAAAAGGCTGTGAAAGATCCAGAAAACTTCCAGAGAGAGTTGTCACTTGTGCCCTCTCATCAAAATATCTCATCAGGGAAAGATCTATGACCTCTCTCAGTCAGGCTATCTATATGACTGGGATTTAGCAAGCCAGTGAATTTAGCTTATATTTTTCAGTGAGGTTGCTAACACGTAACTCCTTACTCATCCTTGCATTAGCTCAAGCCTTGTTACTTCCCTTGCTGCCTTGTTTGTGCTCTCACAGTCTTTTCCCCACTTTTTCCTCTGTATTCTGGCCTGAATTTGACCTTGAACAGATTACATGATCCTTAGCCCACCCACTGCTTTACCAGATCCCACCCCTCACACTGGGGTAGCAGCATCAGGGCAATAAGGAGAAGGGAAAAAAATGAGGGAGTGATGAAGGGAGAGAGGGAGGGAAAGAGGGAGAGAGACCTGTTTGAAAAATAATTGGAGGCTGTTAAACAGAGGAGCCCAGCATATCACTCTAGTAATGGAAATAAATTCCATTGTATTTGCATTTTAATTTTCCACATAAACAAAGGCCCGGAGTGAGCTGGCTTCGCCAGAATCACCGGCCAGAATTTAATTAGAAATGAAAAGTTTATAGGGTCCTCTTTAATGCGATTAATGCACAGTTAACATTTATCACATACATATGCTGGAATCGCCTTTTTTAAGCAACCACCGGCCATGAAATGAATTTCTTTTCAACTTTTTTAGCATGCGTGAGGAAGGCTGTCTCTGGTGAGGCGGTCCAGTGAGCACACTCCTGACAGCTTGGTAAACTGCAGCCCACAGAGGCTTAGTAGCCCCCATCCTCACTGAGGAAAGTTCAAGGTGGCTTAGAGGGAAGCATGGTCTAGTGGTTAAAGCCTGAGGTTGGGAGTCAGGGGATCTGGGTTGTATTCCCAACTCTGCCACATGCTCACTGCATGACTGACTTGCTCTCAGCGTCTGTTTCTCTGGGTGTTAAAAATAAAAGAGAAATCAGCTGGAAGAAGATATCTCAGCCCCAGACCCCTCCATGTCTCAGTCTCTCCAGCAACTTGCCCAGCCCTGTTGTATGGCATCTGGATTGTATCCTGTACTGTGCTGACCTCTCAGCTCATCTCCCTGTGCATGAGCATTCCTACACCAGCTGCAGGGACAGAGGAACATCCACAGAGCTTGCCTGATGTGAGAGGCTGGGCCTCCTGGAGGGACTTCTTTACAGTGCCCCAGCTGCCTGCACATTCATATGCATCTCACATGGGCACGGGTTCCTATGGATCTCACATTGCTTCTGTGGGATACACATCTTCCTGCCAAAGAGCATGAGTCAGGAGAGGAACAAACTCTGCCTTTGCAGTGTGGGAGCCCCAGCAGCCCTGCCATGAGGACCTGTATTCACTGCTGAGGCAGCTTCATGTTTCTTAAAGGGATCCCAAACATGCTGGTTTGGTCCAAAAAACTACAGACAGCTTGTGAGATACTGGGTCTGTCAAGCCCGAACTTCAGATACGAACATTTACCTACTCAGGAGCAGCTACCAGCCCTCCTTGTGCAAGGGGTAATTATGCCTCAGTCACCCTGAGGGGCCCTGAGAGGTTGCCCTGTGAGCCCTTATAAAAAGCTTGAGCTTGTCTACACATGGATGCTAGGGAAAGCAAGCCTAAATCAAGAAAAATTATCAATATCCTTTCCTTCCAGAGCACGATGACGAGATGAAAAGCCAAAGGTGAACACCTCCCCTGTTAATCTGTGCCCCTGCCAGGGCCAGGACGGTATCAGACTTGTCACCTCCCTGCCTCCTCATGAGTCCCAGAGGAGACTGTGGTCCCTTCCTTATGCCCCTTCCCCACTCTGGCTGTGTGGCAGACAGGCTGCAGCCCCCCTCTACTCCCACACTTCCTTTCCAGTCTTGCAGACAAGCAGAGTAAATAAACCCGGCCCATGGACACAGTGTTAGCGTGTTAGGGACACAGCAGGGGAAGGAGGAACATGAAACCTCTATTGATCCCTTGAGGAATGATGTCCCTTCCTTATCTTATCAGATTCTCTTCACTCTTCAATTATAGTCTGTTGAAATTGGCCTCTTAACCCAAACAAGATAACCTGGGTAATGAGGAAAAGAGTGTAAGGGGAGGGGAGAGGAGAGAAGGGCAGAGTCCAGTGCACTAAACTATAACGATAATTAGAAATATCTCCTTTAGTGAAATCTCCTCTGCCCCCACTATCCCCAGGTATCCTCTTCTTGCATCATGTATCAAGTGAACTGCCACACATCCACTCCCTGACAAATGTATCATGCGATATATGCCCCTCATTCTCTCGGCTGCACTTGGTACCCACCACAGGCACATGTCCCTACATTTGTGCATGACATTTTGTTTTATATATGTATTTGCTCTGCCATGCACCTTTTGTGTTCACACATCTCAGCAGATGCCACTTTGTCACACACACACGCTTGCACACGTGTTTGTGTTGCTGGTGCTGCCCATCTCACCAGCTGTGTTTCCTCAGCACACTGGAGGTACAGCTGCCAAAGCACCTTATCCCCACAACATATGAGCACTGTTAGGACTCCCCCCTGCATCTGCAAAGAGCCATGGCTCATCAGTGCATTTACAAGACTCTCTGGCCCTGGGGAAGCAGTGGCACAGAATCCCATGCAGAGTCCCACATATTGCTGTGCCTTTGCCCACCACTGTGACTCCCTGCGTGTAACTGCAGAGTTGCGACGTTGTTTCCATGGATAAGACTATTCTTAGTTCTTACACAGACCAATAATACCTACTTGCTAAAAGTCTATACTCCCAGCTGGACATGTTGCCCTAGTGATATGCCCAGTGCTCCTCCTTGTACACATGTTGTGGGGTGTAGGGCACGTCTCGCCCAAATATCCATTACAGAGAAGATTGTCTAGTGGAACAATAGAGACTCAAAGGTTTATCTGCACAAAGGCACCCAGGTTTCCATGCTCAAATTACTTCACTGTGCACAGAGTGATCCTGGAGCATATTCAAGAGGTGCAGAAAGTGCTTTCATTTTGGAAGGTGGTGCTCTGAACAGTGCTAAGGCTTCATTTACAGGGCTGGCATCCTCCTCATGCATGCATGCTTCAAAAGTCTGTGCTCCCCAGGATCACTTTATCCCTTGTCTTTCACTGTGCCAGGGGCATTTCCTTGTACACACATCCACCTGAAATGGGCCACACTCCCTTCCATTTCATGTCTCCCTGTGCCACCAGCTCTCCCAGTTTTGTCTGTGGGGCATGAAGAGCCATAGGTATGCCATATGCACGTATTTTTCTTTAAATATTTGCAGGTCACAAAAACTCATGTAAACTGCAAAGGGGGTTTAGAATCATGGCACTCATCTTTTTACAAATTTGTGTGTGCTTTCTCATGTGCAAGCATACAAACTCATCCATGCAGTTCCTCCCTGCTCTGCAGCCTGTGCCTCTCACAAGAATCTGCATGCAGCCAGACCCACTTATTCTGTCCCCATCCTGTCTGCCTTCATACTCACAGATCCTAAACTCAGGCACATGTGTAGCCTGAAATTGTTAAAGCCACATAAGGGAGTTGGATGTTAGTACTGAATGACGCGGCACCTTATTTGGCACAGTGGCCCAAACTGCCTTCTGGAAAGCTACAGCAGGTCTGATTTTGGCAATATACAATTCAAATCTGCTTTAGCCTTTCACTCTATCCTTATCTCTTGCCCTTTCCTTATTGAACCCCACCCAATTGTGCTCTCTTCCTATCCTGGTAACTTCATGTTGTGGCTCATCTGTCAGAGTCAGCACTACAAATATTGTCTCTTTTAAACTCTAAATTTGCTTTTTGTTCTATAGAGAAAGGGCATTTGGGACATGGCACATTTTCCACTCTGCCTCTGCTTGCACTGCCTTTGTAAGTAGCGTATCCCTGAAATACACTTCCCATGCACTTGGTTTGCAAACATGATATCCTTTTCTTCAGAACTATTATTCCTTCATTTTCTCTTCTCTTATAAATCTTCTCCATTCACATTGATTTTATAAATGAATATGTATTTCTACATCATACTGTGGTCTTTCTTTGTAGAGGTATACGACCAAAACTTATTCTTAAAAGAATTTTTAGAGAAACATGAGTGTATTGAAAGGCAGTAATCCCTTTAAGAAGAGCCCAAAACTTAGTGCTCAAAGAATCCAATGCAGTTTTAAAGTGAGAGCTTGAAAGTGGGCAGTGGGGTAATGAGGTTGCTGTTGTATTTTGGCCCAGCTTGAAACAAATGAGGATTGGTTTTGGGAATCAAAGGGCTGAGATATTAATCCTTCCTGACCAATTAAATGAGTGCTCTTTTTGTTGCCAGAACTATGCAAACTACCCTGGAACCAGAGGTGGTACAGGGCATCCTGTCTGACAGATACGTGAGGGTTTCTTTTGTGATTTTGTTGTCTGGTTGCAGTCTCTGCTTTTCCTTGTGTAAATTAGCAAGCAGACATCAGTCTGCTTGCAAAACATGAGTACCACCCTTCTCAAATGAAATACAGTGATGGGCATTTTGAGCAGAGCTGATCACTAATCTTGAAGCAATTTGTCTTCCAAGCAGAGATGGCTATTTAACCCTTATGCCTTGGACCTATACAGAGAGGGAAGAATTCTTACCTTGGAAGGAGGAGGATCTGTTGAAAATGGAGCTAAACATAAAAGAGTAAATCTTCCCCCAGGAGTGAACAATTATTAGAGGCAAACTCCATCCTACCTGTGTATGTGTGCATGTGTTAGGGAGTTGCTAGAAGCCTGGGGAATAATATGCTATGCAGGTTTTAGATATGCTACAGGAACTGCAGAGCTAGAGGATGACAAAAGCAAGAAATGTCCTATTTCTATTTTTTATAGAGGCAGAGACAAGCCACCAGAATTTCCCTTCCTAAATTAGCAGCGAGGTTTGGGTAAATGTTTCATATATAGCATTTTCTGGGAAGTGTGTCTGTGTCCATTAGCTCAGGTTTTTGGCACATCACTCTTCCTCCTCTCTGTCAAAACTAGTACACACATAAATCCCAAGCCAGACAAAGGACAAAGGAATATCCTTCCCTGACTGCACTGAACTCCTGAATATGCTTCCTTTTGCGTACCAGCATTTTGTGTCACCATCTCCGTGCCTGCTCAGAGACACGTGTTCTCTGCCATATACCAGTATGTAGTATCCAACCAGCAGGCACATTTTGCCAAAGGTACCTGCCTTGCTCTTGGAGTCCCTGTATAAATGTCCTGTACAAAAAAAATGCAGAATAGTTCGGCTTTTTTGTTCCCCATACGCACTCCTGAACACACCAACCTTTCAAATCTGCCAACTGTATACTAATGTACCCTCTACACTCCCTCTATACCATTGCTCCTCCCCAATGTCTATATGGACAGACATATTCTCTCCATATGTCTCAAACATTTCATGCATATATCCTGTCATTCTTCATACCCAAACCACAGCTATTCCTCTCCTGTGGCTTCAGGATTGAACTATTGTGTTGTCCATTTCCCAGTGACAAGGGGTCTAGTTACAGGGTTATTGATTAGTTTTCATGCAGACAGATGGATCTGCCTTTGGTCTCCCCACCAAAATCCACCTCTGTATGGGCTGACTGCCACTGCTCCAGGGATAGGATTTCACCAGGAGACCACCCTCCATGCAAACATCCTTCACTCAGGCCACGGATGGTAATAAATGGAGTCAGGCTGAGCCATAATAAAAGCAATTGAGTGGGTTACCTGTGCAGACATGAGATTTATACCTACTCATATTTGATGTGATTGTTTTATTGAGTTCTCAGTGCAGTTAGGATGCCATTTATTTATTTATTTATATGCCTACTTATCATGGAAGAGGGGGGAGGCTCTTTCAGCCTAGCTGGTGTTCAGCCTCTGTCTTGTCAAATATGAGCACACAAAAAAGGACTCTCCAGTTTTGCTCTGCTTTTTACCCAGACTTGGACTTGATGAGTGAGACCTTCCCACATATCTCATTTCCTATGACAGACAAAGATGTTTGTTTCAGGACCCCTGAAACCTTGAGGACTGTCTGAATTATGAGCCTAGTTGAAGCTAAGAGGCTGGTGTAAACCAAGACATGTGTATATACTGATTTTCTAAAAGTGCCTCTTGAAAGAAATTCCTATTTACGCTGTGCCTGTCTTGGACAATGGTTTGTGATCTATGCACAGAGCTTCTTTATGCTATTGCAGTAGAAATAGTGAGCACTGGCATTTCTTCTGACTCTGTGATCACATGTGAGCATTGAGAAATATTAGCAGGTGTAAATTGATTGGAAATGAATATTTGTAAGTGCACCCTGAGGAGTTTGGGAACCAAGTGATTAGATTTGTGAATTTCAGCTGGGTAGATAGCCATGTAAGTGCAGCAAAATCAGCCTCAGTTACTGGCAATAGAGAAAATTGGAGGCTAGTGCTGAATATCATAGTGTCTAGTATTTCATCACAAGCCTAACCATGGCTTTTTGGGTTTTCCAGCTCCTCTAGTCAAGTGGTAGCATGAGAATTTCAGTTCTCATTTAATAAAGTATGTTGCCAGTGCTTGTGGGGGCTTGAAAAGGGACCTGTCAGCTCTCAGAAGACTCAAAGGGCTGCATTGTTAAGATGTTTTTAAAGTTGTTTAATAGGAGTCAGATATCCAAATCCCCTTTAAAATTTAGAGTAGAAAAGAGAAAACAAGTGAAAACAAACCTACATTGTATTACAAGTGCTCATGATTCTTATGCCAGTTACATAGTTTAGGCTCTTGCCTTGGCATTTTTGAACAGGTGGGACTGATAAATATGGCAATGCACCTATAGGCTCCAATAGGTTAATTTTAATTACAGTGGAAAAAATCCTCATTCCTGTTAGTCTCAGTTTAAAAAATAATCATTTGGGAGAAGACCTCAAACCTTTCTGATGCTTTCACGAGCAGTAATCATTGTTAGAGCCATCTACACAGAGATGGGATTTCCTAAATCCCCAGTGAGCTATGTGGATGTCAGACCAATGGCAAAGGCTTTTTGAAGTCTCTAGATTACCATTTATAGAGACCAACACCAAAAGTGTGATCTCTAAATATTTTGCTGATCTTAAGTGGAGAGCCTAAATTCCATTTGAATTTCATCATGCCTTAATTAAGGACAATGGAATCTAAGTGAAGCTCAGCCTTGCTCAACTGCTTTTAAGTTAAATACTGTTATTCAAGTAATATGAAAATCTTTTGTTTGAATAGGCTTTGGGGTTAGAGATGGGAGTTTTTTGATATTTGATATGTGTCTGAAAACACAACTTTGTTTTGTATGCACCATGTCATCATATCACAAAAGGTCCAGCTGCCCTGCTAGACCATTATCTGTCTCTTTAGCCAACACAATATTATTTTTTATTGTATATTTTCTTGTTATTAATCCCACCTAGTTATATATGTTCCAAGAAATCAGGAATTCCTATGGGATGCAATTCCACATTTTAATGGACCTCCCTATCAGGGGATACCTTCTGCTACCATTTAAATGTTTCCTTTCTTATTTCCCTCCCTTCATTCCTGCCTATAGTGCTTTGTTTAAATGTGAATAATTCCTTTCCTGTTGGAAGGACTGTGCCCTTCAGATCGCTATATTGTTCTCACCCCTTCGTCATTTCTTGGCCAAGCCACTTATATTTTCTCCTCTTTTCTCCCAAAGTCAAATGAGTTTTTTTTTCACATAATACTGATTCTGGTGAGTGAGGTTTAGCTCCATAAGATTCACTCACCCAGCGCAGAACTGCAGCAACCTCTATGGCAGAATGCAGCAATAATTCAGTAGTTGCAAAATCTTGAAAATATTTAACTTCCAGCAAAAATCAAGCTCTTTATACATCTAGAGAAAAAGGAAGGGCTGGGATTTTTATGTGATAAAGGGGCCGATACGGTTCTGAACTTCAAGGTTCACAGAACAGGGAGTTCAAAACTTCCCAGGCACAACCAATTCTACTTGCTGACTGGCTCTGTTGAGCTAATATCTCTGCAATATGAAAATTAGAAAAAATGCATCTAGCTTATTGTATTTCCCCCCATACAACCTTCCAATGGCCAGATACGATGAATAAGACAAAGAGAAATGCTGTGAGCATTCATTTACTCTTTCAGCTGCAGTAACATTGTCTGTAACCTCTGCTTTATGAGCCCGTCCTTTATTTGCAATGATAAAAAGAAGATAATACCAGGTTTGTGTCTGATGGAAAAGAGTCTGAATTTAAAGGAGTGTATTCCCTGTAATGAAGCCCTGTGTGACCCGATTACATTCTTTGCTCAGCTGAAAGCAACTGGCAGTAGAAGTCTTCTGCCTTGAGAGCATGCCCTGATGCAGGAAACCACATAGGAACCTTAGACTCAGCATCAGCTGGGAGAGAGGATTCCTGCTAGAATCCCAAGTTTCTTCTGTGCACACTAGGAAATGCCAGTTTCAAGTCCTGGTAATCTCCGTTGAGTACTGTCGGACTGGTTTTCTTCTCCCCTCCCTTGCACCAAAACAATGTCAGACAGAGGCAAATCCAGTCTCTATGACAAGTCGAATATTTGGTGTCTACCTGGAGAAAACTGACTTGTGCCTACTAAATGCCAGCAGTGGTGGTAGGTTTGTGTGACACCCACACACACACTTGCAGGTTAAAACTCAGGCAGTTCGCCCCAAGTTCACCGCAGACAATGCAGTTGTCACTGCTTCTGATCACCGTGAGCAAGCTGCCATTGGGGTTACTCTGTACTCTTCCAGCTTCTCCCTAGACTCATTACCTGTCTTCCAAGAATTCCAGATTTGTTCAGGGGGAAGGAAAAACAAGAAGAGATTCCCAGTGACTTTGGCCGGGATGTCCTTTGGGGAATTCTCAAGTGCTGCCAGCTAGCGAGGGTGGCTCAGAAATCTCTGTTTGCGTAATACCGATTTCTTCCGCATGTAACACAGCCCCTGCCCGAATGCGCCTGTTTCTTGCCAGGCAATTGTTTGTCTTGAAATGTTACATTTACCTCAATTGCATGAGCTAAGGCCTCAGCTGATGTAAAACTACCTAGCTCCAGCTTTGAACTTTTTATCGTTGTGTGTTGAACTCAATGGAAATATTTAGTGAAAGATCATACTGAGTTTTACAAAAGTAACTAAAAGCTGTTATTTTCGTTTTACAGATGGCAAAACAGCCTTCTAAGGAGTCCGTGTGACCTGCCTAAGATCAGTCAGAAAATTAATGTCAGAACTGGTAAGAGAAATCTGATCTTCGAATATGCCATTCTTTGCTCTAAACTACAGGCCTGCCTGCAGCCACTGAAATTTGCCATATGCTCAATAATATTTCAATGTACAAGTATATTTCACTGGTCTTTATAACCCAAGTCAATGTATGTGTCTTTCCATATGTATTTTTAAAAGCACATCATTACTGGAGACTTTAACTAGGCATCATTAGCCAATTGCTATATCGTGAAAATGGAAACATCTCTCTAAACCATATGCTTAACACTAGAAATTAATGGAGACCCAATACCTAAGAGAAGATCGAAACAGCATCCAGCAGTTTGACTGAGATAACATATCCACTAAACTCTATTCTCTGCCATGGTGTATTAGTTAGGTCTGTTCTCAGGAACTCAGGGTCCAAAGTGTATCAAGAAGACTGTCTGAACTCTGAAATGCTTTTAGCTTTGGCATGCGTTGGCTAAGAACTAAATGGGAGCTTCCAGTACTGAACCTGGCCATCCAAGAACTGGGATAAAGGTACAAATCAAGGAGAGGTTGTTTTGCTTTGCCTTTCTGGACCTCATTCATTAATTCAAGATAATTAATTAATTTAGGAGAAGCAGGAAATAGTGCTTAAACAACAATTGCATAACTTAGAGTACCGTGAAAGTATGTCTGTGATGTGCTCCATCCTGTAACTACTAACTTACACTGTCTAATTCAGATTTCTCTGGGATGACTATCATTAAACCTATATTCTTAGATGAATTATATGTTCTGCTAAACAAAGGAAAAGTTCTCACTAACATCTGCCTCCCAGTTCATTTTTAGAAGACTGCCACAAGGAGCATGTAAATTTAGCAGTGTCTAAATTCACTTGAAATAGTCTAACCTGAAATGACCAAAGATAACAGGTTTATAGTTATATGATAGATGGAAAAGTTTGGGATGGCAGAGTGCTCAAGAAGCAAGGTGCTCAAGCGATTTAAAGCGTTAATTGCTTACTGAAGAATTAACATCTTCTGTCATTTGCCTGCTTCTCAATTACATGCACTGTGTGTATGTGTGTGAGTTCACATATATGCATGTACATACACATGTTTGTATGTATGTATGTGTGTATACCTACACATACACAACTGGTTTATACTGCTCAGCACTTAATGTATGAAGTGGGAACAGGAAAGCTGTTGGCGCAGAGATAACTCATCTCGATCCTGTCATTTCTGGTGCACTTTGCTTATTAACTCATGTACTCTCTACATTTTTCCCGTAATTAAAAGAAATCTACTGCATAGCAGAACACTTTAGTATTTTTTCCTGAATCTTGACGGGGTACTTAAGTAATGTTTTTTTCACTAGAGTTTGTATCTACCATCTGTCTGCATGAGTTTGGTATGAAAAAGTTTCTGATAAAACTCGGAACTAAATAATAGTTGTCCCAAACGCGTCCTGCTATTCTCAGTGCAATAGTGACAGATCATTGCAATGTAAGCACACAGAATTTTAAAAAAAAAAAAAAAATTAAGTCTTTAAGGGAGACTTTTAAAACTGAATCGAAACTATGTTGTTCTGTAGTCTTTCACCCAAAGACCTTTACTAATGTTAGACTAATTCTTAGAAGGAAAATAAAATGTAATTAATACATTTTCAAAATATCTTATAATAACCAAAAGTAATTTTTTCCTGTGTACAAGGACATCTCCATTTTGAAGCACAATATTCACAGTCTATCTAGGGATATAGGTAACTTTTTTTTCTTTAAACGCCTTGCTAGTTGCCTTAAGATGTTAAAACACTCCTGGATGTAGCTCTAACTGTTCTAAACACTGGGTAAAACCAGATTTTGCATTGGAAACTCCACATTTTGCGGAAGTAAGAAGACAGATATTTATTGATGGCTAGGTTTTAAAATTGTCATCTCTCTGAAGCTGCTCAGAGACTAAGTGTTAGATTAACTCCAATTTGTGATTGGTGATCAGAGAGATGACAATTTACTGCAGGTAAGGGATTTGCTGTTACAAAGAAACTGACCCAATTCTGTATGTGAGTTTTACAATGAGGGAGAGAAAAACGTATATTTAAATAGTGAGCTTCTTTGTGTTTTGTGAGTTCTGTGAGCTGGAGTCATGAAAGTCACTGGAGTGATGAAGTTCACGCAACCCTTCAGAGCACTAGGATTGGGCCCTAATATACTCAATATTTCCTATTTCACCGCAATTTTTTCCCAGTTTGCTGTCCTGTTCTTGTCTAGGACAGACTTGCAAATTTTATGACCTGTGTTATGGGCTCACTTCCTCACAGATGTGAGTTTTGGGGGGCCTCATACAAAGGTGAACAGTGGGAAGTTGGGTCTGAATTTTTTAAAGGAATGGGGAAAGACTAAATCTTACCAGGCTGAAATGCTCTTGAGCCCTGGGGACTACATACTCAAATGCCATTGCCGTGGTGGTCACAGGTAAGCCTCTCTAGTATAATAATACTTAGCAGCTACAAAACACTTGTCCTCAAAGTATTTTATAAGCACAATATAACTGACATCTGTTTCCACCTCCTTCTGAGAAAAATCAGTTTTCATTTGCAGTGCGGGGAAACTGAGGTACAAAACTCCCAAAACGCTCCCACAGACTGGTAGCATGGTGGGAGCCAAATCTGGTGCTGAGCTTTCTGCCCAGGACATCACAACCCAGACGTGAGGCACTGGGTCCAGCAAGCATAAGACTGAGACTTCAGTGACTTTTGGATGCTGAGAACCCTTAAGCTAGCTGAAGTATAAATATATGTTGGGTCCATACATGCTATTTCTCTAAAGAGCCTGTGGCCATTCCTCTGGACTTCCATAGCACCAGCTCAGTTCCTTACAGGGATAGCTGTCTGTCCTTCCACAGCTGCCTTTGTAAGGTGTCTGAATGTCAAACTGTTATTATTTCAATACCTGACTGAGAGAGTAACAGAGACCTGGAGGTTTTTTAGGATGGTGTATAATTAGCCGATCAGTATTATGTTACCCTGTTCATAACTTAATAACCATTTTAATACAGATGGCACACACAGGGATAATTTCCTAGGGTAGCCTAGCAGTATATTACAGAGACAGTGTGTCTGAGTGAATCTTTCTTAGCCAAGGTACATTCCACTAGCTAATTCTACCTGCTGTTTTCAAGATGATTTGGGATAATTCCATATCATTTGCAAAATATTAAAACCCATTTATATAGGATGCCAGATTTAGAAATACACAGTCTGAGTTATTAGACATATTTTGATAAATCTGCCATGAAGAGTGCAAGACAAAAAAATACCGCTGTGTTTTCCTTGCTATTTACTTTTTTGCTTCCCTTGCTATAAATACACCAGGTTTTGATTTTGGTTTTTTTATCTGGCTAAATGTGTTATATATCAAAATGGCCAGCATACCGATTTGTGCATTTTATCCATGTAGACACTACAAAAGCCTGCATGCTTATTTATACATACCCTGTGTATATTTATTTGACTGGGAAGAGCCATACATTTGGAATTGCATCCAAAACTTCATGTATGTTTACTCTGTTGGTGAGGTATTTCATGCCTATGTATGTACCTTTTGCAAATATCTTTGCGTTACTCTGTTTCTAGAGGTTGTATTTCTGTGGGCGCAGTCAGGCTATCTGTACATACATAACGCTAAAACGGTGTAATTACTTTTACTGTGTGCACAAGAGTGTTGTGTTGCCAAAGTGTGAAGATCTGATGTACGCTGTGTTTGAACATGCAGGCGTGTGAACAGTCTGAGCGCTTTGACGTCTGTCAGTTCTTGGTTACATCTATTCCCTTTTCTCCTGCATCGATCCTGGTTTTTTGCCTGTCATATGGTTATTTTTGTCACCTCAAACCTGAGACCAAATCTGAGTACCTCCAACAACAAAATCAACAAAATCTGCGCCCTAGCAGCCGGCGGTGGAAATGGGGAAATGGGGAAGGCGGAGGGGGGAAATGGTTCGCTAGTGGAAATCGATTCTGCTGCTGCCCAGCCTTCTGCGAGGGCAGGGATCAGACCGAGTCGGGGCCGGAGGGACCGCGGGGAGCAGCGCTCCCCAGCCGGGTAAAGAACCGCCCGGCAAATTCAGCATCCTCTCAGGCTGCCGGTGGGGAGTGAGCCGGGGGAGTGGGTGCAAGGGAATCCTTCCTCCCGCGCTCGGCGGCTGTGAGCCCGGCTTGGCAGCAGATGACGGCAGCTTTTCGGCTCAGAGTTCTAATACCCTGGCAAGGCTGGAGGTCACCTACACCCCGGTAGGGGTGTTGGAAGGACACGGGAAACCCCGGCTCCGCAGCCCGTCACCCCTGCAGCCTGAGCAGCACCCAAAGCTCGCGGCAGTGCCGGGCTGCTCGGCGGGAGCTCAGCCGCTCTCGCAGCAGCGCTGCCCCGGCCCCCGGCTGCCCCCGGCCCGGGCACCGACTGCGGCCCCGTTGCGGCGAGCCCCGGGACGGATCCGCGCACCCGCTGCTCGGGAACGGGCAGCTGTTTTCGGTCCCGCTGCCCCGAACTGGGCTCGGAGGTCCCGGCGGGGCCGGGGAGCGCCCGCCGGACCGGGCTGGGGACTGGCGGGCCATGCCCACGCGTGCCGCTGCGGGCGGGGCACTGGAGAAGGCTGGATCTACCCTGACCGAGGAAGGATTAGGCCGTCCTCGCTGTTGGAAGGGGTTTTAATGGGGCCGTAAAGATGCGACTGGGCCGCGAGCTGCGGAGTAGCTCTTACCTGTTTATGGAGGAGACGCTGGGGACCGTGTCGTTGTCGCAGATGCCCTCGGCCAATAACCTGTCCCGGATCTCCCAGGCGAACATTGTCGGATTTTGTCTCTTGTACTCGGCGATTTTATCCACTACTTTGGGGGTGGCCACTTTGGGTTTGGAGCCTCCGATCACACCGGGCTTGATGCTTCCCGTCTCGTAATACCTGCACAAAAGATGGTCAGTGGCCTGCCGTGCCGGGAAGGGCTCTGCCCTCCTCGAGCACTCAGAGCCCCACCGGCCCTCAGAGCACCCCGCGGACCCCTGCTCCGTGTCCCACCTCGGCTTCGGCCCGGGGGAGCGCGGCCTCGGGCCGTGGCCGCTCGGGCGCTGCATGTCGCCGCTCCGCGAGGCGCCAGGCGGCCTGACCTGGGGCTAAGGCAATACCTCCGTCTCTCTAGGTTTTTGGGTTTTTTGGTGGGATTTTTTTTTTTCTTTTGGGGGTTGGGGGGGTTTTTTTCCCTTTTTTTTTTTTTTTTTTTTTTTTTTTTCTGTATGTGTGTGTGTGTATGTGTGTGCTAGAAGCGAGGGGCGCTGCCTCCCCCTTCCCCTGCTTTACGCGCACACACTTCTTTTAGGCCCTGGGGTCAGGAAACAAAACAGAGACCCTGTCCCCCATGCAGCCGTGCGGAGGCGAAGCCCGCCGAACGCGGGATGGGGCCGGGCGGCCGGGGAAGGGGCGTGGGGAGCGGGCAGCGGCGGACTCGCACTCCCCCGCCTGGATCTCCAGCCGCCCGCTCTCGAACCGGGGCGCTGCGGATGCAGGAGAAGGGTTTATCCTGGCGCCGGGGTCCCTCTAAAGCGGGTGCTCGTACAGGGCAGCGCCAGCCCGCTACCCGCTGTCCTTTAGCTCTGCTGCCGGCAGCGTTTCTGTCCGGCCTCCGCCGGGCGCGGCACAGCTCGCACCGCACGCACCGGCGGCCGGGGCTCTGCCGCCTGCCCGCACCGCTCTGCGCCCGAGCGGCCGGGCCAGGGCCCTGCGGCTCCCCGAGGAGCCCCTAGGGATATTGCACACCTCATTTGGCGATGATCGGTTACCGCGGGCATTTATTTATTTATTTATTTGCCCCGTTGTTTGTTTATTTACCCGTGTATTTAGTAAGGCTGCTTACGGCTCACTGTGAGTTACGATTTTTTTTGTTCCTGCTGGATTGGGGTTTTTTTGGTCGTTCTTTCGGTTTTTTTTTTTTTTTTTTTTTCCCTCCCGTCCCTTCTCTTTCCCGCATTCCCACCCACTCTTCTCAAATTATTTTGTCTTCCCAGGAGTTTTCAAACACGGCCGGTGAGGGAAGGAGGGAGGCGGGGGAGAAACACGTCCTTGCCAGCTGGAGGAGGAGGGGGCCCTGCTCAGCCGCAGGCTCCCACTGTGCGAAGGTGCCGGGGCCGCTCGGGGTCGTGGCGGGGAGAGCCCGGTGCCGCGGGAAGGGCGGAAGGTCATACTGGAGCAGGGAAGGGATGCAACGTTGCAGTCTCAGGGGAGGGGAAGGAGCTGCCTCTTTCCTTACCTGCCCAAGATCTTGCTGACACAACCGTGGCTGACCCGCAGCTGCCTGGAAATGTCACAGGGTCGCACCCCCTGGTGAGCCAGCTCCACTATCCTTTGTCTCACCACGTCAGGTAGGGGCCTGCCGTTCACAAACACCCCCCCGAGCTGGTTCACACCCCCGTGCCCTGCTGGGGAAAGAGAAATAAAAAAAACACAACAACCCACGCACACCAGAAACACACCGTTAGTCGTGGATTCTTTACCACTCGCGCTGCAAATTCTCCAGTCATTGCAGATGGATGGAGGTGATGGCGAGGGGTCGGGAGTGGGGAACAGGACGTGGGGAACAAGAGAAGATAAACAGGGAGAAGGAGAGAAAGAAGGAGCTAAAAACAGGGAGAATGAGAGGATGAGAGAAAGAGAGAGAAAGAGAGAGAAAGAAAGAGAAAGAGAGAGAAAGAGAGAGAAAGAAAGAGAAAGAGAGAGAAAGAGAGAGAGAAAGAAAGAAAGACAGAAAGAAAGAGAGAAAGAAAAGAAAGAAAGAAAGGGCAAAATGAATTTTCCCGAGACGGAGCAAGATTGTTCTCCACCTTCCCGTACGCCGCCCTCCCTCCCCTAGCCGCTCTCGTCCCGCGGTCCCGGCCGGGATGCCGGAGCGGTGGATTCTCACGGCCATTGTGATGGGCCGAGCATGGAAACAGCGCCCGCGCCCGCTCCTCTGCCCAGAGCAGGGCAGCGATGCACTTCCAAACTCTAGAGCTCGACCTCTTAGAGGCTCCGTGCGGACTCTGCCGCAGTCCCCCTTCTCTTTACTCCTGGGTTTTTTCTCTCATTTTCTTTCCAGGATTTTCTATCACGTTGTCAATTACAGTTCCTCGCGAACTCCGCCCTCCCGCACCCCACGGCGTGTCCCCCGTGCAAGCAGTCCTATCCCGTTATTTTGGGATGCGAGTTGAAAGGGCTCACAGAGAAAAAGAGAAAGGGAAAAAAATGGAGGGAGAGAGAGAGAAAGAAAATATTTTGAGTCCCGCAGCTGGTGTTCCTTTACAGGCGGACCCTCTCTGTCGTTAGCTTTCGATCTTTACAGGAAAAAAATTTAAAAAAAAAAAACAACAGACTCTTACTGTTCCGGTTTTTTTTTTTTTTTTTTTCCCCACCATGCAAATCTAATTCAGGGAGAATTTAAATTCTCCTGTTTTTTTTCTGTTCCTCCTTTCCAGGCAAAACCCTGCTCTTTCTCAGATAGGACTGCTAGGGTTGCTTTTTCCCCCCCGATCTGTCTTTCTCCATTTCTAGAAATAACTTGGGGGGCAAAAAAAAAAGTATGCACCTGCTAAGCGTATCACGAGAAACGGAGTGACGGAGATAAAGGGAAATATCTCCTTTTGGGACGCAATAAGACAGTTGGTCGTGAATCAAACGTCTACGTTAGAGCCGAGAGCAGCTCGCCGTTGCCAGGGCATGGGGAGATGCCCGCTCGCAGGCGGTGAAGCTTCGCTGGCGCTGCTACCTGAGCGTCTCTGTCTCCGGAATATCCAGCTGATATAGCTGTGGAGTGTACTCTGTATTAAAGCTTTCCTTTCACACAACCCTAACCTCCTGTATATTCCTCGCCAAGAGATCTTAGTTCGTTTTGCAGTTTGGTGAAAAATGATCTGTTTGTATTTTCGTTGAGGTTTTTTTCTCTCCTGCTTCTGACACTGACTTATTGGCTCTGAACTTAGTGGAAACTCTCATTGCCCTGCGATCGATCCAAGTCCTTTCGCACAAATAGAGTTTTTCCCATCTCCCCCACCCCTTCAGTAACACCTTCACACATCCCCTCCCAGCCCCACCGGCCGGGGCGCCGGCTGGCTTTCTCGTCGTTCCCCGCTCAACCGGGGTTATTTTTTGCATTCTTTTGTTAGTCTTTTTCAAAACATATTTAGGGTTTCAGAGGGGACGGGGGATATTTATCTTCCTCCGCTAAAACCCGCGGGTATATATTGTTGTGTTCTTCCTCCATTTGTTCAGAGCCCCTTCTGCACATGTTGCCTCTAAAGTTACAAGATAGCAATTTCTTCGGCAACTCCGTGATAAATAATTCAAAGCACCTATTATAACTCGCATTACAAAGTATTAAAGGGCAACAGATGCAAAAAGATTAAAAATTAATAATTCAAATTATTGCAGTCCGGATATTTTTCACACGAGTTTGTTTTGTTCTGCCTCGTGGTTTTCTAAGATTCTTTCTATCGGAGCAGTCAGATATTTACGTGTATTTATCTGCATGTAAGTGCCGGCATTTCTATCTGCACAGAATCGGTCGTGCCGCTGTCGTACCGATCGTGTGTGCTGTCTGTGTGTCAGGAGCCTGTGCCCACATCTGTTTAAATTGCTTAATAATATCCAGGTCTGTAGCTCAAGAAATACACTTTAGGAAACGAATCAAATGTTGGTGGGGCCTTTTTGTTTTGTTTAGATTTGGTGTTCTTTTGGTTTGGTGTTTTTTTTGGGTTTTTTTTGGTTTTTTTTTTTTCCTCCCCCCAGTCGGAAGCCAAAAATTGGTCAGGAATCTCCCTGGAGTTTTTAAAAAATCAGCGACAGTGAAATGCCTCTTTCGTCTGCTGACATATTTCGGATCGTACTGGAGCCGGAATTACTGGCATCGCGTCTGGAAACAGATCGCACCGCTGAAAACTAAAAATAATGTCTAATGCACGGAGTGTTTGCTGTTAAAGCTCTTTGGAAATCAAACCTCACATTTTAAGCAATGTATTCTATAAACCAGTTATTAGGAAACAGAAAGGCAGTTATCCGCGTTTGGGGATTTAATCGTGGATTTGTATTTTTGCACCTTCCTTCTCAAGTCAAAATCTGGATTTTTTTTTAAAGCTCAAGCATTTCCATTTTCTATCTTTTCGATTTGTGTTTTATGCAGCGGGCAGGGCGTGTCCTCAAAAGTTTCGGTGTCAAAAGTTACAAATTGCTCTTAATTATTCATTTCCTGACTCAACATACTCTCAATCTCGGTTTTCTATTTGTATTTTTTCTTCTTCAGTTTAAATCTCTGAATTATTTTCTCTCCTGCGATTTAATTAAAATCACTGGAAATTCCTTGTTACAGTCCCTGGTAAAGGAGGCTTTTCGCTTTCCTTCGTCCCGCTCTTAAGAAAGCCTTTTAAAATTGTAAATGTAGCACGAATGCCCTTTCCTCTGTGCCAGGAATGTATTTTAAATTCACACTGGGTATCTGGTAAATAAACCTGGAGGGATCGTGACTTCTTGGGAGCCTCTAAAGCCACTTCATCTCCCAGCCATACAATTGTCCTATTTTTCCCGCAGTCCAACCTTTTGCCAAACCAAAACGACTCATAGAACAGCCACCGACTAACCCGCCATTAATTCCAAACTGCCGTCTTCCCTCTCTGCCACCGAAATCCGAAATCAAAGCAAACAGCATCGGATCGCGGGGAAATCTGGGGGGTTAAAGCCGCGGAGCGTTGCGGGGAGTCCCGGCCCGGCCGGGCACGGACAGGGAAAGAGCCCGTCCCGGGGGCTGACAGAGTCAGAATAAACTCTTGTTGTCTGAGGGGCGATGGGAAAGTGTATTTGCGGGGCATAGCTCTGGTTTGGAGGGGGCTTTCCTTGGCGCACTCAGGGCACGCAGCACAGGTACAGCGGCACTCAGCCCCCTGCCCTCGGACTGGGGGTCCTGGCCCCCGCCCGCTGCCGGCACGGAGCGCTGCTCCCCTCGGCTCCGAGGCTGCCCGGCATCCTGGCTCTGCTGCCCGGGCCGGCAGCATCCGTGCTGCCTTCTGAACGCCTCTCTAAGCCCGCTATCGGCCAGGGTGAAAAGGTGGACCTGGAGGAGGATCAGGTGAGGAAGGATGGTTGGGGAAGGAAGAATGAAGGGATGAGAAAGGGACAGCAGCGGAAGGAGCCGGGCTCCAGTACTCACGGTGCATTGCTGAGAAGGGGTCTGCTTTGCAGTGCATATCCATGGGGAGGCAAAGGAAGGGGAAGAAATCGGCTGAAGCCGCCGTGTCGCCTCTAAAACTCAACTTCAAGACTTAGGGGAGAAAAAATTAAAAAAAAAAAAGAAAAAAAAAAAGGAAAACAAAACAAAACAAAAAAGCACACGAGGAGAGGAGAGGAGGGGTGCGGCGGGATGCGCTGGGCCCCCGGCCCGGCGGAGCAGGCAGCGAAGTACTTTCCGTGGGGCGGGAGGGCTGCGCCGGCCTTGGGGGAGTCAGCAGAGTCCGTGGGAGCGAGGGACTGGCGGCGCCGGGGGGCAGGTGGGTGTCATGGCTGGGAGGGCTCAGAGCGTCCCCGGCGGCGGGGAGGGGGTGCCGGAGCAAGGTGCGGCCGGCGGCCAGGCGGCAGAAGGCGCAGGAGGACGCGGCTCTCCCTCCTCCTCCTCCTCCCGCGGTCCGGGGCTAGTTCATTTAAGTTCAAAGCAGAGTAGCAATCCCCGGGAAAGCGGCGAGCGGCAGGCGGGCGCGACCCCTCCTCTCGGCCGGGCGGCGGATCCGGCGCCCGGCGGACTTTCGCCCGAGGTGGGAAGTGCTTGCGAGAAGCCGGGGCCGGAGACTGGAGCCTCCGCTCCCGGTGTGTGTCTCTCTAAAAGCCGCAGCGCCCTCAGCCCCCCGCCCGCCTCCCCGGAGATGGATGACTTGTCAGACAAAGGCAATAGATTCCGACACTCTCTGATTCGCCAGCGCGCCGAGCCGAGCGCGGCCAGGAGAGGAGAGGAGAGGGGAGAGGAGAGGAGAGGAGAGAGAGGAGGGCCGGGCCGGCGGCGCTCGGCGCGGGGGGGGCCGCTGCCTGCGGGACCGGCGGCGGGGGAGCCCCGGCCTTGCGCTCCGGAGCGCCCCGGGCCCTGCGTGTGCGGGGCGGCGGCGCCCCTGCCCGGCCCGCGGGAACGGACCGGAGCCCCGCTTTGTTGTCACTCGCGGCTCAGGGTCCTTAACTCCCTTATTTAACACAAGCACACACGCCTTGCTAGTTTCACCTCCCTTCTCACGCTCCGCTTTTTTTTATCGGGGACTTTACTCGGGGTAAAGCGGGACAGGAGGGGGATTCGATACACATCAAGGCTTCCGTGGTGTGCGGCTTAGTGTGGGAGAAAGAAAGAAAGGAGGAGAGGGAGAGAGAAGAAGGGAAAGAAAAAGGAGAGAGAAGAAGGAAAAGAAAAAGGAGAGAGACAGAGGAGAGAGAGATGAAGAGAGGAATGTATAAAGAAGGAAAATAAAGACAAATAAATCGAAGTCACACAGACAAAAGGAAAGAACGAGACAGAGAGCGAACGAAAGAGCAAGCAAGCTTCTTGCATCTCTTTAAACCAAGAGATTAGGCCCGTTTCACTGATTGCAAAGTTTTCCCTCACATGCATTTGGGCAAATAACAGCAAATCCAACCTCACACTTTCTACATCTCTGCTGCTTCTCTCTCTCTCTCTCTCTCTCTTTTTTTTTTTTTAATGCTAGAGTGGGATTTAAAAATTATTTTACAAATAAGTCTACTGCTAAAATAGACATGGCTTTGACCTAGCAGAGCAACACAGAGCAAGTAAGAAACACCTTAGGTGTTTCTTAGGGTAATAACCAGGGGCAAAAAGGCAAGACAGAAATTGCTGTGAGCTCAATTTTGATTTTCAGACTTGAGAGTTTACCATCACCTGAAATGTACTTCCTTCTCTTTTCTTCCTTCATCCTTCTCCATCCCTCTCCTTATCTGTCACAAAACAGCCCCCCCCTTTTTATTTTCTAACCGCTTTAAGTAAAGAATGTCTGAGAGATCTTTATGAAATATTTTCCACTGTCTCATAAATCATTTTGGCACTTCAGCTGATGTTTTATCTTTCTCTCTCCTCTCTCTCTTTCCCTTGTGTGCAAAAAAAAGGATGATTTGGAAAATAAATTTTTTGTTACACCGCCGGGATTACACAGAAGTGAGTCCTCGGTGGCTGCAGGGCTGCGCTGCGGACAGGCGCGGCGGGCACGGTGAGGCCGCCCTGCCCGCCCCCGCCAGCAGCTCCTGCGGGGGTGGATTTCCCACGGCATCGGGGGCTCCGCGCTGCCCGCTCAGGGTCTGCGCTGCCGCCCGCCCGGCGAGGGCAAAGGCACCGCTCCGTCTCTCCCGGGGAACTCCCGCCGATC
>VWZP01006707.1:0-11676 GCA_013396995.1 Dicaeum eximium | reverse complement strand
CCTTTCCTTTCCTTTCCTTTCCTTTCCTTTCCTTTCCTTTCCTTTCCTTTCCTTTCCTTTCCTTTCCTTTCCTTTCCTTTCCTTTCCTTTCCTTTCCTTTCCTTTCCTTTCCTTTCCTTTCCATTCCATTCCATTCCATTCCATTCCATTCCATTTCCTGCCAAGCTGAGCCCGAACAATTTCTCTACACACACAAACCCACCTCCCCAGAGAAAGTTGCCGCGGCCGCGTTTCTGGCAGTGTTTCCCAAGCCCTGTTGTGAGCCCTGCCTCTTGCCCCCGCTTCCCTCCGCCACGGACGGCTCTCCGGTCGGATGGGATGCGCCGGGAGCTGGGTCGGGGAAGGCAGGCTCGTTTCCACTGCTAAACAAAGGCTGGGAATGCACCAACAAAGGACCTGGCGCGGCCCCTCCGCCCCGTGCGAGAGCCGCAGGTGAGGGCTGGGGCTAGCCCGGCCGGGCGCGGGGGTCCTGCCTGCGGAGCAGTCCTTGAATCGGCGGCGGGGGGGGGGAAGATGCGAGTCTGCAGGGCTTCAGGAGAAACTGGTCGTAAGTTGGTGGGGAAACTTTCTTCCCCCTTCCCCTCTTTGTGGGAAAGCCGGGAAAACGGGCGAATTTAGCTCTCTCTCCTCCTGTGCCATCCGCACAGACGGGCTCGCTCCTTCCCTTCCCTTCCCCTGGCTGGGAGCCGCCAAAGCTCAAGTTAGGCGCCTAATTAAAAAAGTGGCAGGAAGACTCTTGCCTCTTTAACATCAGCTGTTAATGGCCTCGGAGTTTACTGCCTCTGAGGAGGAAGACACAGAGGGAGAGGCAGAGGGATGAAGTGTGCGGGGAAACGGAGGGGCTGAAAGAAGTGGGGGGGTCTCTCAGCGTAGTGGAGGCAGAGAAAGAGAGATTGAAGGACGGATGGGGGAAAATGAAGAATTCTAACTTATAAAAAGGAGCTGGAAGGTGGAGGGGGCGGGGAAGGACTGAACTGTGAGCCGACACCAAATCCCTCCGGTTTCCCTGGCTGCCTCATCTGGGCAGCTCGTGCGGGATGCGGAGTCAGGGAGCAACTCTGCGGGCGCGGGAGAATGGCACGCAGAGAGCCGAGAGGACGAGCGGATCCGGGATGGAGGGACGGACAGAGGGAGGGAGGTTTTCCGAGCGCGGAGCGTTGTTCCCGGGTGCCTGCCTTGCCTTTCCTTCTCACTCGGACCCTGGTACTTTCCTCCTTCCTCTCCTCTCAGAGGTTTGCAAAGCAAACGTCACCAATCAATACGAACCCCGGCTCTGTGGGTGCGTGTGTGCGCGTGTGTGCGTGTGTGAGCGTGGTTGTTGATCCTGACCTCCTGGACTTCAAAAATCTGCCTCTTCTGACTCCCTCCCAGCCTGTAAGTTCAGAATTACAACCTTCTACATCTATGCAAACTTTTATTTGTCGGAGAATTCCTTTCTCTAGGAGACAGAGAAATTGTCACCATGTGAACAGCTGATTTCTGACACGCGGGGCTTTACCCCTCCCCCACGTGGGGAAAAATATCTCCCGTGGATGTCTTTAAACTGTGCACAATCCATAACTTTGGCAATGTATATGTAGTGTTATTTCTGCAAGGCAGTTTTCCAGGGTTAGGGGAGGTGGTTGCATTCTGCTAAATGGATCCTTTGTGGTGAGTGCATATTTATGCCCAGTTTTGATTTATAATTAAATTAGCTTGTAATTTGCAATATGTGCGTCTGTGTTTAAAATGTATCTAATCTGTGAAATTGAGGACTGGGGCACTTTAAATGAAAATCTACCTTTCGCCTCAAGGGTTTCTTTATGAAGGGATAGCCGGGAGGGCAGCGTGCAGCAGGAAAGCGAGGCTGTAAGTTCCATTAGGAGATGTCAATCAATCTTTCTTTTCAATACATCAATTAATAAATCCGNATTTTTTTCGCCCCGGTAGTGGGGGTGTGCACACGCGGTTAGATCTGGGCCCGGGACCCCCCGCCTTAGTTGGTTTATATTTAGGCTTCACTCATTTAAGCGACCCTCCCCCACCGTCCCACCCCACGCAGCTCTAACCCGGGCAATAGTATCATGGGTTTCATTGGTTATTTTCCAACGGAACCGCAGCCCCGAGCTTTAATTTTTCACAATTAAAAAGCGGCCGGGATGGCGGGGAACTCCTCCAGCCTGACAGCTCGCCCTAGCTCTCTCTGCTGTTAGCGTGTGCTCCGCACCTACAGACAACCGCGGAAACGGGAGAAAAAGGGTATTTATTACTTTTTTTTTTTTTTTCTTTTTTTAAACGGGCAAATGCAGTAATTTAGCAATTACACCGATTCTCCTTTATTTTCAAGTGGCGCTGGTCGTTCAGCAGAATGTCACCGTGGTGGGCAGGCGGGGAGAAGCCCGAGGACAGCCCGGCGCAGGAATGCCCAGTGCCCACTTGGGGAAAGTAGGCCTGGCAGGGACAGGGCAGGTGTGGGGAAGGGGGACAGCGCCAGGACAGGGCGGCACCGAGGGCCTCCCGTTGGGTCTCCGCTCTTAGAGCTTCACAGACAGCAAAACCGGACAAACAAAACTAATTCAATGTGTCGCCTCTCCCTGACAGAACACACACAGTATTTTGTAGAAATCCGGCTACAGAAAGGGCTGACTTTCCTGAACCCACGACCAATGTAAAAAAGACGCTCAGAAGGAGGAGAACATCCTCAAACTACTCCGTTGTCATCGTCATCATCATGATGTCCGTTTGATTTAAAAACAGCACGATAAGGGAGCACGCTCTCACTGAACGCTCTCTCCTCAGCTTTCTTTTTTCCCTCCCAACCACACGGCTTTGTAACCCTCAGATTTGCGGGCTACTGCGGCCGGTTTGAGCTGCTCGACATAGCAGCGTTTTGCGTGTCTCCAGCGAGAGGGGGAACTCTGGGTGAACAGAGGGCTGCGAGCGGGATCACGGGGGCTACGGGGCTGAACTTCGGGAAGGAATGAAGTAAAAATAAGAGAGAGAGAGAGAGAATGAGAGAGTCTCCCAGGCAGCTCGATCCCATTAGCTCCGTCCTTGGGTTGCATATTTATACGGTCTAGGAGGTGAACAGATGGACTATCAATTTAATTCCATCTTCAACACCATCAGAGATTGATTTTCTACTCGCTTTTAATTTTGCCATAATTAATTAGATCATTACAACTGTTTTCTATTGATCTCCCTATTTAAACCTCAGATGCAAAGGGACTTCGGCAGATCCTTTAAAAACACAGAAGGGAAAAGGAACAGAGGGGGTTGCAAACTTTCTGAAGGTTTTTCTCAGTTTTGACTTAGAAGATTTTTGGTGCAGAATAGCAAAAAACAGCTTCTGTGGCCTTTTCTTTTAGGAGGCCTTTTTGGTTGCCTTTGTAATTTTCTTTCACGTTTTGGTGAATTTTTGTCATATTTATATATAGTATACAGCATATATAATAGATTTAATTGGTTCGATTATGAAAACATAAGCTTGCACGTGTATATGCATATAAATATATTCACACACAACGTGTTTAATATTGAGATTTACGGAGGTGGTGCACGCACATTTATATATGGGGAAACTATCGATTGAAGATACGTAGTTTTCTGAAGGGCGAATATTTTTATTTGCCTACCGTACGTGTCTCTCTGTTTGTGCACTTGAATCCCTCTCTAGGTGGGGGATATTTCACCCTGCGACTCCATCAGAAATGACAAAGGAAAACCAGAGCTGTTAGCTCCGGTTCCTAGCCTCGGTTCCCAGCGCTCGCCGCAGCCTTTCTTTTCCAAGCCTCCCCTGCAGCAAACGACTGGCAGCCGGGGCAACAGCTCGGCTCCGTGCCGGCAGTGGGTGAGGTTTGTGTTTTAAACCTCTATGTTCTTTCCCCCCCAAAAAATCCCTTAATTAAATGCTCTGTTTATATACTTAATTTGAGGGAACCAAACCGCGTAATTGTGCTTTTACCGCGAGCGGCAGCGCCGAGGAAAACCTCTCCGGCGGGGTTTGTTTGAAGCTTTGTTTGCAAATCATAAAATTGCTGACTGGGAGACGGGGGCGATCCGGAGACGCGTCCGTCGGCGGAGCAGGTTTGGGGGGCTCAGAGGCGGCCCCCGCCCGCCCCAGCCCCGCGCTTCTCCCCCGCAGAGCCCGGGCAAGGCGCTGGGCTGCCCGAGGGGCCCGAGGCGGGGACAGCGCGGATCCAGAGCCAGCACGGCCAGCAAAGTTTCCCGAGGTGGGGAGGGAGTCGGTGGAGGAAGAGTTTAAGCAATGCCCTGAACTTTTTGCGGACGGGAGAGACCTCCGGGGTTGGGGCAAATAGACAAAGGCCGGTGGAGGGGCTGGCTCGGCCCCCGGGGCGCCTGGAGGGCGGCGAGGCGAAGCGCCCGGGGCCGCCGGCGGTCGGACCGGGCCGGGAGGGAAGGGAAGGGAACGGAAGGGGAAGGGAAGGGAAGGGAAGGGAAGGGAAGGGAAGGGAAGGGAGCGGGGCTCGGCCCGGCTCTCGCTCGCGTCTGAGGGCTCCGCTGCGGGTCCTTGCGGAGCTGCCACGGTAAACACGGTGGGAGCCCAGCCTTTCAAGGGGTGCTGGAGCGGACACCCGTAAGGAAAAGGGGTATTTATCAGGTGAGACAGCAAGTGTTAGAGGGGGATCTGGCNGGGATCTGGCGAGGCGAGGAGGGTGTGCGTGGAGGACAGCAGAAGCAAGCTGCCTTCTGCCAAAGGAGGGAGTTGGGGGTGACGGTCTCATCCCTCCCTGCTGAATATTCAGCGCCCCCCCCCCGCCTTACCTCCTCTCCCTGAGCTCTGAGCCATGGCTCCTCTGCCTAATGGCCCGTCTCCCCGGGACGGCTGCGAGCCAGTGGATCCGCCGCGGCCTTTTCTTCGCTTCTCTCCTCCCCGCTTGGGTGTCTTGCTTTCCCCCGCTGACTTTCGAGATCTAGGCGCAACCACCCAAAACTAAACGGTTTAGATAACAACACACACACACACACCAGAGCACCACCACCACCACAAAAAAAAAAAAAAAAAAAAAAAAAAAAAAAAAAAAACCCCCAAAAAAACCCCCNAAAAAAAAGCCACAGAGAAAGAAACGCCGCTCTACTGAGCCGGGACAAGCTAAAAGGAGGGGAAGAAAATAAATAACAATCAAAGCAAATGCAGCGCTGCTGCTTATAAAATTGGAGAGGGGCTTACCTGCTCCAGTCTACCAGGGCTGTGCAGTCAGGGAGGAAAGGGGCTGGGGGGGTCCCGCGGGGATCCTGAGGGAGGGGGGACAACGCCTGGACTTTGAATCTGCTTCCCCTTGCCCCCCCTCCCTCAAGCTGGCTACCTGTAGGGAAGTCTTGTTGCAACAGCAGATTAATTTGTTGTCTTATTACCATAAAAATGTGCTCGGAGAGGGGCTGGCAAGGGAGAGGGGGACGCGGGACAGAGGAGGAACTTCCTCCAAGTTGAAAAGGGAGGCAGTGGGCTCAGGCTGAGGGGGGAGCGCGTCGGGGACGGGCGGGGGATTGGTCTGGGTGGTGGCGCAGCCCACCCGGGAGCTGGTAGCGCTCAGCTCGGGGTCCGGGCAGGCTCCCGTTGGGGTGGCGGGGGACGGGGATTCCGCCGTTTACTTTGGAGGCGGCAGAAGGCAATCGTGTGAAGTCTACCTCTGTGAGCGTCTAGCTTTTTGCCTCTGAGAGATTATCCATCCATCCATCCATCCATCCATCCATCCATCCATCCATCCCTCCATCCCTCCATCCATCCATCCATCCATCCCTCCATTTATCTGTCCACTCGTCTCTTTTCTTGCTCTTACGACCACGTTTTGGTAAAGGCTTTGCGACTGAAAAGAAATAAATTAAAAAATAGAACAAAGCTCTAAAGAAAAGAAGAAAAATTCCCAGTGCTAAAGACATCACTGAACGAATATTTTTCTTTCTCTCTTTCTACTCCCCCCCTTCTATCTCCCCATTGATTGAAAGTCTCTCTCAGCTCCAACAAGGAGTCCCAGGAAAAATGAACCATTCTGCTATCGATTCTTCATTAAAATTACATTTCTGCATTTGCTAAATTGGTTTTAAAAAGCTTCCCCTGTTATTATTGTCTTGTCAGAGCCGGCGGTGCTGGGCAAACAGTATTTAAAAGCTTGGGACCTCTCCAAGATGAGGCTGTTGGGGGTTATGTGTGTGCATGTGTTTCTTTTTCTAAAGCGTTTAGGAAAATGTTAACAACGCAGACTGGCAAAAAGCACGCCCCAGACAAGTGGAGAATTGTAAAAATAAGGAAGGCGGAGGGAACGCTTTCCTTCTTATCACTTAAAAATCATCGATTACCTCTTCAAGCAAAGAAAAAAAAAAGTTTCATTCTAAATATTAAAATGGGACACCAAAAGTCGATAATTGCAGCAACGAGCATTTGCCTCAGACGCCGTCTCCAGCCCGGTCTGCAGCAGCCTCCGGATCTGCCTGGAGTGGTTCCTCACCTCCCTGCAGCCCGAGCCCTGCTCGCAGCCGCGCTGAAATGCTTTCTCGGTGAGATGTTTAAATAAGTCCAGCTAGCCCTGACATATGCACCAGACTCCTCCGACCTTACCCCAACAAGCCCCACGGAATCCCCGTCCTCCCTCCCCAGACTGGTGTGGGAGAAACCCAGAAGGGACTCTGGGAGATTTACTTTGAATTCTGCAAATCTCTCTCGAAAGAGCAGGGAAGCAGAAATGTCTTCCTGATGTGTTTATCCCCTAATCAGTTCATTAGTTATAAACAACATGACATTAGAAGTTAGGAGGCAGTTGATATTAATTTTTATTTAACTAGTTGATGTTTAATCCGTCACGCCAGACTGCTTAGAGAGAGCTGCCTGACACAAACCAGTTAGAACTTCATACACCGCGATGATCGGCCGGGCAGTGGGACAAACAAACGGCGGCGGGGGGGCGAGGGGCAGGCAAACAGAAGGGAAGGGAGCGAGGGGGAGAGGGGTAAACCCGGGAAAGAGGGGGAAAAGCAGCAAAAGAGACTGGAAATTTTCCCCTTCTCTGTATANGGGGGTTCGGCCCCGGGGGGGGCGGCAGGGGCGACGCGCGGCTGCGCGCCGTCGGGCAGAGCGGGGGGCACCGCCAACAGAGTCCTATCGTAATTAAAAGGGGCACAGGTTAATTAGCACGAGGCTAGCCGAGGGAGAACAGCAACACATGGTGGAGCCGGGATAAACGGGAGCCGGACTTTTCCCGGGTTCCCGGTGTGTGACAGTCCGGTGTCAGACTGCGACCCTTAACCAAGGAGTGCAGGTGCTGCTACAGATAAAAGGACTAAACGATTACGGGTACCTTAACTGACACACGACTCTTCCTACCTCAAAGCTGTGCTGAAGTATAATCTAACGCGAGTCTGGAATTACAGACTTCCCTGTTAAAATTTCTTGTTTCTCCCCTTGCAGCAAACTGGTGCCCCACGAATGGTTATAGCGTACCTGTTTGGCTCTACACCACCTCTGTGTACGTGAATCTCTGCTCTTTACCCTGCCGACACGTTGAACGCCCACCCTCCCCTTTGCTCCCGAGAGGAGCGCCAAGCATTATCCCAACACCTTCCCCTTCTGTGGCGGGACCCCCGGCGTTTCTTCCTCGGCGTGAGTGCTGCTGCGCGCCTTCAGTGTGCCCTTTCGCTCAGCACTGTTCAGATGTATTAATGCCAGATATTACAACTACATCTGCATGTATTTCACAATTAAAACATTTCTTGGCGCACCAGGAAAACCCTCGGCAGCAGCCCGGTGCGTTGCTCGCCCTAGACGCCTGTTCCTCCATGCGGCAGTAGCCGTGCGACTCTGACTACGGGGAAAGTGTTCTACGACACATATTTTAATATCAGTTTCCATATTAATCAATCACCTCAAACATCTATCTGCTGGATAAAGGAAATAGTTCGCATTCCGAAGAAAATTGCCTGCTTTCCTGCAGTTAATAGTTAACTCCGTAATAGAAAGTTCCCAGGGAAATGCGGAGGCAGAGGGAGCGCGGCTCTCCCTGCTCCCAGCCATCCCCGGCCGCCCCTTCCCCCTGGCCGCGGCCGCTCGTACCACTCGGGAAAATCTCCCCGCTCCTCCGCTGGGGGCTCGGGCTCTGGCTGCCTGCACCTTTTAGGAAAGAAACCAGGACGGAGTGTTTTAAGGAATAAACTCCTGATGGGGCTGTGGTGTGCAAAAGGGCTCTTTCCCTATAGTCCGAGACAGAAAGTGGTGCAACAGGTAATAGGGCAGACACTAGCGACACGGGGAGCAGGGACTTCTAGTGGCGGGGGGAAAATCACATTGCTTGGCTGTTTGGCTTGGGAGCACTGTAAGGAAGTGGGTGCCTTTTCCTTCGTCCAACGTCTCCTCTTCCTTTCTGTGAGGCAGGGTGTGCTTTGAAGGGTGGAGAGGATATTAAAAAGAGGACCTGCGGTGGAACGGGCAAGGGAGACGCAAGGACAGGGGCGAGACTGGACCCCGGCCGGGGGCTTCGGCACTCGGAGGCCGCTCCCTGCGGTTCGCCCGGCCGGCCGCCGTCACGGGCAGATCCAGCCCTTTCCCGAGAGTTTCGGGGTGACTTCAGAGGTGGGGGATGTCCGTGCCGCTGCCGCTCTGCCTCGCACTATTGCCTTAGTGTTGGGCTGGCCACCTGGTGCTTTTCATGGTGATGGCGGAACGGGGGAGGACAAAGGGAGAGGTGAGAGGAGCAGGGTATGGAGTGAGCCTCTCCCTTGTTCCAGGGCTGTCCGTAGAGGCTGTGAGATGAGCAGGAGTACTTTGAGCTAACAAAGTTGCAGGGACGCTGCTGGCACGGGAAAAGGCTGCCTGTCCCGTGGCTGAGCTGGTGTCAGAGCGGCGAAGTGGGACGGGGTTTGCGAGAACTTTGGGGTGGGTGGGGTGAGTGCCTGGGGGCGGTGAGTTAGGGTTGCCGTGGGATGGAGCCCGCCCGGCCGCCCGCGGGACGCAGCCGCAGGGGCTCTCGTTGCCTTTCGGGTCTCTCCGGAGGGGTGCCTGGGTGCTGGCGGGGGCGGGATGGAGCCAGAGTAGCTGCGCCAGGCGACCTCGGTGCAGGGGCCTTGGCGTGGAGTTGCCGACCGGGACGTGGCGCAGGGACGAGCGGGCTGGGCGGGCGCGCCGGTGGCGCCCCGGGGCACGAAACCAGGGCGGCTGCGGGAAGCCAGGTCCCCGCCAAGATCGGGCCGGGAGCTCCCGCAGCGCTCGGGGCAGCCGGGAGGAGGGTGCAGTTTCCTTGGCTCGGCCCCGTTCCCGTTCCCGCTCCGGGCAGGGCGGCCGGGCCGCGCGTCCCGCCAGAGGGGGCGGTGCGGGTCGGCGGGGCCCGCCCGGGGCCGCTGCCCCAGCCCCGGAGCCGGGCACTGCTAATCCCGCGCTGCCCTGTGCTGACGTTTATATTCAAAAGCGCTTCCCAGAATGTTTCCACGGCCCCGGCTGGTGGTCCCCGCTGGAAGCGGTGGCTGGCAAAACCCGGCGGAGTCTCCCGGGGTCGGGGCTACCGCACCCCCTGCGCGGGGCAGTGGCGGGCGGGTGGCAATGCTCTCCCGAGAGCTGGGGAAACGTCGCTGTGGTCTCTTATTCCTTCTCCAGGTAGTTCAACACAAGTTTCTATCTCAAGGAATGGGGACCCGGCAGCCAGACGGCCTGCGGGCGCCCTGTGCTTATGGACAGCCTGGGTCCGCAGGGCCGCGAATCTGGAGGCCTTGGGGAATCTGGAGAGACCCAACGAGGATTAGGATAGGAATGAGGGAGGTGGACACGTAGGCTGGGGGTTTCCGCTCGCCGTTGCCAGAATTGGGAAAAAGGAAAGGAAAAATGGAAGATCACGTAAAACCCATGAGAGACTGAGTCAGCAGAGCACGCCCTGTGCCAATGTGCAAAAGAAGGTGAAAATAAAAGAAGCATGGAACTAAGTGAGAAGATGGAAATTAGGATGAATGGGTAGACAGAGACAGACATTGATCTTTACCAGTATTAGGGGAAAAGGTCTGAATATAGAAGGGGACGTTTTATTTGATGATGAAAGGGGGATGGATGGATGGATGGATGGATGGATGGATGGATGGATGGATGGACAGAATGGGCGAAAAAATAGAAAATATGAGAAGAGGAAAACAACCCCCCACCTTTCTAGCGTTTGTGGATGGAAAGAAGTGAATGAGGGGGAGAGGAATAGAGAGCATAAGAGAGGAAAGGATAAAAGGAAAGGAAAAGAAAGGAAAAGAAGTAAAAAGTAAAGAGGTTTTTAAGAGCCGTCAAACACTTGGTAGACATGAGAATTAGAACAGAAAAGCTGAAACATTTATGGCAGCCTGCGCCGAGGTGATTTCCCCATTGGCATTTTATGGAGCTCCTAAATCTCAGCTTTACGCTGTTTTGAGCTGTAAGAATTATTTTCCGCCGCACTTCTCTTTTTTAGGTTCACTTCCAGTTTCCATTGCGAGTGGCCCCGGAGCAGACGGAGCAGCTGCCCCCCAAGCAAGCGCCTCCCGTCGGGCCGCCGGGCAGCGGGCTCTGGCCCCTCCGCACCGTGGGGGACGCGGCCACTCCCGGCTCTCCACCCTCGGTAGCCCGGGGGTCCCGGGGCTATCAGCAGAGCGGCTCGCAGCTGCCCGGAGGCGCCGGTGTGGGCCGGTGCGCAGAAGCAACAGTTCCCCGGCACGTCGAGGGAAGGGAAGAACTCGCTTTTCCCCCGGGCACGGCTTTCTCCGGGATGGGGAGGGAGCGAGCGGCGGCACGGCTGGGCCCCGCCTTGCTCCGCGGCTCTTGCCGGGCGCGGGGGCGAGTGTTGGGGAACGGCTACGGGAACAACAGAAAATAGACCTCAAGGTGCAAGAAGTGAGGAAGCAGTGGCTCTCCCTTCCCAGACAGCCTGTCCTTACACGCCGTCTCCACGCCGGTGGAAAACTCCAAACCTCGGTGGAAAACTCCAATACTCCAGGCACTACTAATGATACGAGGAGCAATAATGACAACAATGATAATGTGTTTCCGTATATTAAAGCACAGAAAATAAATATCCCCGTATACCCGCTGCCTCCCTGATCTCTTGAACGCTCTGAGTTTTCAGTATTTTGGAGGCTGGAGTAGGTTTGAGAGAGGAACATTGAGTGGAAGAGTAAAAGCCGGGGTAGACGTAACTCGTGTGCCTTTCACCTTTTCCCGGAACACAGCCATTGTCCTTGTGACAAGAATCTCTGTTATGGTCTGGGAGCTGTAGAGAAAAGGGAACTTTGCAGGTCTGTCTCCTAACTCTGGTGCAAGCAGCTCCCTCCGCCTGCCCCCCTTGCCCCGCAACCCCGGCAGCCCCCGGGCTCTGAACCAGTTGATATAAAAGTGTGTGTGAGGGGGATAAAAGTTCCAGTCTCTCATGAGGGGAGAAGGCTGCAGGGGCAGAAGCAAGTTAATTTCCAGCCGATTTCTCATTACTCTTCTTAACGCCTGTAAGGGAGAGAAAATTAGGCACACAGCACACGTTTTGGCCACTTCATAAAAAATGCAGATTTGAGAGATGATGTGAAATGTGCCCTCGAGTCAATGATTAAAGATAGCTGACTACAATTTTTTTTTTTTTTCTATTTGGAGTTGAGATGAGAAATGCCCCTGAGCTTTGTAGGTCCAGGAAGGGTCCTTTAATAACTGATAAATTGGCCCAAGAACTCTCTCTTCCCCTCTCTCCTTCCGCCCCC
>VWZP01006706.1:171407-376530 GCA_013396995.1 Dicaeum eximium | reverse complement strand
TATTATTAATATTATTATTAAATTTTATAATCAATTTGTGATATTAAAATAAGTAAAATTAATACCTTTGTCAGAAACACTTTACATTACATATTTAGGACTTTCTGGCTTGGGAATTTTAATATAGAAGATCAGACCCTAATTGTGCATTTACCTGTGTGAGAAGTGATGGAGGGGTGAGGGTGGGTGGGGTGGGGGAAGCAAAGTAGCATTAATTCATCGTATTAACAGTATTCAAGATAACCAAGGATTTCTATTTACCTAGATCATGTTTGACTAGAATTTCATGTAAGTGTATAACATCTGAGCTTTTAGAGCGTTTTCAGTGGGAATTAGTATAACTGGGTTTTTGTGAAACCTTCCATGTGAAATGTTTACTAAAAGTCATAAACCTTCTATCTCTGCAAAGGGGGAATTAAAAAGAAAACAGAAAGGAATGAAACCTGGTTTAATTGTAGGGCTGAACACTGCTTCAGATAGATTTCAGAGCTGCAAATTATTCTTAGGTGGATGTTTTAGGAGAGTTTGCTTGTATACTGTCTGATTTTTTGGCAGAATTATTAAAATTAAGTAACATATTGGATTTCTGTAGGAAGCACTTTATAATAGGTACACTTTTACTGTTGAGCTGATATCACCATTAATAATTTTCTTTACTGCCTTTTATGCTGTGTATTTTCACAGGATTTACTGCATTTGTGATCCTAAAAATGCTGGTTTTCTGGAAATGTACATAGATGAGATTTTAAATGCTTTTGTCTCAAGCAAAAATTAATATGTAAGTTTTTGCATATAGTTGTACTCATCACCAAAATCACAGATGTGAGGTATATGCCTGCTAGATTTTTATGTGTGTCAAAGTAATAAAACTCAATTATTTAGCGGTTTAATTTTTGCTTGTTCCATTCCTATTTAGCACATATAAAAGTGGGGCAAAACCAAAAATGTTTTGGAGGGATTAGGAGCATGTGGTCAGTATGCATGCCAGGGTTTAATCTCCCTAAAGGTTTAAAGAACAGTGATAAAAGCCAAATCCACTTTCTGCTAAAGCTAACAAATAAACAAGAACGAATATATCCAGAGGAGGAATAACCCTATTTTTTCCAATAATAAATGGCTTTGCATACTAAAAAGAAGACCTGCTAGCCTGCTGGAGGGGAGGAGGAATTAGCATCAATTTGTATTTTAGCACTGCAGGAGGTTCTAATTCTAGGGCAGCTCCTGTCAGACTCGACCCAGCAAGCCAAGGACTGAAGCACTTTTTCCTACCTAACTCACGACAAATGGCAGACTCTTGTAAATATAAGCAGAGGAAAAGAGTACCCTCAACACTGAGTCAGCATCAGACCTGGTTTTAAAAGTCAATTTAATCCTGCTCACATTGATCCATGTTTTGTTCTTTCATTGCCATGAAAATTATTTCACAATACATTTTATATTCCGTGTATGCATCTTCACCAAAACAGTATTATCTCTTGTTCCTCTGTTTCTGGCTGGTCAAAACAGGCTTCTCCTTTGGATCATTTGTGACCTATCTGATACAGCTGTATCTTTTGAGAGGAAAAAAAGAAATTATAAACCCAAATACACCAATTATGTGCCACAAAAATAGTGCTGTGTTGATGCTCCAATACTTCTGCTGATCTCTCTTCTTTGGCTTTTGGGTAGTGTTTTATCTGAAGAATAAACAACCCATTAGCTTTCAGTCTATGCTAGCTTGTGTGTTATCCTGAGAATAATGAGAGAAAGTGGACTTATAGAAGCCAAAGCTGTTAGCATATTAGGAAAGCATTGTAGTTTATGTATTTTAAAAATAACTCATTAATTAGATGTGTCAGGTTCAATACAGAGACTCAAATAGACAGAGATGAGTAAGAACTTTTCATTTGAGTAAGGCTTTTCATTTAGAACAGGGTGTTTCTTCCTTTCAGTTTATAGCAGTATAGCATCAATCCTTGCTAACCTTACTACAAAAAATGTAAGTTCTGTTTCCCCAGGATGTTTTATTATAGTCACTTCACAGTAAATTCAGATGGATAAAAATAATAGAAGGGGGTGGGATGAGAAAATATCATAATGTACAGACAAGAAGAAAACCTCTTTGACAGGAATGTGTGAGACCTTGGTTCAGAGAAAGACTTGAATTGGTGATGCATTGTGATCCCATAACACTTAGCCTCTCTATCTTGCTTTTTCTAAAGAATCCACAACCCCTTAAAATTATTCCATTTTGTGATAGATGTGAATGCTGGAATCAAAAATATTTTCATAAAATTAATAAAGTTTTAGCCAAGCTTACTGTCAGAGGTTTAACTCCTCAATGCTACAGCAGAGACTATGCTCAGGTCAGTACAGCTCCAGTAGAACCTTGATTTAATTAGACATTTACTCAGTTTTTGACAGAAGGGTGTTCTCTGTAAGAATAACCCTTTTTACTCTTCAAAATACTGTGGCACTTCATTAATGCTATATTAGAAGTCCTAGCACAATTTTGAAGGTGATCAAAGCTCTATGTGCTCAGTTTGAACAGTGCCAGAAGTCATATTGGTGGAGCAAATCTTTATCCCTTATCCCCTCATCCCACGCCCAATCTAAATAAGTAAATACAGAATGCAATTGTTTATCTTCTGAGTTTTACAGAAAATCTATTTCTAATGAAATATTAATTGCTAAAGATGTGCAACACTTAATTGTGTTTGTGTAACAATAACGTAGTTCATCTTCATTATATAAAAACTTTGAAAGAAGGCACAAAATATATTTTGTTTTGAGGAGCTGAAACTGAGTTCATGTGAAGCCTCTGGTAAAGTTTTCTGGTGTTCAGCTGTATGTTGTTGAGATGCCTCATATCATTTATGTCACACTGCATAAAAGAACAACAATAATATAACTGGATATCATCATTGTCTTAAATTCAGAAATTCAACATGACAGGAAATTTCTGAGACAATCTTGGGGTGAGGGGAATCAATTATCTTGTTCCAATTTAGAAAGCAGCTTTTCTGATCTTGTATGAGGGATGTGAATTGCCCAAGCACTCCTTTAACATTTGAATGGTTATGTGTGACTGGTGTTAAGCTACCACAATTCTGTACTTCTGATAACATACTTTTAATTTTTTCTGTTGTCTGTTTGAACATTTAGATCCAAATTCTCATCCCTCTGCACAAAGTTGTGCATTGTGTATTATTTGTGTACAAGAAATCTTCATTTATGCAATGATATTAATACTTGGAAGACACAAGTTGCTTCTCAGGCTGCAAATGGTATTTGCAGATCAAACAGAAGACAGTTTTCATAGTAATTTATAAAATTATTACTTGTGTGGTTTTTTGGCTTGATTTTCATTGTCTATCCCCTCACTATTTTTCTAAAGCTGTGTCTTGTTGCTTAGAAATGCCTGTCTGTTTGTGGGTTTTCTTGCATTTGCAGAATTCACTCTTGATATCGATGTGTGTTGCTCAGAGGGCACACACTTAAGTCTGCACGTTCTTGTAAATACTTTTTGTTTGCATATGTGCATGCCACAAATTCTGTCCTTTTAAACATAGAAACTGATTTTTGAGCATCCATTTTCTTTAGAGGCCTTTAGCAACAGCTGTGGAACTGCACTTCCAATGTAGGAAATCCAGAGACTTCCCCCATAATCATTACAGATTATCAGGGCTAATAGATTTTGTAGTGAAAAAAAAATTATTCATTTAACCGATCTGTTTCCAAACTAAATATATACATTTCACCCATTTTTTACCCTGAGCCTATAAACACATAATTGGCCTAATTTTGATCATGAAAATCTAAACTTGAAGTGATATTATTTAAGTCAAGAGTGTGATCTAGATTTTCAAGATGTCATATGTATTACATTTGACCATTTGTCTTCAAGAGACATTAAACGAATTGCATTTACTTTAATCAATCTTCTTCTCCTTTATCTTTGAAGAAGCCCTTGGGCAGAATTTTATGTTGTCAAGGCACAGAGCTAATTGCCGTCATTAATTCACCACACAGAAAGTAAAAGTCTGGTGTCACAGATAGGAAAGGGGATGTCAGCAGTGTCATTAATAAGCATTAAAAAAAACCCCTGAAATATGTAATAGCCATTGATTGAATAGATAGCATAAATAATGAAGAAACAGATATTAGAAACTGGTGTTAAAGATGACAATGAAGATAATTTTATGAATGATTCATCATCTGGGACTGAGGTTTAAATTCTCCAAACTAGAAATCTCTGAAGAAAACTCAGCCATCTCACAATTTCCTTGAATTTTTTGCAGGCATGAGACTGTCTTTTACCTCAGCATCTTGCTGAAAAGTTACACCCATTTTTTACTGACATATTGTTGTATGATAGTATGTTAGTACAAAGTTTTGCTGGTGGCTTAGGGAGGTCACTCTTGCAGTTGGCAATCCATAGTGAAGATGTGAAATAGCTGCTGGTGCCAAAAATTCTGTCAATGGGCTTTGTCTAAGCTGAGGCAGACATGAAGATGTCTGTAGACTTGCCTACGTGCTGACACCAGCATAAAAGAAAAATATAGTTATTGAAATCAATATGGTTATATCAACATTTTGTCAGTGCTGCTTGTTAAAGGATTGTAAGGCCTGACCTTGTCCTATTTCTGCCTGTGATTTCAATAAGAGCAATGCCTGCACAAACCTAATTTACTTGTTTGTTGTGTGATCTATTTATATACTGTGTACAATTTATATACTGTGCTACAATTTATTCAATACTGCCGAGGTGTCCAAGATACAGAGTTCTGTGGAGAAAGGTATGATAAGCTACCATAATTACTTTACTTTCCTCGTCTATGTGATGACAGCAAAGCTCAGAAAAGAGATGGGTAAATATTTTTTTCATAGCAATGAACAGCTTGGAAACAGAAATACCTCAATTGTTGTGCAGTGTAAATTGGCTATGGTCTCTGATATGGAAATTAAGGACTACTTTGATAGATGCATTTTTTTACTCATAGTGACAACAATTTCAATGACCTAAGATCCTACTTTGATGCAAATCAAGGAATTTATAGTGGTATAAATTCTGGAAGTCCTTTGCACAAAGTAGATGCCAGGTGATTAATTTCTCTCACTGTTTTAGATTCCTTGACAATGAGGGAGATTACTTACCAGTCAGAGTTAGTTCTTCTCAAGTTATGACAGTTTACCTGAAAATGTAAGGTTTGATACACTTCTTTGGGCATCACAGTGAGTTTAAACAATGGCAATATGAGCTCAATTATTCCAGTTTTCCTGTTTCTTTCTGACACCTAGTAAGAATCCTCTTTTTTTCTGAAGGCTGCTTACTTGCCCTAATAATACCTCTAACAACATTAAAATCAGGATCAACAGTTGCAGTTGTGCTTTCTTTCGGTCTTCTAAGGTAATGATCTCATTATCTGAATTTTATCTCCCAGTAATAAACTAATGTACATGCTGGGCTACTCTGCTTAAATGCTTAAAATTATATAAATTATCCTGGGAAATTTTAAAGAATGCAGGATTAATAAAGATATTTACACTGGCAATTATGATATAGTTTCTTTATGTGTAGATATTCTGCTATGGTTCTTTCATCTACTGATATTCAAGGCAGTATTGAACACAGAGGAATGAAATTTTGAGTGTTATAAAAAGAAACAAGCATGTGGATAGTGTATCTAAGCAGTGGATATTTGCCTCTATGATCTAAATATGAAATAAAATAGTAACTGTAAATTTATGGATAATGCTTATGCTACTACCATTGTATTTTTCCTTTATTGTGTTCTAAATAGTGTGATGGGATTCCTCAATAGGTTGTTTACTCGATTCTGCTAGTACTGTCAGGAAAAATGTTTTTAAAAGTCTGACCACAATCTTTTCCAATAAGTATTTTTTGTTTGTTTTTGTTTGTTTGGTTGGGTTTTTTTTAATGAACAAATACCACAACATATAAATAATTCTTCTCTTTTCTCTCAGACTGCTTTGACAACCTTTTACTGCTCAAGTCAGTAGAACTAATACCTGAAACACAGGCATTACTCTGAACATGTTTTGGTTTTTTTAAAATAACCATATTAAGTTGCTTCCCCTGAAAAATATGGTAATATTCTATTATTGAATAATTAACTCCTTAAACTTGTTTTGCAAGCCCACTGTGCCATTACTGTCATTTGGATGTCAAACCTTTGATTAATACCAGCCAAGAGGAATATGTTAAAGGCCTGCTTAAGAGGGGGCCTTGAAAATTTGCTTTTGCATGGCACATTTTGAGTCAGAATTAGTTTTACTTCTATCCTAAGCAGAGAAACTATGAGATGTTTATATATAAAAATATTAATCAGAATGAGCAAAAAGGGGAAGAGAGAAGTTTAAAAATAATCAAGAGCTGACAACTGAAATAAAGTTTCAACTTTGGAAAATCTAAAGCTATTTTCTTGTATAACTCAGTTCAACATGTCATTTAAATTAACTGAAATTTTTATTTTAGACTGAAATTTAATCTTTTCTCTAGTTAAGTGAGGTCAGGAGGTAAAACTGCAACACTCCTTTGTGGGATTCAGGTTACATTGTGCTGAACTTATCATTACCAATTCAGTTGAATATTCAGGATAAATGTGAGAACTACTTTCTTACTAATTTTACAAAATTAAATAACAAATTCTGGAGGGAACAAAAAAAAAATATCAAGGAGAAGTAAATATATGTTCTGATAGACAGAGGAGGTATCAAAAGCACAACACTGCTGTTTCTTAAGTCTGCCCTGGCTCCCTTCTGGGAAGCTCATGTCAAAGCTAATGGAATTCTGTCCTAAGAGCCCCTTGTGCTGAGGCTCTCAGTCTCTCTGCTGCTTTAGCCAGGGCCCTCATGAGCTGTTACAGAATTGGATGATGCAGAAAAACAGTGAGAGAAGCCTCCAGGGAAACACAGGGAGCAACAGCATAGAACTCAGTTCACATTATTTCATTGCTTGCTTAAACACTTGGGGTTTTTATAGATATAAATTTGATAGCAGATCTTGTTTAAGAAATATATATTAATATGTTATGCTTGTGTTTATTTCAGGTCTGCTAAATGGCTGATATAAAATATGTGTTCATGTGTGCAGTAATGATTTAAGACCTAATTATGTAGTTATCCTTCTAAAATCAGAGTTCAATGAAGTGCTCGATTTCATAGCTTCTTTTAGTAAAAATGACTTGCAATGTGGAAAAATCTCATAAAATTCTTTGGCAATCACACTTGCCAGTTAAATTGATGTCAATAATGCATGGTTGGTGTAATATTTCTTACAGCAATGAATGGAGCATACTTCTCTTACTTGTGCTTAGCTTATGATCAGACTGATTTCTTTATGTCTGTACACATCCTCTCACCATACTTCATAAACAAGTATAACAGTTTATTTATCAAACAATGTTTTTTAGTTCCTGCACAGACTGGCAATCTGGATCCCATTAACTAGCCTTGCAACTCTTACCTTTAGACTGTTTTTTAAAGTTTGGAAATTCTGTGAGAATATTACCCCAAACTTTTTTCTTAAACACACAGCAAGCAAAAGTATCCTGTCATTCTGCTGACTGGCAGGTTGGGATAGTTATTGGCTGTTAAAATAGATCAGAAAACATGCACTCCTGAAATAGTGTAATCTAAGCTTTCTTTTTAAAAGCAGCCTGGGAGCTAACCTTTGCTTGTATCCTAGAGGAATTAGGATGCTGTGCCTTCTTAATAAGTTTTTACAAATATTTAAGTTATTGCCTTCTTAGGGAAGACATTTTCAGTGCATCTGGAGAAAACAGATAAAGTGAGATCTATTAGAGCAGTACACCAGTCCTGAATTTCATATTCAGTGGATCTGACTTTTATATTTATTACTACATTTTATCAGGGAAAGCCATAATCCTTAAAACAGTAAGAATCACCATAAGAAAAAAAAAAAGGGAGCAAAATGCAACTTGGCATTTTAATAAATGATGGGCTAAACCAGATCTTGCCTGCTTTTATATAATCTCAAAGTGAAATCTAATTTTAATTTACAGATGTGTAGAGTAGAAATCTAGTCAAGTTGAATGCAAAAAAACCTAGGAGAGTGTAGTGGGTCAACACTGGCTGGATGCCAGGCTCTGACCAAAGCTCCTCTCTTGCTCCTCTCTGCATCTGGACAGGGGAGAGAAAAAGCAGGGTTCATGGGTTGAGATAAGGACTGGAAGAAATCACACATCAAATTTCATCATGGGCAAAACGAGCTTGAATTCGATATATTGGAATTTTTGCTAACAAAATCAGAGCAGGAGAATAAGAAGTAAAATCAGACCTCAAAAGCATCTTCCTCCCATGTCTCCCTCCTTCCCAGCTCTATCTCCTCACTGCCAAAACAGGGTGATAAAAGAATCTTGGCTCTGGGGCCTGGATTATCTCTCCCCTGCCTTCTGCACTGATGTTGTTGTGTGCAGAGTTGTTCCTCTCACATGTTCTCAATCCGCTCTTCTCCGGCCACAATTACAACTGTGTAATAATATTTTTTTTCTTGTTCTTCTTAAATCTGGTATCACAGAGGCCTTACCACCATTTCTAATTGGCCAAGCCTTTGGCCAGTGGCTTGTCCATCTTTGGAGCCACCAGGGAATGGCTCTGCTGGACATGAAGGAAGCTTCTGGCAGCTTCTCCCAGAGACCACCCCTGGAAGTCCCACACTACCAAGGCTTGGCCATGCAAATCCGATACATAGGGTGGAGTGAAGTAGCTGCTGTTGGACAAAACTTCCACCATCAATTATCTTGGCAACAACAACTGGCTGGTGATTTGTTGGCAGGGTTGCATTGCCCAGACAATAAATTTCCTGTACAAAATGAAATTATGTAAGAAAGTCTGGAGATGCAGCATTACATTCGATTGCCTGCTCCTTTTAGCATCTACAGCTTTTTGAGATGTATAGTGAGAATATGTACATGTACACTGCAGCACCAATTGGCTTTAATTACTATTAGCCTTTTTATTAGGAAAGTTTGCCTTTTGACTCAAAAAGATATTTGTGGGCCTCAAGTGTCTCTTACACTAAAAAATAACTTTGGTTTTCAGAAGCAAAGTAAATATCTGGGGGGAATCTGCTAAATTGGAAAAGAAAAATGGATAACAGCCATGAAATTGGGATTTGTTATTAATGATTACCAAGGCTTGAGTTTTTCACATTGTGATAACTACTGCTATATATACTGAAGGAAAGTTTGCTCAGTTCTAAATACCCTCTTGAAATTAAATCCTATAACTAGAAATCAGAAAATATATATGCTTGAACCTTATCTTCCTGAATGGAAGATCTCCTTTTTCATCTGCAGAAAAGAAAATTAATTTGAATAATTCAAATTAGCTTTTTATTTCAAAAGTAGATTAATTTATATAATTTTCAGGTTGGGCTTTTTTTTTTTCTTAGAGAAAATTAGCCATTATGTAGGTCTAATGAGCTTTTTAAAAAAATTATTTTACATATCTTAAATATTTAAGGCACTAGTTTTGTTTCAAGTAACTTTAACAGCAAAACTAGACATTCAGTTTAATTTAGCCACTTAGAATCTTTCAACAACTTATCAAAAATTTAGGAAATTTCAAAGGAGTATTTGCCCACTTGTATTAAAACCAATTTTAGAATAACATGAATCACACTGGCTATCTATTTCCACTTTATATATAACTAAAAATAGCTAAGTGAAGTGATGAATCCTACCTACACTGATTGAGTCCATGTTCCCTTAGCTAATTCATCATATGCCATACAGATGAAAATGCCTCTCCTGCCCAGCAGTCACATATGAGAGGCAGGTGTCTTCAAAGGCTTTCCTTTGATAATTTCCTGCCTAGGCTGTAATGTATATGACAATTTTAATAATTCAATAATTGATCCTGTTTGCTTTTCTGAACAACTTTCAAATGAATCAGTAGATTGTATTTTATGTTTCCTATTAATTTATTTTTCTTTACACTTTATATTATCTGGTTAGAGGAAAACATTATTATATTGACACTCCCTTACTGCAAGTACAGATAAAACAGGTAAAGTTAAGCTAGTTTATATTTCACAGGAAAATGCAAAATTGAGGGCAAATCTAATCATGCTTGAAGGAATTTTTGGTTCTGCTCTAACATAATCAAAAGTATCTAAGCAGTCACCTTGGGCATTGAACAGGTGTATCTGTATTTGCTCCTTTCAGTATTTGCTCTTCTATTATGCATCAGTGGAATCATTACACCTCATTTTGGTATGGTTAACAGCACTTTTCAAGCAAGCAAACTAATGAGTTCATTACCATTTTTGCAATATGCTTATGCATCTTTTGATATAAAAAGACCCATTTCTCTTACTTTACCAGGGCATTAATCAATTAGTAATTTTGCTTCTTTGCTAACATTGCTTAATGATTTATCAACTTCTGTACACTTAAGAAAAACTTTCCAAAAAAAAAAAAAAAAAGAAAATTACCTCAATTTCTTTGATGGTTTTGTCTGTAAATTTTTCATTCTGTAACTTTTTTTTTTTTTAATAAAAACCCACAAATATATAATTAATGAACATAAAATTTTGTCCTAAGGAGTGAGGAACCAGAAAACAATTTAGGACATGGAGCAGATAATCATCTGAATCTCAGTTAATTGGAGAGAATTTTGGTGAGGAAAGAAATGTGATTCTGAGTGTATAAATAACAGAATGAAAAGTGTGATTGAAATGACTATATTTGGCATTTTAGTGTTATCACTGAAAGTTGTTATCCATTTCTATTCTTTATTGTTTAAAAATGGTACTTGCATATTACAGACATTTTAAAAAAGTGCTACAAGATTTTAGCAAGCACTGTACAATCAGGAAGTTGAGCACTTTTATCTAATGAAAATTTAAGAGGTCTTTTATATTCTTTCTTGTCTCATGAAGAAATAAATCCTGATAAAAAAGGACCTTAATTTTGTTGTAATCTTGCAGGCATGGCAGGGTTTGAATACTGAAGCTAGACAAGCTGAAACTGGAAATGCTGTTATATTTTTAGAGTGTGAAATTGCCTATAAGTCCCTAATTGCAAGAAAAAAGTTAACCTGGGGAGCAACCAGGTAAAAGCTGAAAATGGGGCAGAAAAAGAAAAGAGAATGTCTCCACAGGTGAAGAGGGGGGAAGCTGATCTCGAGGAGGCAAGTACAACAGATTATACTTTGTTCTAATAGCAAAATTTATATATATGTCCAAGATGTTTGACTGTGTTTAAAGTAAAGTCATGATAAATAAAAAAGAAAATTAGCTTGGGTTGACTTCAAGATTATTGAAAGCCTTTAGGTTAACAAATTGATTCATATGATGAATATGCATTGTGGAGACAAATGAAAAACTTGGGACTTAAAAATCTCCTTAAAATGTTGAGGTTTAAGTTTTATACCTAAAGTAAAATCATGACACTTCTTATCCTGGACTGCCTGATATTGAGCAAGAGTCTTTCATGAACTTTCATGAACTGCAACTTCAATCTGTTTAATATGTATGAGAAATATTTTGATATATTAGCTAAACTTTCAACAGTTTTAGCTAATATTTCATAAAAGAGAATGCTTAAGTCTCCTCAATTTTTAATTTTAAATTGTAGCTTATTACTTAATACTTTCTTTATAAAAATTATAAATTATTCATATTTTTTGTGGTGGTGAAACAGTAACTTCCCTATTTCTGTAAGAAAAAAATTCAGTTGAAAACAAAATGAAAACAAAAAGACTTTAAAAGACTCTGAGAATAATTTAATTGGCAATATTCTTTACTGCAGCCTTGTCTCTTCCCTTTCACTCAAAAACTTTTGGCTTTAGTTACATGATTTGTCTTTTAGAACATAAATATTTGTAAAAAGGCATTAAGGATGGAAGTAGATATTGTATCATTCTGTCCTCATTTCTACAGCTTTCAATTTAAGAATTAAGACAATTGGTTTGTCTGGGATAAAATCAATGTGAATACAAAATGACTACAAAAATGTGGAGATATCCAGTATAAATTGAAATATTTGTCTTTAAGCAATTAATATTATCCTAAGTGTACAGTGAAATTTTCTACCCTTTTGCTTCTCCTCCTTTTTATGGTTACTTCAAGCTTTATTGTAAAATAGTCAGTGTTTCTTTACTTGTTTTTTAATCTGTAGCAAATATTTTTTAATTTGCCTTCCCCGAGAAGCACACCAAAAATGCTCACCAAAAATCATGGCTTTCATTTTTAAATAGCAGACTTTTAACTCTTCTTAGAAAAGAAAAGGAGGTTAAAAAAAGGGAGAATTATTTTGCCTAGATAAACAACTTCTGATAACAGATTTGAGACAGCTAAATGCAAAAAAATAACTCTATTTGACTTTTCTGTTTCAGTGAACTTGGCACTGTCCACAGGCTGGAGTTGGTTATGAAATCACCTTTTGCTACTGTGTGGTGATAGAGTCTATGCTGCCAAATGAGAAGCAGCTCCTTATTAGAAAATGATTTGACACGAATTCTGTATTCAGACAAACCTCTGATGGAAGATAATAACTTTTTTAGTTTCATTTATGCATTATAACAATTTTGGGGAAAATACACCTACTCCATACTCTGATGCATGTGTTGTATCACAGTACATTTTTTGGATAGTTTGTCTAGTCTTTCTGTTTCTGTTCACAATGCATTTGGTTCAGCTATGGTTTAAACCCATTTTTCATCTATATACAGATCAATGGACAGGGATGTCAGTTGGCAAAGCACAGGCTGGACATAAATATCAGTCATTTCCATGTGTGTATGGATTCACTCTCCTTTTCTCTGCACTGAACATGAAGTGCATTCTAGTCTCAGTATAAAGCTCTTTGTCCTTTAAAGCTCCAGGAAAGTATGTTTATTCTTTTCCCTGCTGTTGACATTACCAGAAAAAAAAAATCAACTTATTTGGCAATACCTGGCAAGAACAGTCTAAGGACTGCTGCTTTGTCCCTTATTATACCCACAGATAAATTCCACAGGATGTCTTTGAAACTGTGCTCAGTAACCAATAGAATGTCTTTGTAGCACCATGCTGGCAGTGTCCTTTTGCAAAGAGGAAATATGCAGTAAATTTTAACAAACCATCATGTCGAATTTTGAAGTCTATCTAACTAGGATATATTTTATTGGCCTTTCTGTGAGATTTTTATGTGCCTATTTCTGCAATATTAAATATGCTGACATTAAAAGATAATATCAGGGAAAAGACTTTTTTTATTTGCACTTGCAAAATTTTATTTGGAAATGACTACATTTTATTCATTTTTTTATTTTGATGGTTATTATATATTTTCTGCATTTGATAATTCATTGCATATATACCAAACACTAAAACACCAGGAAAACCACACCCTTGGATTTCTCAGTTAAGAATAAAATTATGACTTTATCATGGAATCACAGAATGGCCTGTCCTGGAAAGGATCATAAATATAATCCAGTTCCATCTCCCCTGCCATGGGCAGAGACATTTGTCACTAGAACAGGTTGCTCAGACCTGACCATGAACACTTCCAGGGATGAGGCATCCACAGCTTCTCTGGACAACTTCTTCCAGTGCCTCATCAGCATCACAGAGAACAGATTCTTTCTCATCTCTAATCCAAACCTGTCCACTTTCAGTTTAAAGCCATTCCCCTTGTGCTGTCACATGCCCTTGTCAAATGCTCTTCTCCAGCTCCTGTTGGCCCCTTTAAGTCCTGGGAGGCTCCAATTAAGTCTCCCTGGAGCCTTTTCTTCTCCAGGCTGAGCAACTCCCTCAGTCTGTCTTCAGTGGGACAGGGGCTCCGTCCCTCTGAACATGCCCATGGCCTGCTCTGGACTTGCTTCACTCCAACAGCTCCATGTCATTCTTGTGTTTTCTTATGGTGAAAAGGGATTTGTTTAACTTCTGATATATTGCACAGCACCAGGAGAGTGAAAATTCATTCATTCATTTTTACTTTTTGCAGAATATGGTACATGTGGCATTCATATGAAGTGGGTTACTGTCACAGGTCCTAACAAGCAGCTTTCACAGTTCAATAATACATCCCTTGGGTACTATAAGAAGGCCAGAAAAATGGCCTCCATGAAGTTTCATGTCTCTAAACACCAATTTCTGTGCTAATTTCTGGTAAAATTTCACACAAGTTGCCAAATGAATCTAAAATTGGTAATAAGTAAATAGCTGGAGGGTTAGATGATGTGTGTAGTTCAAGAAAGCTTCCAAAGTTTATTCTGCTTACTCCAAGATAGCTCAACCTTTTGCACTTTGGTTTGGTCTAGAAAACTTGAGTATGTAAAATTGAGGCTTGTTTGCTTCTTTTCTGAGGTGCATCCAGTCTTAAATAGATTTCTTTTTCTTTGAATAGACACAATTTCATATTAATTTATGTTATCTTGATAAAACACTTTTTTTTAAAAATTCATAAGCCTTTTAGATTTTCACTGAAAAAAAAATTGACAATTTTCAATGAAAAGCCACAAAAAAGATTTTAATTGAAAAAGGATTTTGGTTGATAGTTTTCTTAATAAAAATACTTTTCTTTAAATCTATTTTTGAATTCTGGTGTGAAGAGTCATTTGATTGGTATTCCTTTATCTTTAAAAATATTTACAGCAGGATTAAAAAATAATCAAGAAATATTAGAAAGTATGAAATGAACAATAACATCCTAAGTTCAAATTTGGTTATTGTTTGAATTGTGCTATTAAACTTAGAGACCATTACACTTAAAGCATATTGCTAAAGAGTATTTTTTTCATCATGATATAAAGCAATTATGAAGAAGAATATTTAATTTTGTACTTTAACATATACATTATACAACAATTCACAGTAAAAAAGCTGAAATTTATTCAGCAGAAGTAAATGGCAAAAATTCCTAATTTGCCAGTAAAATTTTTGATGTGGAAGAAATAAACAGTCTATATGAATACTGGGGGAATATTTAGATAAGCAGAATGTGATTAATAGGATAGGACTTGGAGTCTAGTACCTGCAGCACATCACAGGAGAGATGCATTGCTGCTGGTGTTAAGGACTGTGTTTTCATATATTACCATGCATCACTGATTAGATTTAGGTCACTGTATTAGGAAATGATCATTATAGACTTAGATGGATACTGTGATGCTCTCTTCATGGTGTTTTGGATCATTATCCTGCTCTTCTAAATGTTCTTCATTACTTCATATTTTCAGTCCTGGAACAGATGGTGTACAGGTGGATTTTAGCTCTCATGCATAGCTTGACTGGAACAAATTAGGAACTTCTTTTATACAGCTTACAGTAACTGTGGGGAGTCTGTATAAAAAAGTTTGAAGCCTTCTTAATAGGGTGCCTTTTTGCACTTAAAAGTTTTGTTTGGTTCTGTTTTGGGTTTTGGTTGTTGTTTCGGTTTGGCGTTGTTTGTTTTTTTTTTTTTTTTTTTTAACTTTAATAATTTAACCTCTGGACACAATTTATAAATATGATACTGTGAATAAATTGTTTCCTGGACAGACTTTTAAAAGGGTTATAAGTCATCTATCAGACATTATTTTATTTTCTTTTCTCAATAAACATGATTCTTTTCATTCAAATGAGTCCATCAGATTATCAGATAGATAGATTAATCAGTTTAGATGGATGGATTTCAGGAGACTATTTCTCAAGAAACCAACTCACCATGATTTTGGTGATTGCCTGTATTTATACTTGTATTTATTCAAGAACACTTTATGAAGCTGAGCTTCACCCCACAACATGATTTTGTTCATCCTAAAGAAACAAGCAACAATAAATTAAAGTAGAGCAAGAAAGTAGTGCAATGACCAGAACAAGATTTTATAATATTAAAACAAAAAAATGTCATAGTGAGAAAGAGAGTGGAAAAAGGGAGATAGAAGGCAAAATGTGAAATATCATCAGACAGGGAGGAGGTGCCATCTTGCATAAACATCAGGTGAGACCACTCCTTCTGAGGCTTGGCATGTGAATGCATATACTGTCATTGCAAGGAGGAAGGTGAGGAAAGGTGAAAATTCTCAGTCTGGCACCTGTATACCTGGAGGATTCACACTGGATGCAAAAAGAATAAACATGTAAACTCTGCAGAACTGCATATGCTGCTTTCAGAGGTCAGAGCCCCGGTGCAAAGGCAGAACTGTGACATGTGGGTGCTTCACCCTGACCCTGCATGGTGCTGAGAAAGCTCCGCTGGGTGTGGAGGTTGTGCTGCCAAGGTGCAATGCACTGTACTGAGTGGGTGTGTTGGCACCTCTGAAGAAGCTCAGGGATTACTTCCTCCAGGGTTTCCTGCCTAGATCAGTTGGGACAATCAGCTACAAAATTATTTAATACTTCCTTGTACTGTAGAAATAGCAAAAATTCAGATGAGTTTCAAGGAAACAGGATTTTATGTGCATTACTTTTTTAATTTACCTAATGTTTGCAACTACATGTTTCATATATCAACATATCCTCAAAATAAAAAACAAATCTGAAAGAGCTCCAGATAACTGCAGAGATAGAATTAAGAATCTGAAAAGGCTTTGTAATACTTTTCTAAATAAAAAATAATACTTTTGTTTTTCTAATTTTATTAGAATTTTGATGGGTGATAAAGCCCTTGTTCCAATGGGGGTATGATATGGACATAGAAAGCAGCAATATTTGAGTGGGCTGAAGTGTTGGAGTTTTTACTTTCAGAGAAAGCAGCAGAAATCTGACAGGCTGTGGTACTGGCAAAACTTTCTTTTTCTTGGGTAGGATCCTTCCTTGAAGCAATTTTAAAAGCAATTCTTAGGTAGTTTCTGTAAGATCAGCATCTAGAGTCTTGTCTTTGTAAGTATTTGGCAGGGAATTAGACTGTAAATCATCTTTTTATGAAATCATTCAATGGGATTAAAAATCTCAAACACAGCTTATGTAGAGTGGTATCTATAGTTTACACAATGGGATCATCAAATCCTAAATCTTCTTATCATAGGCCTTAACACTACCTTATAAATACACAGATGCAACTGTGAAGGAAGCTTTTTCCAGCTGTAGTAATTAACACAGGCTGGGTCTCTTTGCAGCTGCTCAGGCTATAGTAAGCAGAGTTCCCACTATCACACCTTACTTTTACTGTGTTTTTAATCACAAGATGTTTTTAAACACTGAGATTTGGAATTTTTTTTTCTTTTCTTCTTTTTTCTTTTTGTAAGGGATTTGCTCTGCTCTGAGGCCTGCAGAGGCAATATTGATTTTTACTCTTATGGGCTACAGAAGTCCAACTTTCTTACAGGGAGACAGCAAAAGGAAATGAGAATCTATACAAAGCCCTTTCCAGTTTATGTCTGCCAGGTACCTAGTGCAATAACAAATTAGTACAGTATTTCCTCTAATCACCTGCAAGAATGAGTAAATTATTTTAAGCAGGTAGAGCAACAATTAGCAAATTAGGGTGTTTATGTAGTCTTTGAAATAATGGTAGCAGTTAGATCTTCCTATTGCATCATAGTTATCAGTGAGAACCCTAGGTTTATTGACATTTAAAAAATCTGACTTGTCTCTGATGGTAAGTAAGCACACAATGCTGTTTTCTGTGGCTATTATTAGAGACTTCACAAGCTGGCAAAACTCTGCTTATATTAAATACCTGAGAAATTATGGCTACATGAGTTCCAACAACTGCATTGACTCTATCATTGAATATAGGTACTAAATTTTAGATTATGAATTATTTTTAAATGCCGTGATCTTAGATTTTGGATACTCAGGCATAATCAAATGAATTTGACAATCCAATTAAAACTACCTTCAAGTCAGTCCTAGAAGGTGATTTTTTGATATTCTGAATAGCACTAGAAGCAAGATACTCTTTTCCTTTGCTTCATTTTTAACTTCTGTTCGTGTATGAGTCTTTTTCTCAACCTAGTATTGCTGGGTTCAGCCTGCTTGTCTTTTGCCAGCTCAAGGTGTGTGATTTCATCACTTGGCAATTCAACAGGTCCCTGCACTCCATGAGCTTCCGATAGGCTGACATTTAAATCAGATAAAAACAACCCCTTAGTGGCAAGCAGATAATCAGGACAGTGTCATTACTATGGCTGAGTATGTGTTCAAAGAAGAATGGTGTCTGGTTTGCCCAACTGTGAAAATAGTATCTTTTTAGGGACTTCAAACCAAACCAGCATATTAAATATTAAAAACCTTGATTACTGTTGCAAAAGAAAAAAAATGTTACTTTCATTGTACAGTGCTAAAGATTTACTTTGGAAGTTTTGAGCCAAACAACACATCTATATCTCCTGGGTTTGAGATTTTTTTTTAAACTTTTGTGGTTTTTCCATAATGAAAATCAGTTGCAAACCTAATTTAATAATCTAGTTAGACAGAATTTGACTGTCTTCTTTATGATACTGAAGGAAGAAATCAGTACTGTTTGATGTACATGACTTTCAGTCATTGTATATTTTAGTTATATAGGGAAGGTAATGCCCGTATTTGAAGGATGTCTAATGTTATCATTTTTCATCATATCACTTACTATAACTAAGTGTTCCAATACCATGAGCTCAGATGTCTTGAGCAAGGCCCCCAAAGAAGCCTTTAAAATTTAAGATTAAAAATACTCTTGGACAATTTCTTTTGCACCATCTGGGTTTTTTTGACTAGGAGCTTGGCTGCGAAAGAAAGCTTTTCTTCATGGTCCTGAGGATTCAGAATTTTTTTTAAGCAAGCTAAAAAGATTCTCTCATATTACATGAATTTAGTATCTGGGGTCCAAAGTGAAGTTTTTTGAGATTAGAAGTAAAATTTCAGTAAGACTAAAAATGTTAGTAGTTATTATTTCTACTGACAGCTTTTGGAATGTGAATTTCTCGTACCAGTAGATGAGATTGAGATGTGCAGCCTCAAGCCTTACTGCATTAACAATATGGCCCATGTTCCCTAATATTAATATGGAACAGTACCTGTAAAAAAAAATCTTACTGAAGAACACTCAGGACCAGACTCCTTGAATGGAGAGATCAGCTGTTCAGAGAATATATTGTTTTTCTGATAAAGACTTGTTTTCCCGTTAAAAAATTGTCCCCATTTGTCTTCAATAAAAGGAAATTGCTGCCCCAGATATCAACAGCTTCAAGTATGATTTACATTTACACAGGTGAATAACCTTGTATCATGGGCAAGAGTCAGGGAAAAAAGTCCAGTGATACTCCTTCACAACAACCATAAAGGTATAAAATTAGTATAGACATTGGTATATACGTTTCTGAAAATTTAATACTAAATATTCCATGGGCTGACCTCCCAGATAGTCTGTATGAGCTCTAAAATAAAGTCTTTAAAAAGTGGGAAGCATGGGAGTGAGTATATAGGTTATAGGTGTTTTAAATTACTTCCAAATTTAAGTCAGTTTTTCAGTTAAACTGTGATCCATAAACGGATTGTAAAACACTGTAAGCTAAAATAACTTCTTAAATGTTTTAGAGCATTAATATAGTTTTATGTCTTTGGAGATTAGTGGCTTTACAATTGCCTTAACATAACCATGGCAACAGGGTAAATTTTCAGTGGACTTCAGTTGCTCACTAATGGTTGTTGTAATTACAAAGAAACAAGATAGCAAAATCCTATAAATTACTTATCCTTTGATTGCAGTATATTAATTATTGCTGTGCAGACTTGAAGGACTCAGGAATTTCAAGCATTTTTCACTTGCATATCAGGCTTCTCAGTAACTGCTTTGTAGTCTTTCCCTCCTTCTGGCACAAGGTAATACTTTAATGAGTAACATAGCATTTGTTGTGAATCGTATTAGATGGTTTTGCATTCTAGAAACATCAGAGAATAAGACATGACAAGGTCATAAGGCTGAAATAACATTACCTCGGATACTTTGGAAAATTTAAAACTGTGATTCAGAGAGTGGCGTTTCTGCTTGATGTCTCTCTCCAAATTTTTTTGTGGTAATTGAAGCGTGGCCTGCAGCTCTGTGTGTGTGTGTATGTGTGTACAGTTGTGTGACTTCATCCATTTTTGATGTAGACTGCACAAAAGAAATCAAGCTACAAAATGGTTTATGGATATTTAACAGTTCCTCTTTGGAGCTTTGTCCTCACCAAATGTCAGAGTTTAAGCCCCAGCTGGAGCACTGGAAGGTAGGCTGGTTTTCATCCCTGACAGCTGATAGAAATCAGTATTAAGAAATGCCCTGATATACTTTTAACCTGTTTAATTATTTTAATTAACACGCAGCTGATTGCATTCCAGGAAAAAACAGGAAATAGCTCAATGTCAAATAGGAGCTTGTTCAGCAAGATGAACTATCCTCATGGGTGACTGAGAGTACATTGGTCATAATAAACTGCATGTGAAGCTTGGTTAGATAGAAGAAAATGGCATTTATGTTTCAGGTGTCTGTTAACTAAATGTTAATGGACTAATGTCTGTTACATAATGACAATCCCAATGGGGCAATGTTAAGGACGCAGATGTGTCTTGTTGGAGAAATCTTAAATTATTTATGTGCTTTCAGAGCATTCTTATAGCTAATTGCTTTTGGCTGTGGGTTTGTACGTTGGGTGTTGGAGATTTTTGGTAAAATAACTACACTTCGTATAAGCCTTAAATAGGAAATTGTTTTGTTCCTTCATTCCCTCTGCAATCCATTATTTCATCTATGATTATGTGACACTGACTTTGTTTTCTGTTCATTTATATTCTAGCAATATATCATATCTATATGATATACTGCTAGAATATAAATGGAAAATTTATAGAAATAGAATATAAATATAAAAATAATGAAGACTTAGAAAAGAAATAACAGACTCCTAAGATGTCAGTAATGATATCTGAGAACTATAGCCATGGTCCAGGACTTCCAAGAGCCTGGAGACAGGCAAAATCACAAATAAAAGCTCACTTGAAGTTGGCAGAGCAATCCTTGTATTGGAGATGAAGCCTGTTAGCTGGACCATTTCCCATTTTGATGACATTTTTACAATTACTCTAAGGATGGTTATCTTTACTCACCAGGATGCTGCTTCACTCCCCAGTCAGCTGTTACCTGAGGCAAAGAACTTTTATTTGCTTTTCACTGACCTCAGGAACCTATTAATACAGAGGAATTGCTTGAGGGGCTGGACAAACTCTAGAAACATTTGTCCAAAAGCACCTAGTAATATAGATGGCTTTTCAGATGCCCGCTTTTTCTGCAGACAGCCCTTTCAGCTTAACCACTTCCTGCACAGCACAGTCTGCACTGATTCCTGTAGTAGTCTGTGGCTTTCTTTGATCCCCTGCCTTGTATGAGCCCCACCACCTTTTGGGCACAACTTTCACTGAGCTCCACCTTTCCCTTCTCTCATGTGGTTCCGTAGCAGGGGGACTCTTCTGGAGTGGAAAGGGAAGAAATCTTTCTTTCTGAGACTGTACAGGCACTTGTGAGTTACCAGTATTAACTAAGTTGTTTCCTTATCTGAAACACTTTATCTTAGTGTCTTTTGGCGTCTGAAGTTCACAGAGGTATGTATGTGTCTGCTTGGCATGTTTTCATCCTGGCACAGAGTAAATGCTCAGACTGGAGTCTGACAGGGACAGCTGTAACTCATCTCTGCCTTCTCACATTCAGGACGTGCAAGCTGATGAGAAAAAGTCTGGTATCATCTGAAAGACACTCTGTCAATTGTCAGCTTGATAGGCTCTTACCTGAAACCTGGCAAAAAAATGTGACTGAGGTCAGCAGTGCTGAAATAAGTACATCTTTCTGGGACTAGTAAAACAAAACCAACAAAAACCAACCTAAACAACAAAATCAAAACAACCTTCCATCGCCCCTCAAAAAAATAAAAGAAGAGGGGTTGGAGCACAACAAAACCTTTACCAAACAATGCTACACAGCAGGAAAAATGGAACAAGTGGGATAAGGAGGATCCTCAGTATCTCATGATAGTTAATGGTGAAGACAGATACAGGCAGGGTGTGCCCAAGCTCTTCATGCCATGTAGTTCTCAAATATGTCTTGAGGAGTCATTGTATACACTGAGATAAACTGATGATTTATGGTCAGAAGACAATTATTCTGTGCTTCCTAGCTAATTAGAATTTTAGGTAAAAAAAGTTGCAGAATATCTTGGACACTCCTGAATGTTCTCAATCTCTTCTGATCTCTTTGACTGGTTTTATATAGCTATAGCTTCTTGAAAGAAGGTGTTTTTTTTCCCAGAAGAATCATGACAATATAAATAAATGGTATGAAAATGCTTTTAACTTGGGAATATATTGTTCCCATAACATGGCTGGGTTGCTGGGGTCTGCAGGTGATCCTGATTTAATAGAGAAATTCATGTCTACTTAAAGTGCATTCATTTTGGTAATACTAAAAAAATTACTTGTGGTTGTATTTGTGGAAAACATTCCTCACACTTCCTCCTCACACTTCCACTTATATCCCAGCATATGTGTCAGCTACTTTTTTTTTCTGGTTTTTTTTTTTGTGTGTGTGTATAGAAAATCATAACCATGAACTCTTCTCAGAGAGACTACAAGAAATGTGCTTGCTACTGCTTGTGCTGCAAAATATATTTAAAAAGAAAGAATGCCCAATCATAACATTTAAAATCAAAATATGCACATGTACTTGATAACATTAAAATGACCATTTTCCACCAAAGAGTATTTGATGCTATCCATTTATAATACCATGCAAACAAAACTTTATGCATCTATTCACACATTTTTATATGAGAAACCTAACCACCCTCTTTATAACTGCCTCTTTCAGTACAAGCTGTTAGCTTGTACTAGATAATGTCATATCACCCTGCTACTATTTTAGTATGTTACTAGAGTAGTATTTATCTCTCTGTTGAATTTCATACCATGTGTTGATCTTTAGGGGATTGAGTGATCTGTTCCCATTGCATACAATATCCGTTCCTGAGCCTGTTGGCTTTTTTGACTTGCTGGATTCTTCAGCTGTAAAACGGAATCAATCTTTTCTGGCTCACAATATATGCTGTAGATTTTAAGATGAAACCTGTCTCTATGGATTTTTTTAGTACAGAATAAAAAGAATCTGTATTCTTTCAAATATGCTGGTAGCACTGAGCTTTTTGGCTACATGTAGGGAACAGCAAGATTTTTGTCTCACTCTCTCCCTCCTCTCTTCTCCTCAAAAACCCCTCCCACGTGTGGACAGAGCTGTCTCTTTTCCAGAGGTGAAAGGAACAAAGCTAAGGTGGCAGGGGAGGTTCAAAGGGGCTCATTTTCTCTTCTTCGGTAGCTCCTTCCCCATCAGAACCTCATTCATCACATTATTTTCCTAGGATTGCTGGATGCTTCTGACAAGGCCACAGTGATAATTCCTGCCTTGCTGTAGCTCCTACCTGTGAAGTAGCTCAGCTCCATCTCCTACCCCTCCCTGTCAGCAGAGGACAGGGAAGGTCTCTGACACAGCATTGCCCCACCAGTGGGAGAGGATGTCAAGGCATTGCCTTGTTGAGCAGAGAATGGGCTGAGTTCAGACTGGGAGATACAAAACTTCCTTCTCAATTCCATGTCACCATAGCACGTGACAGACTGGTGTCCACCAATTTTAATTCCTTATCTGTCAAAATTCAAAGTTTAATCTGTGGTACAGTCATATTACAGGTATACATATTTTCTGATAGTAGACTGCAGGTGCTGTAAGGAGAGCTAGCTGTGGTTTTATATTCTGGGTTGAGTTATTTGTTAGAGGGTAAAAACAAAAATGTCACCACTGTAGTATATTTGCTGAGAGTGGCCAATAGTGGATTCTGGGAAAGAGAATGTAGGGAACAAGGAAAATCTAGATGAATTTTTCTCCTGTATATTCTTCTCAAAGTTGTAGCTGAAGGACTGCATGAACCAGAGTTTGCCTTTAGATCACTACTTTTAATAACCACTGTCACACCAAGTAATTAATGATGGGGCAAATTGCTTTTTACTATTCCTATACTGTTGATGGCTAGAGTTCAGTCTCATCTCTGAATTTTATTCGTTTCAGGGTAAGTTTTATGATGCATGTCTCTGTGCTTGATGTGGGAAGAAGCTCTAATAGATTCTGTAAGGAAAAAAAGCTCTACTTGTTATTTTTTATTTTAAATACCATGGCTTACAGTACTTGCCCTGGCTGATTTTATACAACAGTGGAATGAACTGTTCCTTTCTCAGAAATACACAATTTTAATTTTTTCCCTATGCTGAAGACCAAGACATCAAATAAATTATATGCTTCTGTGCAAAATCAGAGCTTAAGTTTTCGTCCACCAGCTTCAAAAATGTGAAGTTGTACTGCCTTACCTGGAATTAGTTTATATCATTTTATTTCAAAACCATTTTTTTTTCTCTATAAGCCTTTTAAAGGGTACCATGATAATTTGTATTACATGTACCCCAAATCTGTATATAATTCATTTCTTGTAACACTCCTAGTTTCTCTTTCATTCTATTTTGTGCATTCATACATGAACAGCCAGAATTTGCCCTGTGGTAAGTAAGATAAATTGCCTAAACATGGGCATCAAATGCCATTTAAGATACCCCAGGGTATCCATCTGGCCTCCAGCTGCTGCCTCAGAAAGGCACAGATTCTCTGTCATATGCATATTCTGCATATCTGTGTGGATGTATCCAATATCTGAGGATATTTAAAATGTCAGTAAAGGTCTGTGTTTAATGCAACTGGATGAAAACTTGTTTTATTGTCCTAATCTTGAACTGAGACATGTAGGGTAAGCATGAAAAGAAGCCTTTTCAGATTTTGAATACGTGTAAGATAATCATAATTTTATGTTTTAGTAACCACGTTGCTCATTGTTTGAAAATGTCTGCTGTGTGGAGATTGAGCAGATAACAGCTTCATTTATCACAAACCTCACATAGCTTGGTACACTGTATATTCTTTCTCTGACAGCCTGACATTCACAAATTAACTTTTGCTAGTTCTGATTAGTTGTTTATCATTTTCTGTGGGTTTTTTTTTCCTATTAAATGTTATAACAGCCTGTATTTACTCTTTCCATTTATTCCATTTCAACTTTCTATTTAATTTGTCTGATTGACTAACATCTTGCTTAATTTTTCTTAATGCATTTTTCTTCTCTGGGAACTTTTGGTACTGAAAGTTCAAATGGTTATTCTCCCTCTTTTTACTTTTCTGAGAACAATTTAATTCGTGTACTCTCTGTAGTATTTTTTCTTTTTAAAAGCTACTTAGAATGAAATTATCATAAAAAATATCTGAACCCTTAACTCTAATACTTGGAACTATTTGCATGTATTAATGAACTAAGTCGTGATCCTATAAATCTGAGGAGTCTTTCCATAAAGCTGAATGCCAAGAGATGGTGCATTGTGAAGTTTTGATACACTATAGTTAATTGTATTATAGTGCACTACATAGCTGCTTGACTTCCATTCTCCTAAACCTACCCTTGAATTCAGGCCTACTTCTTTGGATTCATAGCAGATAAAGTAGTTAATGTGGAACAGCTCAAAGGATGAAGATGCAGTTTAAATAATTTTATTTTCAAATTAAAAAAAAAAATCCATAGATATATGAGTTCAGAAATAAAAGATTTGTATCAGGTATCAAGCTTTATAATGAAATCTGCTCCATTAGAGTTGGAATATTCTGTAAATGGCAGTTGTGAGATTTATCAGCACAACCACTTTTTACACTTTTGTTAAGGTATTGAAGTAACAGGCCCTCATAATAAAGAAATTTTTAAAATATTTTCATATAAGAAGAATCCAAGTGTGTTGATTTAATTTATTTTTTTAATAAGGCTGAGTGCTGTTCTTAAATTAAGAACTTTTATATATTAATCATTTTTATATGCACTTGGCCAGTACTACATGTGAACTTGTGGCTTACGAGTCAATCCACTTCTTTTCCATTTCATGAAATGTAAAGAGAATTTCACTGGATGGCATTGGCCAAATACACACTGTAACCTCACAGGGATCTAATATAGCAGTCTGCAGTACAAGAGGAGATATTTTTGAATCATGTGAAATGTAGCTTGACAAAGTAGGCACATGAAGGATTAGGTAGTTGCTGAGTAGCATCTCAAGAATATCAAGGTACATGTTTAAAGATTTCTTCAGAAGAATGTGAATTTTCAAGTCCAGTGCACAGAGGACCTGTAGTACAACAGTTGCTCATCAGAAAGGGTCCTCCTTGATATCTGTGAAAGGCATTGAAAATTCAAAAGGGTCCATCACAGCCTTGAATCTGATTTTAAAACCTCATACATTTTACCATTTTTTCTTCTCTAAATAACTTTTCTGGCTAGTTTATCCTGCATTTTGAAAGGCTCATAAACAGCTGAGGTCACAGAAACATTCTGAAATGTCTAGCTGAGGTGCTAGTTTAACACCCCAGGGTTGTTTAATGCTGATTGCTGCAAAGTGGGAAGGAGGAGGGAGAATTTCTTTCAGTACCAGAGTATTACTTTATAGCTAAAAATTGTAAATAAGTCCTTTGCTCAGCAAAGAGATACTTGTGAAACAGATCTCAAAATAGGTTACTAACTATGTCTTTATATTAAAAAACCCCAATCCAAACCAAACTGAAAAAGATTGGCTCGAAGGAGAGGTGAAGAATATAAAAGCTCACATATGATTTTCCATAGTTAGCCAAGCTTATTATGTAGTCTGGAAATTCTACCAGGTACTTCTGTTCCAGGCATCCAGAATGAATTAAAAAATTATTTAAAATGGTGACAGACTGAATACAATTACCTGAGTCATTAATGAGTTAAAATTACACAGGGCAACATAACCGCATGTAGAATAAAATATGAAAAGGCTCAAAGACATAGTTCTGTCATTTCTCTTTAGCTATTTTATTAAATGATTGCTTTAAAAATATTTTTAAAATTTAAATCAGGAAAATTGTTTCTAAAAAAGAAGCCTTCTTTCTCTATTCTCTATGGTGGTCTACACTAGTATTATAGGAACATTTATCCTAAGCAAAAGTAATATTTTTCCTATGATGGTTTCCAATGACTGTGGTTCCCAAATGAAGCTAGCCAAGTTCATCCTCTAGGATAAATACCCTATTGAAGAACTGTTTGTTGTGGTTTCTCAAAGTACTTTTTATCTAAGCTGGAATTCATATAGTCCTGGCTCACTTTCTCAGATCTTTGTTGTATTCTGTGTTACTTTCTCTCTATAGTGTGTTAAATTTAGGTTTAGCAGGCAGACCTCAATGTTCAATAAGGGGAGCGTTTTAATACTCTCTGTCTTTAACTTGAACTATGATGCAATTCCCTGCAATAGTAGTGATAGAGTATGTGTGGCAGTACCAGATATCAAAGAGTGTTCAGTTCTGCATATCTGGTTGTCAGAAAAAGAGACACTTGTATTCTTCCATGGGATTTGTTAGTGCTGTATACTGAATCCAGGCTTGCCTCCTCACATGTGGTTAGTTGTTATGGTCAGCTGCCGTGTTTCTCCACATGGCTTTTTATCTCATCTCTATACAGTGTTAATCAGTTCTTCCACAGAAGAATGAACATTAATTTGATGGACTATTCAGCAAAGTATATTTTCTTAGAAAACCTTTTCAATTTGAGGACTATCCATTCTCAGATGCACTGTTCATTCAGAACATTCACCAGGGCATATTTTTCTTCAGATGAGATTAACATTTTTTTAGAATACTAATTAACCCTTAGTAGTTTGTTTGCAGCCTTGAGGCATCTAGTTTGTCTTCTGCTTTCATTCTGTCCTTACCGTTTCAAGGCCTCTGCTACCATCTTGCATTCTTATTTTGGGAACCACTGGTTAAATCCACAGGTTTTCTTCAAATGCCTATAACTTTGCTTTCATGGTTATGCAGCTAATGGATTATTGGCACAATCCACTCATGCATCCCTCCTAGTTATGATTCATTCAATGTTTCATTCCACAATGGAATATGAATGTAATAAGACATGGATTAAAGTAATAGTCTCCTTGTTAGAAGAATATACAAGTTAAGGCAGCATTGCTAAAACACAATCAAATATACTTTAGAGTAGGCATTGTGACTGTTACTGTACTTTCTACAATCTGCTGTTTAACAAAGGGATAGTGGTTTTTTCTCAGTGTGTAAATCTTCTGTGACTTATTCCAGCTTTTAGCAAGTCTGATTTTATTAACTTGACAAAGGTTGTTTGACTTTTGACACGTGAGAAAAATCTTGCTGGACTCAGTTGGAGAGCCTACTGAATTTAGCAAGTTGCTATGTCCCTGTTGATTGTGGTACACAGCATGAGATGCTGTTGTGCTCTAGCTGAGAACAGCACTACAGCAAAGAAGAAAGATGGTTCAGGTCTGGACTCATCAGTCTCTTTGTACGCGCGTTGTGGTTTAACCCCTGCAGCTGAGCGCCACACAGACTCACTCCCTCCCTCACCAACTGGACTGGGGAGAGACTGGAAGGGTAAAATTGAGAAAACAGACAGGTTGAGATAAAGACAGTTTAATAGGTGAAGCAAAAGCTGCACACATAAGCAAAGCAAAAGGACTTCATTCACCACATGCTATGGGCAGGCAGGTGTTCAGTCATTCCCAGGCTCAGGAAAGCATGGCTCCATCACACATTAAGTGACTTAATGCCATCTTCCCAAATGTCCCCTCCTTCCTTCTTATCCAGCTTTATATGCTGAACATGATGTTATATGGTAGAGAATATTCTTGGGGTCAGCTATCCTGGTTGTGTCACCTCCCAACTGCTTGTGTGTCCCCAGCCTCCACAATGGCTTATCCATTTATCCATTTATCCAAACCAAAACCACCAGAAGATATTTCTAAAGCCAGCCATATATTATAAGCTCACATTCTTATTGCTGAGCATAATAATGTTTTAAGTTCCTATTGGAACTTAGGGTTACCAAGGACATTTCCTATCTGTTTATAAAAATGACAGTTTTTCCATGAGGTCTTCAAATGCTGCTGAGTGAAAAGATGAATTCTGTTGTTACTATAGAGTAATGTTTTGAAGGTTACCTCCATAACTATGTACCAACAACAGCTGAGTATGTGTTTATTGGGTGGAAGAAATTTATTGCATCAACCTGCTGTGTGAGCAGTGAAGAATAATTTCATTGCTTGAAAGATTGTAGACTGGAATTTTTCTTGCCCTTCATTCTGTCAAAAGAATTGGGAGCAAAGCATGAAGAGCTTTCCAAAATTTTCTATTGAGTGTCTTCTATCTTCATGGGGTCTTCAGTCTTTACCACACATAATTTTTGATACTCTTCTTCCATGGTTGCTCACATTCAATTTTTGCAGCCAGAATTTTTCTGGCAAAACTGTGAAATTGGCACAGTATTTAATGTGCCACTTGTCACTCTCAAAACACTGTTTATTTCACTGGATATCAATTTTATATGAAAGCTGTTATACAAAACAAAATGCTTTAGAGAACAAAATACTTTATGGGAGAGAAACAGATAGACATACAAGAAGAATTTATGTTGAAATCCTGGGGTGTGTAGACTGTTCCCATTTCTACTAGCTTACTTCTGCTTTATCTCCAGTCACTGAAATAGAACATTAAGACACTTGAATTTTTCTTCAATGGACCTCAACTATAAATATGATTCACCTATATATAAAAATCTGGGGAAGGGGTGTAGTTTTTGAAAAGTCTCTGCAGGAGTGCAGGTCCTTGATGTCACCTTGAGGGAATCCATCAAAATGTGTTCTAATTTGGCTGGTCTGGCTGCCAAGGTAGATGTGTAGGTTTCAGTCTTTGAACATTTTGTTGATCGAATACGAACAGTGTCGATTTATAACTTTTGACAGCTTCAGCAATGGCCTTTTCTGTCAGGCGGTGTCATGTATAGATGAGAGCAACAAGCACAGCTGATGTACTTAATTTATTTTGATAAAATACTTTTGTATAGGTGGTCAGTGCTAGAAACAGCATAGTAACTGTGACACAATTTAAACATTTGCATCTCAAGGTCTTTTATGAGTGTTGGCTCCTAAGTTGATGATATTAATAATATTTTTGTACTTAATGGGAAATTTTTTAATGTATTTCATTACAAGATTGCTGTTTTTTTGCCGACTGCCAAGTATACACATCCTAAAGTGAAATTATGTCTTTCTTCATGCCAAAAGAAATTTCTTCATTTAGGTTTTATCCTACAATTTCCTAATGCTCTCTAATACACACAAAAAACACCCCCAACCAAACAACCAGAGAAAAAGACAGCAAAAGATTATATTTTAAAATTATTTTCATAGAGTCATAGGGTAGATTTTGTGATGATGATAATAACATATGTTTTGTCTTTGGGAGGTTTTTGAATTTAATGGCATACTAGCATTATGAAGAACCTGTTCAATTTCTAATTTTTTTTTCCTTCAATATATATTTTTAAAATTGCTTTAAAGGTATTTATTTCTTTTAAATATTTTTTTCAGGGAGTGCTGGAACACCTGTTGTTTTCAATGAAAATGGAGATGCTCCTGGACGCTATGATATTTTTCAGTATCAAATCACCAACAAGAGTACAGAATACAAAGTAATTGGTCAGTGGAGTAATCAACTTCATCTAAATGTAAGTACAGTGTTTCCCTTAGTATTGTCCTGCTGAAACTGGCTGCTCATGGCTTGGATGGGCACACTGTTCACTGGGTAAAAAACTGCCTGTAGGGCCAAGCCATTCAGAGATGACAGTGAATGGAGTCACATCCAGTTAGCAGCTGGTCACAAGTGATGTTCTCCTGGGGTCAGTACTGGGGCCAGTCCTGTTTAATGTCTCTATCAATGATCTGGACAAGGTGATCAAGGGCACCCTCAGTAAGTTTGCAGATGAGACCCAAGTTAAGTAGGAGTGTTGATCTGCTGGAGAGTAGGAAGTCTCTGCAGAGCACTCTGGACAGGCTGGATCGATTGCCATGGCCAATTGCATGAGGTTCAGCGAGGTGAAGTGATGAGTCCTACACTTGGGTCATAACAACCCCAACAGTCTGGGGGCAAAGCGACTGGAAAACTGCCCAGCGGAAAAAGTCCTGGGAGTGTTGGTTGACACAGCTGATTAGGAGCCAGAGTGTGCTCATTGTGCCCAGAAGGCCAATGGCATCTTGGCTATATCAGAAATAGTGAGGCCAGCAGGACCAGGGCAGTGATTGTTCCTCTGTACTTGGGGCTGGAGAGGCTGCAGCTGATAGAATCATAGAATCACTAAGGTTGGCTGAAACCTCTAAGGTCATTGAGTCCAACCATCCATCAAACACTGCTAGGACCCCCACTAAACCATGTCCCTAAGGCCACATCTACAAGTCTTTTAAATATCCTCAGGGATGGTGATTCCATCACTTCCCAGGGCAGCCTATTCCATTGCTTGACCACCCTTACAGTGGAAGAATTTTTTTCCTATTATGAAATCTAAACCTGGCCCAACTTGAAACCATTTCCTCCAGTTCTATCACTCATTGCCTGTGAGAAAAGACTGACCTGCACCTGTCTACAACCTTCTTTCAAGTAGTTGTAGAGAGCAATAAGGTTTCCCTTGAATACTACAAGACACTGAGGGGCTGGGGCACATCCAGAAAAGGGCAATGACGCTAGTGAAGGGTCTGGAGCACAGGTCTTGGGAAGAGTGGCTGAGAGAGCTGGGCTTGGTTACTCTGTTAGGTAGAAAAGGAGCCTCAGAATTTACTGCTCTCTACAACTACCTGAAAGAAAGAAGTGATGGGACGGGGGAAACTACTGAAAGTTGCACCAGAAGAGGTTTAGATCAGATATTAGAAAAAAATTTCTTCACTGAAAGGGTGATCAAGAATTGGAACAGGTTGTCCAGGGAAGTGCTCTCCATCACTAGGGGTATTTAAAAGATATGTAGATGTGGCCTTTAGGGACATAGTTTAGTGGTGGACTTGGCCATGTTAGACCAATGGTTAGACTTGATGATCTTACATGTCTTTTCAACCTAAATAATTTTATGGTTCTACCAATTTGATTATGATACTGACATTGGAGAATACTCATTTGAGTATGAAATTATTTTAAGCACTTAAAAAATATTATTTATTCTCTGTCAGTTGGCAGAACAAAGCACTTTCCCTCTGTTCTTGAGAACACAGTAAAAGATTGCACAATAGCCTGAACCAAATTCTTTATATTTACAAGTCAGATGGATTGTGTAGTTATGAGCTCCTTCAGATGATATTTTTGAATCATTTTATGTCTGTTATTCCCCAGAGTGATTAATAAGTTAGGCAAGGAAATAATAACTCTTCCTTTAAAAAAAGGTATCAGACAAAATGATGGGGACAGGTAAATTGCCCAGGTATTCCAAATAATATAAGAGAATGGAAATGTATTAAATAAAAGACAAGTTTGGATTCTAATCACTTCTGATTTAGTTAAAACATTGGGATGATGAACTACTGCAATAAAAATATTCCTTGAATATAAAGGGAGACTTTGGTATTTTTTTCATATGAATAACTAGGATTTGTATTGTCCCTTATTACTTCATCGAAGAAGGAATAAAAAGACACAAATTTTCTATCTTTAGATGGTGTGTTTAATTGCTGTCTTAATGTGTTTTGGAAGTTTTGGGGTAGTTAAGTTCCACCTGTGCGTAGAATTATATCTGGGTTGAAAATTGCCATCCCAACAAAATTCAGGGGATATATTACATAGTATCTGTATGACAGATAGGCATCAAGGTTTAATTCGAGAAAGTTTTGGGTCCAAGGCACTTCTTTCTGGAAGAAGATGCCTTCATGCAAAGAGAGAAAAAGAAAGATGAAGTTAATCTCTTTTCTTAATAGATATGCAATATACTTGAATTGTGTCAGCCATTTGGGTACCTCTGCAAATGTCAAATACCAATGTTGTTTTGCTAAAGGCTGGTGAGAAAGGCAACCAAAGTGAGTTTATGCAGTGAATTCAATCAAACCACAAAAAGAAAGTTCCAAATATCTTTGGTTTTCCATGTGAGAGGTTCCTGATTATGATTAACAAAGTGCAGGAAATATTTACAAATTATTCTCCCATTCAGACTATTTTGCAATAATTATCTGAGTGCTATCCACAATAACACATATCATAGCTCCCCATTTTCATCCACAGCTGTTAAACCACTTTAGCATATCTACAATTTAATATCTGTAACTACTTGTCGGGGACTCATTTATTTAGTTATTCTGCCCAAATAGAAAAAAATCCTACCAACAGAAGCTGTGTGTAGCAGATTGTGTGGCAGTATTATTTCCCTTCACTAACCTGATATCTGTCTGTTGAAAGGCATGAAAGGGAAAAAAAAAAGGTTAAACAAGCTTAATATTAAACATTAATTTCTGGAAAACAGTACAGTTAGATTCTTATCATAATTATTATGGAATACATTCCAGAGTTTGATAATTGCTACATTTTTCTGAAAAGTTATTGTTTATTAAATTAGCTCAAAAATTGATACACACATTTTGCACAAATGCTAGTACTAACATGGCAGTTATATAGTAATATTAAAAGCTACCTAAAAATCTGCTTCAATTTTAGTTCCATTATGATCTGCCTTTTTCTATCTCCCCTTAGACTTCTAAATTTTTCATTAAGCCTGTAGTTTTTCAGTCCCATTATTTCTGCCTCATGTATATGTACCCGGGGGAACTCTGAAATATGATTGGATTGATGGGTACTAATACTGCTGAAACCACACTGTGCTAACCACATTGATCACAAATCTAACAGGAAAGGATTTATCTAAGAATGCCCCTCTCGCATTAGGGGCGTTCTCTCATTAGTTAAGGATGTGTTAGAATGTTGTTTGGCTCTCTTTTTTCACCACCACGAGCTCACATGCTGGATACAAATGGTTGTTCAAACTCAGGCAAGCTCTGCCTGGAATGTGGAGTTGTGAGATGTGAGTGGGCTGGCACAGAGCCCTGCAGTGCAAGCTTCTGCTCCCAGCCTTGTGTGGGGGTCCTGCCCCTGCACCACCACCCCCTGCTCTGCTGCAGAGCCCAGCTCACACGGGCCAGGGTGCAAACAGGCACACGGGGCTCGCTCCTCCTGTTCTGCAGTCACTACACTCTTAGCAGGTGTTGATGGCAGCTATGACAGATGATGATCTGCTGTGCCAAAGCTGTTGCCTCCTCTCACTAGACAGAGTATATTAAAACCAAGTAATCTTTTTGAATGATTGTCAATACTCCAGATCATCATATTGCAAATTAGGAAGTGCTTTTGATTGCCAATGAATCATAGGGAACACAGTGGATGTTTTCATTAGTTTCTGTGAAAACATCTATATTTATTGAAAGTGAAGCAGTATTAAGATGGCAGAGCAATTTTTACCCTGCTGCTCTTTAAAGGAGATGCTTTTAAAATATAATACTTCCCCCCCTGTATCCTTTCTCCTCTACTTTCTTTTAGTGAAGAGATATATAATAATACCCCCTATAGATACCTCTACCCTGGTTTTTACATATATTTCTTCCTCAAATTGCATGGCAACATGTTGTAACTATGATGTGTTTATGATTATGTTCATGTATAAAGCTGGTATTGTACTTCAGAAAATTTATCCTTTTTATTCCTCTGTTTATTTTTCCTGTCAGAAAAATAAATCATGAAAGTATCAGGTTTTTAGTACAGTTCAACACTTGAAAAAATTAATTTAAGACAAACTAGAACGTATCTTCCATCTAAATAACTTAATTGAAAGGTTTCCCTTTTCTATTTCTGATCTCCTCATTCCCCCTACTTTTCAATTTTCCTTTTCCTTAAGATGCTCTTTGCTAATTTATATCAGATTTTGGCTGCAGGTTTGTTGTCTGGGCTGTGGCTTCTCACCTGGTAGCCAGTCCCAGTCTGTCTCTGGCCACCACCCTCAGGATTCAGAGTTGCTCTGCTGATGTCTCTGGCTCCTCAAAGTTTCACTGACTCTGCAGGGTCCTTGCCAAGCTTCAGACTTGTTCCTTTCTCGTTGCAGCGCTGGTTTTCCCTTTGGGCAGCAAGTGCTGACTGGCTGGATAAAGACTCAGTATCACCTCCCTAAGGGGCTGTTTCTCAGCAGGCTTCACCAGCTGCAGAGACCCTTCCAGCCCTGGTGCTGGTTTCTTCAAGGAGACTTCAGCAGCATTAATGCTGTCCTTCAGGCTGGCTGACCTTTTAAATTTCCTCTGAAGCAGCTATAGCTTCCAGATACAGGCACTTCATGACTACTGATCAGTCCTACTCTTGTAATTCTTACAAAACAAACACATGCATGACAATGCTGAAACGGTAGATAAATTAAATTAAGAAACAATAATAATCTTCCTAATTTAAATTTCTGCATGATTCTTGAGTTTGAATAAGGTATCTTAGTCTTTGACAGACACAAGGAAACTCTGAAAGCAAATATTTGGAAATGCCTAACAATAATCTCAAAGAATCTGATTGTCTGATAATTCTGACCATGTAAATTTACACCCCTTTTAGTAAAGTCCTTTTACTCACCTAGGTTTCCTGACTTTAAGTGATCTTAATGTACTGGAAACAACCAGACCTTTAAAACTTTTATTATGAATTTAAAGGAAGAAATAATTGCCTTAGAACTGCTCATTGATGATACATTAAAAGTCAGTGTTTTCTGTTGTTTACTTTCATGATTTTCTTTTCTTTATCAGTAGAAAAGGATAACTTAATTTTCAGGGAAGTCTGATAGTTAATATGCTTTCTTCAAAAAAAAAAAAAAAAATCTGTTTTTTATAATGAATAAAAATCCAGGCAAAAGTAGCTGTTTCCGCAAAAGTTATGTTTTATTCATATTGAAAAGTATTTTGCATACCAGGTCACACGTAAAAGTTCTCTACAAATGTGTGGGTTTAGCAAATTTGAGCTCTCAACCATGTAATATCTGTACAAGGAAAGTTGTTAGAAACAAGCTTGCTTTCCCTTGCACTTATGATTTGAATCAAGTTCTTTTTATGTTTAATAATGAATTTACCCTTAGAAACTGCATTCTGTATTGCATGGGTTGTTAAAAGGGCTAGATTGAGATGTCACCTGGTGGCTTTTGTCAGTGGCAGTAGATGGAAATAGTCCCAGTCCTGAAGTTTTAATAAAGAATTCCTGACTTCCTTTCCTCAGAAACCCATTCAGTTTGTTCTGTTTCATTTCTGAACATCTTTTTTTCTCCTCTTAAAAATGTGCTATTTTTAAAGCTAAATACCAGCTGGAAGAAGAAAAGTTGAAATGTTCAAGAATTTTAAAATCTAATATTTGACTTAAAAAAAAAAAAAACCACATACTTTTAAATACAGTTTGAAACAATCTCAGATTGCATTTCAAGCTTATGCATTGTTTTGGTCTTGTTCCTTTTGAACACCAAAATCTGTGTTTAAAGACCCCAGAATGAAAAAATACATAGATGTAAATCCATATTCTTCCAAGTTAGTGATTTTGATCTTCTAATGAGTCTTCAGGCAGACACAATTATTGGTGATTTCAAAATCACACATTTAGCTGATGCAGTTAAAATGCTCCGGTGGATATCAATTTACATGATACTACTCAAGAAAAATCCAAAGCATGCAAAAACCCTGCATGTTTCTTTGGAGCTGTTCAAGGCTAGGTCGGATGGGGCTCTAAGCAACCTGGTCCAGTGATAGGTGACCCTGCCCACAGCAGAGGGGCTGGAACTAGATGATCTTTCAGGTTGCTTTGAACCCAGGCCTTTCTATGATTCTGTGTTTCAAATGATAACAGTGAATTTTTAAGACAGAATTCACTTCTATTTGTTTTGTTGTTTGGTTTGGATTTTTTGTGTGTTTTGTTTTGTTTTGTTTTTCACCAGAGTACAAAAGTTCTGTTAAAACAAAAAAAGAGATTTTACAATAAAAGGTTTCTAACATTCTCTTAGAAATAATAAGATGCAGAAGCTTTCAGATTTCTGGACTATATGCACTGAGGATATAAATGACTCAGGGGCATCCATTTTTCCATAATGATCTTGATTTATGACAAAAACTATAAATTAAAATTACACTGATGTGTTGAACTATCAGAGAGACAGCAATAACCACCATCAGCTTTAAGCAGTGATTGGTGAACTAGTAAAAATTGGGAACCTCACACTGACAGTGAGCTTCCCTTCAGGCAGCCAGATCATAAAGAGATTTGAATCAGTATTTGATTTCTCTTCTTTTCTAGGCCTTAAGAATTGTATCTTGTATCTAATACTGGAGGAATACATCAACACTGAAATTAGTCAATTATTTTTGGAAGTTACAGATTCAAAACGCATTAGTTCCCTTTCTTGTGACATGGTAAAAGAAAATTACTCAAAAACTTCTGATGTTTTTTGTAACTGCATTAAATAAGTTTCAAGCTTTGCTGTAGGCCACTGTATTTCATTAAAGAAGTCAGAAAGGCTTTTTTTTTCCTGTGGTAGCTGTTATATAATTGATAGATGTTTTTAAAATGCTGAACCTAAGCCCTGTGTTTAACAAAAGAACACAGCACACTGAAATACACAACAAAAGCACTTAGTGCTGTATATGATTATATCTATAAACAAAATATGACAATCATATGGCCTGCAGGGTGTTCTGCCTGCATGTAATCGGGCAGTAGAGTTCAAATTTTCACTCTAACAAACCCGTGTTATCTGACTGAAAATTGTTGATGCTGAGTTAAAAATAAAACTCAATGAGACAAGCAAAAATGTTTTAGGTTCTTCTATTCTTCTCAAAATTATACTGCTATCTTTCTTTATTCTACACAAGGCTGAAAATAGAAGAGACCATTATGGTTTTTAGCCTAGTTAAGTTTCACAAAACTAGTCCTGATCTTAGCACTGGTAAAGTAGTATGACTCAGGATTTGTTCTTCCCTACTGTTAGTGTCCTAGGTAAATATGGAAATTGTATCTACTAAGGACCAATTCTAGATTAAAAAGATAAGTCAACAGTAGACTACAGTAGGTGAGAAGTGTAGACAAGACAAAAAAATACAAGAAGCATGGAATAAAATTGGGATTTTATGATATTGAAAGGTTACAGGTTGTAGTGATATAAAAAGCTTTTTAATGGAAAGGAAGTAGGCTGAAGACATGCTAAAAGAGTATTAAATGATTTTAAGAAGTGCTCATATTAGACAGAAACTATTTCAGACATGACTGAAAATCAAACAGAACCTGGTTTCAAGAACCAATGACCTTAGAAGAACCCAAGAAGAATGACAGCTTGTCTTCCTTCTGAAGTTTTTCACTTCTTTGGTCCTAATAGTCCTTTTCCCCCCTAAATGAAATAGATTTCTTGACTGATTCTCTAGAGAAAAACAAACAAATAAACAAAAAAGAAAATGGATAAAGCTGTTGGGAAAATATTGTGACATTTGATAACCATTTTTTCTTCATTAGAATGATAGTAAATTGCCAGTGAAACAGTCTCTGCTTGAGAGTTAGGATGAATAGTGACTTTTGTCTCACCTTGTCAGAGTGAGTGAAAGTCAAGTTCCTCAAATGAAGCATGAAGTTGCAGTTGTATGTTTGGCTGTGAATTTGTCACAGGATTCTTGAGTGGGTGGTAGATATTTTATAGCTTTTTGTGTTCATCTTTTGTAAAAGTGGTATGATTAGAACTAATTGTTCTTTGAATAGCCATAGCCAACAGGACAAAGAGTATTCCTGCTTTTTCAACAAACTGGAAAGGAATGACAAGCAAAGCACATATGTTTTAAAAGATTCTTTTCTCTTTCACAGTAAAAAAAAAAAAAAAAGTGCAGTGATAGAACAATAAAATTTCAGGAGCTTTTGAATGAATTCCTGGAGAGTTTTGCATTCATATATACGATTTCAGAGCAGGGTTAGCTACTCCTCTGGTACAAGCTAATGTGAGTTTTAGCATTGACATCACCCCAAAATTTATATGTCTTGTAATTTGAAAATTGACCTGCCCTTTAAACCTTGAAGCAAATTGTTTAAAAGTCCTTAAAAGTAAAAATTGTATAGTAAATGATTAAATTAATTAAATTAATTATTGTTCATTGTGTTACATAATGGAAGTCTATGGAAGACCATTAAATTAAAAATCATTAAATGGAAAATGGAAAACGGCATTCAATGGTTATTATATGATGAAAGGGAATAGCCAGCAGTTAGCAGAACATTACTGTATGATTTTTTTTTCTGTTTGCTTTGCTGCAATTCTCTTCATCTTGCACTAATATTATTTTAATTACTTTATGATAGTCATCTAATATTTATCCAGGACTTTTCATCTTGATAAATATCCAAACACTATTTAAAAAATCATTTAAATATAGAGAATTAATATCGAGAATTTTCTGAATATCAAAAATGGTATCACTAGATTTAGTGGTGATGTTAATACATCTTAAGGCAGAAAATGGAGAATGAATAGCTAATTTAATTGTAACTTCAGCTTGCAGTGAACAGATTAAGTGATGAATATGTCAATAAAATATGGTTGAAGTGACTGGGTCAAAGGAGGATTGCAGTGCTCTAGTAGGTAACTGCAGGAATTGAAGTGAACTCCCCTTTTATGGAAAACTTAGGCATAAGGCTAAGCAATAGCTTTGGAATGGTTAACTGATTTCCATCACCAGAGACCATTACAGCAAGAAACTCCTAGACTTGTGATGTAATTAATCTGTTCCCTTCCTTAGTGCTGTGAGCTCCTTAGCAGAACTGTGACTTCACTTGCAAAAGTAAAGTAGCTGGAGAGAGTCCAGTTGCAAGCAATTATAATAATCAGCCATCTAAAAGTATGCCTTTAGGAAAAGATGGAGCAGACTAGGGTTGTTTAGTCTGAAGAAAACTGCACTGAGAGGGGTTGTGTTAATCTCTCCCAATACAGAAAGGATTATTCAGGAAAAGAGCTATGTTAGGCATAGTTAATTTGGCTATTAGGAGAAGTAGGGGATTTGAACTACAGTGAGAGATGTCTAATGCAGACATGCTGGAAGATTCTAAGGATGAGGATAATTACGTACTGGGCTGCCCTGGGAGGCTGGACAATCTCCAGCACTGTGGGCTGCTTGTAGCAGGTGAGCTGTAAATATTGATTTTGCATAGTGATTCAGAGATGGGGCCATCACTTCTAAAGTTTTCTGTCTTTCATTTGTTTGGTGGGTTTGATCATTGCCTCAGAGGCAATGTCCTGTATCCCTTGAGCAAATGCTGGGAGGCATAAAAGCAGCTGGACTCCTGTACCTGGTTTGTGAGTGAATACAAAACTGTCTTTAGAAGCCTTTAGGAAGAGCTCTAGAAGAAAAACCATGAAGGATTTACTCAATTATGAACCTGGTTACTTATTTAAGATCTTCTTTTGCTTCAGGTTGTGCATCACTTTACTGGGTAAGGACAACTTCTCTACCAGTTTTCCATTCACATATAGGACTCCAATTTGGACTTCTTTTTTACATGCTATATGCTTAATATATCCCAAACTCATTTAAGTTCCCTTCTGTGGGAAACAGTTTATTACTGCAGTAGTGGTTATTTCTTTTACTTAGACCTTCTTTCCCTAACACTTAGAGATGCATTTCCCCGGTAAACAAAAGCAATTTACCATACAATATATAACAGGCATCATTAATTATGCAAGACATAGGAAAAGTAGGATCATTACCATTTCTTGCTTACTTTACACTTGCAAATATTTTTTTCCTAAATAGGTATTCTGTAAAATCACAAAAGACAGCCTAAAGAATTTAGCTGCCAGGAGACTACATTGACATTTTTCTTTTTTCCTATTTATTTAGCCTTGTTATTATATTTTTATTTGTTCTCAAAATATTCAGTACCTGAAATCTGCCTTCGCATTACAGAAGACAGCTAAAGGGATCTCAAGAGACTCTCTAGCCCTTGGATAAACTTAACATCTTCTACACTTATGTTTTAAGGGCGAAGACTTTGCAGCTTCTGAAGGCACTGTCTTTCATAAGCTACTCTTATCTCTCCAAAGTGTCTTATAAATACTTAACTTTACTCCTTATTGCTATAATTTAAGCCTATGGCTTATTTTATTCAGTGTGCATCATGCACATCCTCATCCTTTTAATGTATTTGAACACTGTTGTTTTACCTCCTAGGCTATGTTATTTCTTCAGGCTATACAACAGGAATTTGTTCAATTTAGTCACATAGATCGTGTTTTCTAGGCTTGCTTCTGATCTTTGCAGATTTCCTCTGGACTCCCCATTTGATTCTCCTTCAAAGGGAAACACAATGACCTAACCTTCAGAAAGTGTTCTGACTGCAGTCTCACTAGCGCAGAGTACAGGAGAAATATAATTTCATGTAGTCATGATGGAGAGCACAGGGGAAGACTGTTGTATCTATCTGCATTTGTCTGGCATTTGCCCCTTTTGGAACAGTACAACGTTGGTTCAATATATCACAATCCACTGGAGCCCTGAGATCTCTTTTTCTTCTGAAGAGCTGCCACCTCTGTCCTTCCTGACCCATAATGTACTGCTAGTTGTCCCTGTTAAACTGTATGCTTCATTTTTTCAGACTCTGCAGTATCATTTGAAATAAGTATTCTGACCTTCAACACAGCTTCAGCCTTTTCCAGTGTTGCTGCCCAAATCTGATCACCATATACTCAGTTTTATGATTCAGACAAAATGAGTGGTTATTACAAATATTGAATAATAGCAGACTAACAATAGACTTTTCTAGACCACACCCAGTGCCATCCCTTCCCTTCTGACAGTAAATCAACTACAAATCTTATCTTTCCTCAGCTTTCTGATATAATTTGCACCTAGCCCTTAGGGGCTTAATCTGTTTCACTAGGTTGCCTGTGACTGAGAGTGTAATTTGAGATGTTGTCAAAAATCTTTCTAATGTTAAGATAAATGACACCTGGCTGCTTGTCTCTCATCCACATTGCCTGTTACCCTCTCACTGAAGGAAATGTGACAGCTCATTGATGACAGATCCCTTTTGGCTGTTACTTCTCTTGTTTGTTTTCTGTGTTTTTGAAATGTGTTTGTTTATTTCTTTCAGGATTTTTCTTGGAATCCAAGTCAAAATGAATGATTGATAATTCCCTGCTTCTTCATTCCCTCCCTTTTCATCATGTAAGCACTAGGTTTCCCATTTTCAGATTCTCCATACTTCCCCATAAAGTCTCAAGAGCTTTCTATCTACTCAGTTCTGTAAATATTATAAAATAAATCCCAATATTTTCAGTCCATATGAAACCCTCTCACTTTCTCTCATTTTGAACACCTTCACCTTTATTTCCTTAGTAAGAAGTATATTTGGGTTTGGTATGCCTTTTTTTTTCCCCTGACTAAACATGTTGTGTGGCATTTTCTCTAGCTTAAACTTCTTCCTTGTGCTTGTTTTTGTTTCTGCCAGATCACTTAGTCTTTCTGCAGAATTTTGAATTTAATTATTGACTCTTCATTCTAAGCAGCAGCACAAACTTGGCAGTGAAATCTCTTCCCCTGCTGCTGGAAATCTCAGTATAAAATACAGTTTTACAGAAAACATGTTTTCTGCCTGTTCTAAGTTAGTTTGGACTTTCATGCTTTTTGTGTATGTGGTCTTGCTTCCTGTCTGGAACTGTGTTTAAAGGGCTAGTGTGATTTCTTTTGTTTAAGTAGTGCTGAAAATTCAAAATCTTTATCATGAAAACATCTGACTTTTCAGGAAGAAGATCTGGACAAGAAGATATGTGCCAATAAAGTGGGAAACCATCTTAAAATTGTGCCCTGGTGTTTAGGAGTTTGATGTGTTTCAGGCTATAATGTACTACAGCTTTTCTTTCCTAAAAACAGGTTGGACAAATGTGTCAGGAACAGTTTAGGTATAGTGCCTCTTTTCTTTCAGACAAGTAAATAAATTTGATCCCTGTATTTCCACTGAGTTTGTCTGCTTCTCTGTCAGAGTCAATGAAGGTTGCTGAAGTAAGGGCAACTTTTCCCAAAATTTCAAGTGTTTCACTCTGCTAAAACATTTTTTAGAAGCTGAGATGCACTGGATATTTCAGCTGTTTTATGTTTTATCTGTTTTATGTTACTCTTTGAGAGGTCACTGATGAAGCCAATGCCTTTGTGCTGTCTGTCTTAATGCAAAGCTCAGTAAATAGATACAAAATTGCCCTGGTTTCTTCTTTCAGTTGCCTCATTAAAAATCATTTTTTGGCAAAATTTCCTCCAAAAGCCCCTGTTTGGTAGTATGAGATGGCTGCTCTCATGCTGATCTGTGTTGCCTTACTAGTTTTAGGATGGTCTGTTCTGTATTCTGCCAATACTCTGCTCTGCTTTATCTTATAGTTTGACTGTGAATTCTTTGGGATTGAGACCACAGTTTTTTCTTGTAGATTTGTATAGCCCTTAGTGCAAGTGGCATCTTGGTCTGAGCAGTGTGGGAAAAATAATATATTATCTGTGTGTTGGTATCAATTTGTAGGAAGGGTTGTGAAGGATGTAATTTAGAAGCATTCATTTTTCAGTTTCATATGCACAGCGCCTTTTGCTCTGATCAAGAAATAGGAAGTAGATTAAACCATTTAAAAATAGTGGAGGAGGATTAAAACCAAAACAGACTCATCAGCATCTTTTTCTGCATATTGAACTGAGGCTTTTTGTGATTGGCTAATTTCTAGTTTTAAGATAATTAAATATTAAAGATAAGAAAAACTTCAGGTCATCACCTTAAGAAATAATAACTTCTTAGCATAAAAGTACTAAACTTACTGGGCTTAACTAAATCAGCTGAAGGTCTAACCCAGGACATTTGTTTCACAGCCCATCATGAAGCAGTTTGGGGACAACAGCTCTTGTTTTGATAAACTCACCTTTAACCAATACAATAATTAAAGGCATGCCACGATGAATATTTTTCATGAAAAAATGGGATTAATGAAATTATATAGTCTTAAAATTTAAAAAAAATAAGAATCTATATTAAATTCCTTTAAATTCAAATGGAAACTGTGCTGAACTCCTTGTGCTCCTTATGTCTATGCTGAGTTGTGAAGTGGGGAAGAATCTGGGGACCATTGGGGTTGAAAGGCACCTGACACAACTGGAGGGAAATACAGTAGGAAATCTGAAGTCTGTTGATGTCATCTAGAATAGGATATTTTTGTGGTGGTGTGTTTTGGTTTGTTTGGATTCTTTGATTTGGTCTGTGGTAATTTTTTGCCTCCTTTGTAAATAAAGAGGCTATCTTCAGAAGCAAGTGCTTTCAAATTAATTGTGGTTCATGCTTTCAGTAAAGAAAAAACTTAAATTGTATATATTGAATAAAAGTGCCTACTAGATTTCTGTAAAATTCCATTTGGTGGTTACATATTGCAGTAGCAGTAGCTGTTTCCTTGATGACCTGCTAATCATTGCACTTTGTGCTGTCTACTCCCAAGGCATTTGAGAATAAAATGATGCTTCCCAAGTATTCCGTCCGCATTAATGTTTCTTGTTTGGCAAATTGAAGAAGATATTACATTGCAGCTCCTCCTACCTTTGTACCAAGTATCTGCTAGGGCCAGCAATTCTGAAAGAATCAGAAGAAACCAAATCATGGGAGAACAAAAGTAAGAGTAAAAACCAACCAAACAAACAAGCAAGAACCAACCCAAAATGCAAACAAAAACAAGCCAAAACCAACTAAAAAGAAAAAAAGTAAGCTAGATCCCAAGCCATATAAAGGCTAGCATTTTAAGACTAGTACTAATAAACACTCTCTGTGTATTGTGATACTGTGGTATGGTTATTCCCCATTTTAGGTTAACACAATGTGTTCCTCTAAGTAAGTATTCAGCAGTCATGAATTATATGACTTAATTAGTAGGGTTGGTTTCTTTGAGGTAAAATTACAGTATCAGCCCACTAAGTAACATATTTGCATTACTAAAGCAAGGCAAGTATTTAAACTTTTCTATTTATGAACATAAGAATCTTCATATTTTTATAGCATTTTTTTCAATTTTTATGTATTACCTCAGAGCATCCTTCCCTATAAGTATTTTTCCCTATCTGAGAATGACTTGTTAATATGTTCAGAACAATAAAAATGCATTCTCTTTATTTTAGTAATTCCAGAGTTTGGTGATATTGCAGTTCTGAAAACTGGAGATGACAAGAAAGATTATGACATGCTGAGAAACCACAAAATTATAATGATGTTTTTGCTATTGATTCTTTGAAAATATATTGGTCAGTTTTAAAAACAAAAGTTCATTTAGTCAGATTTTCTAAACTATAAGTAACTGGGCAAAACACCTTCTAAACCTGAGAGATGGACATCAGTTATATTCCCACTTGAACTTTTTACCCACATTTTCAACTAAAGTATCTCCACTCCTGTCTGTGTGACAGCTTCTCTCCAGTGGACTGAAAAGTTGAGATTCAAGAAGGTTAAATAATTTGCCCAAGGTCATGGATTCAAAGTATGAAATTTTTACATGCATACATAGTATGTAAATATTCAAATGTAAACATTCAAATTAAAATGATGTTAAATTTAACTGTTTTTCCTTTAAGAAAGCTGTAAGAGAGGTAAGTGGTTTGCCTAGGAGGAAATTTGGGCAGGTGGATTTACAGTTAGGAGAAATCAGCTTCCATCTGGATTCTTACAACAACCTGTACTTCTGATCCTAAAGAAAAAGAGAAAAAATTATTTGTCTTGTGGTATTTCAGCCTGATCCTTTCATACTCATCAAGCTTCTCAGACTCCTTCTCAAACTGATATTAGACTGCATCAGTTTTCAACCAGTACATGGTAAAACCAAATATATATTTCTAAGTTCTTTGCAGAACTCTTGGAATATCTATGCCTAAAATTCCAGAAAATGACATCTCAGTTGTTAGAAAAAAACATCTGTATAGGGTGAATGATATAAATTATTTACAGCAATTACGGCAAATTTGGTAATGATAGTAATCTTATACTGGCATGGCAATCTGGAGTAATTCTCAGTTTTGTTTTGTTTTATTTTAATATAAATTGTATTTTTTGTCATTGACTTATTTCCCTTCTGTACATGCCTGCTTAAATAGTTATAAATTTAGTCTGTAGGTAAACTCAGCTTTTCTCTAATGGGATAAGTCTATCTGGCAGACAGAATGCAATGATCATTATATTTAGATTCATAATTTATTCCTTTAGTTGAACCAATTTCAGTTTAATTTTGGATTTTAATGGTTCAGATTACTTGATTGGACAAGGCACATTAAAGACTTTAACTTTCACTGTGAGAACAGATGTATAAGACTGTTAAAAAATCTAAATACTAAATGAAATTCCCTTAATTCACTCAATTGCTATGCTCCTATCATGGACCTTTTTGTCAGAAGGTAAATCCAGGAACTTGAGACAAAAAAAAGAAAAGATCCTAGTGATAGTTGGAGGTGGTATTTCAGTTCTTTGCCATTATTATAGCTAAGAATCTGAATATCTATTAAAAGTCCTATGAATTTACATGTAAGACTCCTGAAGCTTCTGGAAATCTTGGCTAACTGACTACAAAATGTCTGTCTTGCCCACAACATTTATAGCTACCACTTGCATTACTCTATCCAGAGCTCACATAATTCCATTTGTTACAGTAAGACAATTCATTTTTTAAATTAATATCTGGCTCTAAGATTTGAAAGAAAAATAAAATTTTTGCAAGTGATAATATAGCATAATCAGAAACATTTAAATATTACCCAAGCAATGTACTCTGAAAAACCCTCTGAGGGTTGTCCAGGTGTCTTTGTACTGATCATGGGTTGTTGAATTAAGTAAGTGATAAGTTTCTTCATGATAATTAAGAATGGGAAACAGAGTGTTTTTGTAAATGTATATTGGACACATAATTCAGAAATTATATTTGACCCATTAACAGCATTTTTGATCAGTCTCCTCCAGTTGCTGAGGGTACTGCTAAATGAATGAGTTGCCTGATTATTGGAAGAATGTGGGTTCCAGGAGTGTAAATTTTGCTATTTGTACTGTATCATGTCAATCTTGTATTCTTTTAGCTGAGTTCTCACATCATTATTTTTTTAGCTCTATTATTAAATATTAGAGGGAATTGTGTTTGTAATGTTCATGAAGGACAGAGGTGTTTATTTGGTTTTGATATGAAATGACATTTTGTCTGTATTTTAATGGCTTAGTGAACTGTGAATCTTAAAGCTGCACATTAAAGCAAATTGCAGCCCCATCAGGCAGATATCTCATGTAGAGACAATTTTTATGTCCATTGACATAGCAATGAAGCCATTCTGTTTTTGTATGATGATGCATTTCATAGCAAATGAATACATGTCTTACAGACATGCTGTCAAAGTATTTCTGATGTTTTCACTCTGGTAAGTATTGGAATGGTAGGAAATGGAACCGCATCTTGGGGAAATGTGAGATATTTCATGATAGCGCATCGACCTATCAGGCACTTTCCAAATTCAGAGAAGCTACTCAAATGAAATTGAGATAATGTTTAAACATTGCTAATAATAGATACAGAGCTGGGCTATCCCAGTCCAGCTGAGCTAGATGACGTCAGATACATTTAGCAATGAACTTTGCCTTGAAATATACTGTAGTGAACTGGGTCTAGACGATGTCACGTAAAAATGAGGTGACAAAATAAGCCTTCCATAAAACTTGTTTACCCAAGGCTACTTAGCAATCTGAGACCTGCCCAGCCTTGGTAGAGTCTGAGCAGTTTAAAGGATGCTGCAGACCCAGACATGTTAATCAGTAAGAGATGAAGAGATTCAGAACTTAATCCTTTTTCAATGTCAAAAGCATCTCCTTTTCTATGTTTCTTTTGTCTGACTTTGGCCTCTTTGACAGTTTCTTTCCCCCATGAGAACCTTTAGAAATGTGTACCTAAAGTTAAGATCCCCTGAAGTTAGTTTTGTAATATTTGAACTTCTGGATCACTTTAGGGCAAGTTTTCCAAAGTATTTATGTTGTTAAAACTGCAGATGGAAGCATAGTGGGATTTTCAAAAGCAGTTAAACAGACAAGACACTTAACTCCCATTTAAATTAATTAGCTATACTGAGCAAGTTCCCCTTGGCACTTTTGAAAGTTTCACTGGTAAGTGTTTATGTCTACATAAAAAATTATGATTTTCAGAAGAGGATGAGCATCCAGCAATTCCCTTTAAAGCTTGACTACTACAGGTTTTCAATGGTTCTGGAAATTATAATTGTCTCTTATTCTATGTTCCCAAATAATCCTCCTTTGTTTTGTAGTTTCTTAACTGTTCCTGCTATCATTTATTGTATAATGTCAGAGAAGAAGTGGGATCAATAGTACTAACTCATAAAGGGAGAAAAGTAATGACATGGGTGAATCTTCTGCACAAGTTCAAGAAACTGGAATCTTTGATACATAAAATAAGTGAAAAAAACTGCTAGAGATTTAAGACTATTGTAATTATGTTTTGTACAGCATTTACTTATTACTTTTATATTATGCAAAGTAATAGCTCAAGAATACATTACAGGCAAAGACTGCTGCAGGTTGTGGACAGCTGGGAGTGAACCAGATGACCAGAATTAGCAAGGCTTTTCAGTTACCAAGGTCTGCATACACAGAAACCCTTAACAGACCTGTTCAAGTGCAGTAAAAGCACAGTGCTCACTCTGAGGTATAGTTTCCCCTGCCCTATCCTCTGCCTCTCCTACAGTATTGTCTAAGTAGCAGTCTGAGGATATACACACATCAGCATTTTGGTTTCAACCAAGAGTTGGCTTGTGAAATGAATCTACTAACTGTCCCTACTTAGCACACTTGCTCGTTGTGGGTCTTGGGCTAAGTGAACTGGGTTGCTTTTGGCTGAAATGAAAACAAAATATGCTTTCCAGAAGGACAGTTAATCTTCATTAATGATTACCACTGTTCAGTCCACTGAACTATGTCAAAATTAGGTCAATACAACCTCCTTCTGCAGACTCTAATTTCAAACATAGACCAATGTGAACATCAATTCCTCAGAATTAACAGCTTTGCTCTGCCAGTTGGTTCTTACTGTTGCACATTGCTTGTTAATGTAGCTATAAACTGAGTTGTCAGAGGGTTGTGTTCATGGGAGAATCCCATCTTTCCACAACTTTCCGGAGTTATCGTCCTACAATGCCAGAATTTTCTCAGATATACGAGTATTTTGAAGGGATTCTCAATTTCAAACACTGGCCAATGTTTATTGGGACTATATCTCCTCTTTCTTCTTAAATAGAAAATTAAATACAAAACTAATGAGCAGGAACTCATAACATTTTTAAAAGCTTTTTGATAAATCTAGGTCACCCTAAATGTGCTTTTTTGCCTAGAAAATTAATCCAGAAAATCAAGATTTTAAAACATAGGATTTAGACCTTGTAAAATCCACCCACCCCAGCCATTCATTCTGGTTATTTTCTAAATTTACTGAGAATTTTTTATGCTTTAAGATTCTATTTGTGCTTGACTTTTTCTATCGCTAACCAGTCAATAATGCTTATATTCATAATTAATTTATTAGGGAAAAAAGTCTTTATCCAGTGAGTTTTTCAATATTCATAACTTTATATAACTTTATATGCTGGAAATTATTTCTTTTTTAGTTTGTGTCAGATGTATCAGAGTGAAAAACATATATGAATCTTCGCCAGTTAGCTTGAGAAGCAGGAATTTATTATCAGTTGTTGCCAATGTGAGGTGTAATCTGAGGCACTTTAATGTTTTGCAAACCACAAAGAGATTTTAGGCATGTTTTTTGTCAATTAAAATACTGTCAAGATAAAAGTATGTGAAATCATAAATCGCTGTAAAATTAAAGGATTTTATTTTTTTTTTTATTTTCTTAGTTTTCTTTTTAGTAAGGTAGAAGCTCTAAAAGACAAAAGGTAATTCTCTGTACTTATCTAAGCCATCAATTCACAATAGAGTAAATGTGACCTTAGGATGCTTAATGCCAGAAAAGAACCACTATAGCCTCATGGTATTAAATACTGATCTGGTATAAACTCACCTTGCTAATTCAAATGTATTTAAAAATTGGATACCTAAGCTTTATCCTGTCAGGCTTGCTGCTGGATTGCCTGTCCATGCCATTCTAAGTTTATACGGGATAAGATGTTGTCTACTCTCCTGGTGATTCTATATTGTGTGCTATAATCTGGCCAATATGTAGTACTGTCATTTTCTGAGTCATCCCAAACTTATCCACAGATCTGGATTAATGACCACGGCCTACTCTTGCCCCCATTATTGTAGTATGTGACTAAATAACAAGCTTTGTGTTTATTCTCCTAGCAACAATGTGAAGGCGAATTTCATCATATCGTGTTTTTTCTCACGTCCAGTAGGTGAAACAATAAAGGGTTATGTGGGCTTTTAGGGTTTCAGTGATTAAACCCAGGAGATTTTAATAGAGGTGAATTTTTTCTTAGTGTATCAAGTGCTCCGCTGGAGCTCTGTCAAAGCTGTTTCATGCAAAACTGGGTTATTCTTGTGCTTTTTAGGAAGCTAATCGCTTAAATGATGTTCTTTTCCATAGTCACCAGATGATGTATTTTGCATAGTCATCACAATCCTTGATATAAAATCTGGTTGACATCTGGGGATTCAGGATCCCCTCCCACTGAAATCCTCAAGTGACTCTGAGGGTTCACAGAGCTGGATTTATGAGTGATTTGTGTCTCCTTGTTGCTCTGTGGTCCCGTGGAGTGGAGAACAACATCAAAGTCCTACACCAAAGGGGCACAGAAGAGAGCAGGAGTCTGGCTGCTTGTTGCTGCTTTATTCACCCTGCTCAGTTCTGTAATTGGTGTTCTGGCTCTCTGGGGAAGGCAAATAAGGCCAGCAAGGCCACATTGTGATTTCCTCTCAAGTCTGTTGAAAAATTGCTGAAAAAACAAACTTTAAAGGCCAAAATTACCACTTTTTATAAGCTGTCCTCATTCTGTCCTCCTCCAGAAGGAACTGAAAACATTCCTGACGCCTGAAGTTTTGTTACTGCTGTTTCGATTATGAATAAAGCTCCAAATGAAACAAAAGTGCTAAGTACTTAATAGGCAAGAGCAAGGAAAGTGCTTTGTCCCTGGGTGCTCACCACCTCACAAAGGAATGGAAGGTGGGGCCTGGAGCAACAAGGAGTGGTTCTGGTTCCCACAAGAGGCATCTGCTCTACCCACAGCTCTGGTTCACTCAGTGACCTCTGCAGAACAGAGCTATAAAAAGGGTGCGCCAAGGACAGCTGGCACCAAACTGAGTGATAATTTAAAGTATAAATTCTTTAAATCCAAGAGTTCTCTAATCAGACTTCATTTGCAGGGCATGCAAGAAGAATACATAGGTGGATGAAGAATACATAGGTGGATGAAAAATAATACAGTTAATGTGCTGCTGTGGAGAAAGCTAGGATTTCTAAAACAGGATTGCATTGTTCTGTGCTACAAAAGGATCCCTGGACTTACTGTATCAGGAGACCTAAAGCAGTAGTCGTGACATCTTTTTCCATTATTATTCAAAAAGCAGTATATACTTATTTTAATCTTCTAGAAATGTAAACAAAACACTTTTAAGCATTTCAAGGCATCGAAGGTGGAAAAGTTTAAAATACCCACATTCATGGGAGGGGTGGCATCACAGACCTTTCTTTTCTGCCTCTTTGTTTTGCCAGAGCTGATGCATGGAGACTTAAATCTATTTCTTTACTGTACCAGAAATTGCTCTGAAACCCAGTCTGAAAATAGACTTATTTTCTTATTAAATGTTTGAAAGCTACTGATATTTATATTTGCATGTGATTAACTTTTCACAGCACTGAGTATGGGGCTTTTTGCTTTTAAACTAGCCTGGAGTCAATAAATATCTTTACAGATGTCAATTTGGTCAGCAGTAAAGAGGTAAATAGAAACTAATGACACTCATCAAGCCTGTGGCATGAATGATTTATTGGACACAATCATTTAACACTTTTTTAAAGTCAGTGCAAGGGAAAGAAACAGGTTTCTTATTATGGTAAACTGTATTTGTGCTGTCAGCATGTAGTGATTTATGACAAACCTGTGGCCAGGATTAGGATATTATAAATGAAGGAAAATAGAAGTCTCATCAATTTTTTATACCCACAGGTAGAAGACATGCAGTGGGCTAACAGAGAACACACTCATCCAGCATCTGTCTGCAGCCTGCCCTGTAAAGCTGGGGAAAGAAAGAAAACGGTGAAGGGAGTGCCCTGCTGCTGGCACTGTGAGCGCTGCGAGGGGTACCATTACCAGGTGGATGAATTCAACTGTGAACTCTGTCCCATCAATAAAAGACCAAATGCCAACCGTACGGATTGCCAGCTTATCCCTATAATCAAACTGGAGTGGCACTCTCCTTGGGCCATCGTGCCTGTCTTCATAGCGATTCTCGGTATAATCGCCACCACCTTTGTGATTGTGACATTTGTCCGGCACAATGACACACCGATCGTCAGGGCCTCTGGGCGGGAGCTCAGCTATGTGCTCCTGACTGGGATTTTTCTCTGTTACTCCATTACTTTTTTAATGATTGCAGCTCCTGACACAGTGGTCTGCTCATTTCGAAGGATCTTTTTAGGACTTGGCATGTGTTTCAGCTATGCTGCGTTGCTTACCAAAACAAACAGGATTCACAGAATATTTGAACAAGGTAAAAAATCTGTCACAGCTCCCAAATTTATTAGTCCAGCTTCTCAGCTGGTGATCACTTTCAGCCTCATATCCTTGCAGCTTATTGGAGTCTTCATCTGGTTTGGTATCGATCCACCACATACCATTGTAGACTATGGAGAGCAGAGGACACTTGACCCAGAAAACGCCAGAGGAGTTCTCAAATGTGACATTTCAGATCTTTCTCTCATTTGTTCCCTTGGATATAGTATTCTCTTGATGGTCACATGCACTGTTTATGCTATTAAAACAAGAGGGGTTCCAGAGACCTTCAATGAAGCAAAACCCATTGGATTTACTATGTACACAACCTGCATAATTTGGTTAGCTTTTATTCCAATCTTTTTTGGTACGGCCCAATCAGCAGAGAAGGTAAGTGATGATGTGTTTACGTATCAGAACACTACTCTTTTTCTATTTTCATCTCTCAATAATTACAGCACTAAAACATTTTCACTCTTACGAATGAGTAATTCTGAATGGCAAACAAACCATCAGAATTCACAGACAATAAAGCATATGTTTAAAAAGGTAGGTTTTCTATATATTAACACAAGAAACCGATTGTGGTTGTTGTGTGACTGGCACAAGAATGTTGACAATTTCTCAATATAACCTTAAATGACTGTTTCTTCTAACGTTTGTTATTGCCCTTCAGTGATGCTGTGGCCTGTTACATGAAGCACTATCAATCTTTGTTATCATCTACAGATCTGATAGAACTGGTTGCATTCCGCAAGTCTAAGAAGATCAACTTACATTTGTCAAAAATAATGAAGAAAAATGCCATGGCAGAATGAAAATAATTACTTTTGTCTCTGGTTGACACACAAAACTTTAAAATTTTAAAATAACCAAAAATAGAGTAGGAGGAAATGAATGGTGAATGAAGTATAAATTCATATAAGGTGTAATTCACTAATTATTATATCAATGCAAGAAAAAAACACATTCCTGATAATTTAATAAGAAATGAAATTATTCATACTTAGATGCAAAACACGTCAGACGTGACTCTCCTCCTCTCAGTTTTAATGGGAAGGCAGAGGTGTGTGAGTATTTATTGAGATGTCAGTGGTTAAAATGACAAGTTAGGCTGGGAAAATCAATAATACTAGCATCAATCTTCAAAACTGCAAATATTTGATATATGGAAAATCTTAAAAATAAGAAATTAGAGTCAACAGTCTTTCACATAAATTCTTGTCTTTCCTTCTAGCAGGTTTTCTATAATGTTTTCAAATATTCATTTTAATGTAATTGGAAAAGTCAGCATGTATTCACTTATAACTGTGCAAAGGTTTGACACGTTTCTATTTTAGAGGGCACCCTTTTCTGTGGAATTAAAGAACAGCAGTGTATACCTTGATGAAATACTTTCAAATTCAACCAGAAGAATTGTATGGGGCAGAAAGTGTGGCAGAAAAAACATTTTCCTCACAAAAAATTGAAGCAGGCTTACTGAATTGGATCAGGCTTATTGTCATGGCTTTTTGGATTAAGTTGGGAAGTGAGTACCAAGGTAATGGCTTATCACAGATAAAGTTAAAAAATCCCATTTGACATAGGAAAACATGTTTAGGTAAATTGTTTTGTGTATTTGTAGGCTTTTTCTTTTTGAAAGGAGCTTACTACAAAAAATTAAATTCTACCAGTGTGTCATTAAACTGAACAAAAAATGGCCCCGTAAGACATAAACCACTAATTTTCTAACACTTACATTAATGTCAGTAAGGTGCTTTAGAGGCAAAGGAGAGAAATTTTGTGAGAAAGCATTCTGTGAATATAGCTTTTCTCTATGTCATGCACTTGTATAGCAAAACACTGGAAGTACTGGAACCATCTAGTATAGAGATGTCTGAAATGTCCTAATGACCAGAATGCCACTGAAAAATATATTTAATAGCTGAGTGATTGAAACAAGTGTTTGAATTCCTGTGTAAAATTAAGTTTAAATGGCAGATTGCACTAAAACCTTCTGAGGTTAGATGGCTGTCTGAAGTACAACCCTATTTAATAAACTGAACTTTGTAAATTCCCTTCCTTTTAGCATTTTTGACAGGTGGATAAATCATGTTTATTCACAGATTATTATCCCACATCATTATTATCAGACATAATTTATTATATTAATCTGGAAATACTTTGTTTGAATGAGAAGATGAATACTTTTTCCCCATACTGTGAAAGAAGAGATGTTTCACTTTCTTCTAAGGAAAAACCATAAAAACACTGAATAATGTCTTCCTTCTCCTCCAGCTGGAAACAATCACAAGGTGTAATCTAACAAGGCAGATAAATTTTAATGTATTTCCAATTATTCTGAGAAGTCTGACCTCTGTTTTCATAACTGCAATATAGACTAATTGTAATTTTATAATAGAAATTTTCTCATAAATTATTATCCTTATGATCTTAATATTCCAGCTGTTTTCATGCTGGATTTATTGTTCAGTGGATCTTATGGTTATATCCATCTGTTTGTTAGTAACAGCAAAAGAAGTCAGAAACAATACTAAAAGTATTCCACTATTATTTTGGCTTGTAAATTACTGCTGTAATTGTCAAGATAAAGAAATGCAATTATCAGTGGGAGGTAGAGCTAGTTCATGTTCATTCGCTTAAAGAAAACAACTACTAGTTCAGGTAGAGACTTCTTCCTTCTCCCATATTTCTAAAAAAATTATACAAATCATCTTTTGTGTGTGTGTGTTTATGTTATGAATTCTTGACTAAATGTATTCCTGTGACTGCAAGAAAACAGCATCTTAATGATTCCTCACACTGTGTTAATGAAGGGCAGAGCACTGAGCTTGTTCTTCACCTCAAAGCATTCTCTTCTCATCCTGATCCTATTTGGAGATCTAGCTCTGCAGGTAGTCTGTTCAATACACATCACAGGAAAAAGTCCAGAAAAGCAACGTATAAATTTAGCATTTCTTTCATTCTGTGAATAATGTTTGGCTTGATTAAACTAGAATCTCTGCTGCCAACACTGTGCATAGCATGAGGATTAATCTGAGGGATATTTGAAACAGTTTCCATTTTCCTTATTACAGGAGCAGAAGTTAGAAGACTGCTGAAGTGATACATTCCACATTCAGCACTTTGCCATTGTTCAAAACTCCATTTCTGCTTCTAATTTTTTTTTAATTCAGAATCTTAAGAATATGGTAGTACTTGCAAGATGATAAAAAAACTATCAGTACTTGAATTTTTGCATGGCTAAAGTACAAGATTCAAACAGAGCAACTCAGAAAACTGGACTTGTTTAGCTTGTTTTTACAACTTTCTAGTAGCAAGGAGGGTGTTGTTTTTTCTCCTAGGTAGCAAGTGATAGGACAAGAGAAAATTGCATCAGGTTGTGGCTGGGCAGGTTTAGGTTGGATGTTAGGAAAAATTTATTCACTGAAAGGGCGGTAAAGCATTGAACAGGGAAGTGGTGGAGTCACTGTCCCTGGAGGTGTTGAAAAGACATAGATGTGGCACTTAGGGACATGGTTTAGTGTTGGACTTGGCAGCATTAGGTCACTAATGATTGGATTTGCTGATGTTAGGGGTCTTTTCCTACCTAAATGACTGAATTATTCTATGTCTTGGAACAGAGAATTAGTTAAAATTCACCAGGTTATCTGATAGAAATATCCCTCCCTCTCACTGGAAATCATGTTAAGAATGGAGAAACTTTTCATCCTTTTAATTTCATTTTTTCAAATGTAAAATTTCATGAGCTAAATTATTTCCATGCTTCATAATTTCCTCCAACTTTTGACCCAATCCTTGGCAGAAATCAGGACTTTGTTGTTCTACTGTAGAAGCAGAGTGTTAAAAAAGGTGTGAACAAATCACAATTTATTGCCCAATGTTGCTCTGCTCCCTGTCTGTCAGAGAGGAAGTTCCTTGCTCCTTATTCATGGCTGAGGCAGCCTGTTCCCCTCCAGCTGGAAGGTGTTCAGTGCACTGCAGGCCATGGTCATTGCGGGGTCCACCCACTGCCTGAACAAACGATTTCAGCAGCCCCCAGATCTCTTTTCCCTGCCAGCCTCCCATGAGCTGGTCTTAGAGGACAAAGGAGTACTCATACTTCTCCTGGGTGGCAGCAAAAACTGCAAAAGGTACCTGTAATCAGAAATCAGTTAGAGATCCTCTTTTCTTTCCAAAGTTGCTTTGTGGGAAGCCATTCCAAAAGTTATTTCTTAGGAAAATAATGTGATTATATTTTTCTTTTTTAAAAGTTAATTAGCTGATAAGTGAGACAAAACTGATGGATTGGGTAGTTTAAAATATCATAGGCATTTTTCAAAGCTTTTTTTAAGTTTCAACCTTTTCTATCCTTGTAAGTTTAAACTGAAATTTCAAAGCAGAGCAGTTCTGGTATTTAAAGAGCATAATTTCACCACTTAAACTGAAAAATGTCTGGACTGCTGACTGTAACACCAGCCTTGCATTAAAAAAAACACTTATGAAAAGATTTTTTATGAATTTTAAGGCCAAGTACTTTCTTAGAAAATACTACTTTTTAAAATTTCTAGCCCCTGTTTAGGTTTTTTGTTACTCAACATAGTGTGTGCCTGAGTTTCAGCAAGTGTTCTTGCTGAATGGCTGACTGTGCAAAGTTAAAGCATATGTAATTTTAAAGACTGAGCTTCATTGTTTAAAGATATACCCATTGCCTTTAGATTAAGATTTCATTTCCCTGTTTACTTCTATATTAATGAAGCCACAAAGATTTTGAGTATGTACGCTGAGCACTGATTTTAATTACAGAATCACAGAATGGGCTAAGTTGGAAAAGGTGTTTTAAGATCATCTAGTCCAACCTATGATAAGTTTTCTAGGACGTATCATAAAGAGAGACAACGCCAGCTCCTCCAAGAAAGAAGTGGAGTATTTAGTAAAATGTATATTTTATTTTTTAGCCCAGTGAGGTGCTCACGTGTGCACCTGAGGGTTGCAAACCCTTTTCATTTCTGCATAGCTGCACGTCTGTTCCAGAATGAGCACTGAGCTGGCATACCTAGTTGTGTACATTGAAAAGATGTGCACCTGCCACAGAAGGGAAAACACTGGCATTTTGCTTGTCTGACATGTTTGCTTCTGGCCCCATCATGAATGATGGCTTTTCTCCCAGAGTCAGAAATGAGCTGCCAGAAAAATTAAATTTGCCTGTGATCAGCTTCCTACCCCATCCTGGGGAATGTCAGAGAGTTGGTAATACATAGGTGAAGATGGAATTGCATGCTAAAGAACTTTTAACAGATCTTTTTGGCTACTTGCTGGCTTCTGTGATAAGTAAATAATCCTTACTGACAAGCAGAAATAATTTTGTGAAGCATAGGTAACTAAATAACTCATCATCTTTTTTTGTAAACAAAGATTGATCAATAATCACAGAAAATCATTGTGATTATTGATCAAAAATGATCAGTAATCACAGAAAGCAGTTTGTGACAGACCAGAAATGTTTAATAAAGATAATACTGGAAAAATTATACCTTAGCTACTGTATTTTTAGGACTCAGATTCACCTCACAAAAGGATTGATCTTTTGGCTGTGATTTCTTCAGTGCCAAAAATCTGGTTGTCTTCAACAAGTGCTGTTTAAGATAAATCCCTCCAGCCTTTAAAAAATCTTAGGTTTTTGGGGCACTGTAATGCCTGGTTTAATTTGCATAAAGTAAAACCAGTGATAACACAAACCATATGGAAAACATCTTTAAGCAAGCTTATCCCTTACTCAAAATGTTTGTAAGTAGACAGGAAGAGGGATTTTTTTCAGCTAAGAATGATTTGATAAATCCACATCCTGGGGAAAAAGAAAAGCCGTAGATAAGAGAAAGTTAGTTGGAACTATCTTTAACGCTTACACTCTTGTTAAGACAAATAGAAAGTCTTTAAATAGAAAACTGTCTAGAAATTGTGTTGGACCTATTTCTGGGATGCTCTTGGGAAACTTCATGTTCTTGCTAGCTCTTGCCAAGTTGGAAGCAGTACATCAATAGCCTTTGCTATATAGCCATCAATAGCATCAATAGCTTTAACAAGGCTTGTACCTTACTGAAAGCAAATAAACACATGTAGGAAAGACAGAAGAAACAAAATAACAAGACTTTTAGTTTGGCTCTGAGTAAATATTCAGCTTGTCTTTCTTATCTTGTCCTACAGCAATTCCAGTTTTGCATAGGATTAATACCAATATGAATATTTTGATCTTACTGGTAGGATAAAATGCTGTGGACAGGTAAGTTGTCATGCATAGGCTTAGCCTAAATAGCAATGCTTATTCAAGCTCATCTCATACCACATCTTGAATGTGACACCAGTTCCCACCACACTGGAGAACTTGATCCCTATTAGGTCATCAGCACTTAATGAAAGCCATGTTACCTTGTATTTCCCTTAGACAAATAACATTTTGTAGCACAATTGTGATGACTCAACTAAAGTGTTTGCTAAGCACAGTAGGTTGATGTATGTTTCAGCCTCTTGTGACCATACTGTTAAAGAATTGTCATAGTTTGTACAGCTGGGAAGATGACAGTAAATTGGGCATCCTATCAAAATACTAGATCCAAAGGAAAAAAATGTAACGAGATATAAGCCCAGTAAAATTTGTAACAGAATTGATAAATTCAATAAAATTCTAAAATTTCATGTAAGGGATTCATTAGATTTTTAATAGTGAATATGTGAGTGTGTGTGTACAAGTATTTTCACATAACTATAAGCTCTTTCTTGCATGAAATGAGAATAGCTAGTATAGAAGGCCCAGCAAAAGCAACAATTTTAATACATATATAAAAAAATTCCAGTAATAAAAAAAAAGAGAAGTCTTTAATTTGTCATATAAACCTATTTTTTTTAAGTTTATCTTTTAGTTTACAGTGAATCCTTCTGACAGGGGGAGAAATGACACTAGAGAATAGAGAGATCCATGTAAGCTTATCCAAGAGAGTCAAAATTTAACCATAGCAGAAAAAAAAAAATATATATTAGTAATCCAAATAGAAATAAATTAATTATGAAATATCTTCTTAAGTTTAGACATTCAGTGTTCAGTGTGTACATAGATTTTGAATTTTTATTTTCCTAAAATGGTGCTTTCCAGACTTGAGAGTGACTTTATAATCAGTCAATTTACCAGACACATGACCCTAGTAAAAGGGTCAGATTATTGTTTTCATGGTGATTACCAAGGTCACGATCATTTGATATTGTGAAGCATGTGGATGGGATTGAAGTGGTGTTATCAGGCTCATTGAACTGATGACACAGCACCTGCACAAATCTAATTTCTACAGAAAACATCCTTATTTCTTCAATTGTACAGCAAGAATAACTGAACAATGAAAGGAAGAAAGGCGAAGTACTTGATTTTTCTTTTTTTTACTCCACTGAAATCAGACGGAATAGATTAAGAGCAGCTATTCACATCTATTGTGTGAAAACAAATACCAAAACACTTACCAATTACAAAATAACAAGGTCAGAAGGAGATTAGAAGAGGGGAACTACTTACAAGACAGTGTTCAATGGAAAATAAAGGAAAATATTTTTAGCTCTGATGCTGAGGAACACACTGCATTTTGCAAATGTCTTTTCCAGAAAGTTAGAAGTCATAATTGAATGAGGTATAGCAGAAGAGCTCACAGCAGGCAAGGCATCTATCTCCTAATCTAGTCATCAAAAAGACACAGGCAAACCAATGTGGCATGATGCTGAAATTGGTCCCAAAGCCCAAAACTGCTTTACAAACAGTCTCTGTAAGGGAATTGTTTGCACCATATGTTTTCCTTAAGAACTGATCTACTGAAAGGGTGCTTTAGATTATGGTACAAACTGAAGCAGCTTCCTTCAGAACAAATCACCTCATATCCTTTTGAGGCACTGCATAAAATTTAATTGATCTACAAAGATCACATACCTCCATCAAGGCTTCTAGATTCCAAGTTGGAAATTTCTCTGCTGTTTCTCCAAACTATTTGCCTTGTCAATGAGGCTTTCTTTATTTCCAACCAAAGAGTTTCTTTGTTTCCAACCACCACCAAAGATATAACCTTTGTTCTTTTCAACATTCAATTTTTTGCTGTTTAAATCCTCTCTTGTTTCCCTTTTTGCTTGCTTGATAGCCTGTCCAAGATACAGCAGTCATTGTAGCCAGTGCTGCTTTTCTTTCTATATCCCAATATCTTATATCCTTGGTGTCTTATATCCAAATTCCTTGTTCTTTTCTGTTAGACTTAGGACTAAAGTCTCAACTTATCTCTCTGTCTCTTCCTCCTCTCTCTCACTAAAATCAACGATGGCGTTTAGTTATTGGTGTTTGCTATTTCCACTCTTAAATTTAGATGGTTTTACAAACATTTAATCATCTCTCCCACCTTCCCTCCGCCCAGCATTCTCAAATTTGTCCAAGTTCTAGTTCTTTTGTTTAGTGCTCTGCTTCTGAAAGTTTCTGGTAAAGCCACAATGAAGTGAGTGAGAGCTTTGCCAGTGATGTCAAGAAACATTGATGCCTGTGCTGTCCCTTTAATACTTGGTCTGTACACATCCCATCTATGTTTCAAGCTACTAAAAGCTTATCTAAAGGGACCTGTGGAAACTGGAATTTTGTGAATCTGTGTTATATAAGAATATAACCGTGGAATTTGACACTCTATTTTTCATTTTCTATCTAAAATGTAGGTCATCTTTGACTTGGCCTAAAATTGAGCAGGCTCTCCAGTACTTTTGTGTAGTTTTAATAAACAGCCCATGTGTGTTTGAATTATCCTGCACAAAAGGAGAAGGCATAAAAAATACATTACTGACAGTTCTGGTTTTCTAAGCACCCAAAACATGAAAAGTGTTAAGTGCATTTTATGTCCTTAAACATTGCTTTAGCGGAGAAGCGTTTAAGCACAAGGGAGGCATAAAAGGAGGAGAGAGAAATATGTGGTATGCTTCCTGCTATCTCCTAGGCAGGGATATAACAAGGAGATCTGGCTGACTTACTGTTTCTTTGGGGGTTTTTTTTGGCTTTTCTCTTTCTCTTTGTACCCATGTAGCTCTGTATGGTAGTTTGGCAGGTAGTTTGCCAGACTGGGGGCTAGAGGGACGTGCTGTCAGCTGGCATTGCTCCAGCCTCACTTGCTTTGAGAAGGTGGTTCAGAGCCAGACATTTTAGGATTTGACTATATTCATTTCCTCTCAAGGTCACCAGAATACACAAGGAAATGTCAAAACTGCAGTTGAGCAACTGTCTTCTGTATGACATAAGTTAATGTGGTTTCTACACCTGCTGGAAAAAGTTATTTGTGTTTCAAAACAGTGACAGTAGGCTGAAGATCTACTCGATAGAATTTTTTAATTGCAATGAAGAGATTTTTAAGTGCTGTCAGTTTTATCTTCTAGAGTGCACTAATACCTTGCAGAGCACTGTTTGACTATAAGCCTGATTAGTAATTTCTGTCTCCTCTACATGAGTGAAAGAAAGGCTTTTGTAAAATTATACTAGACTTTTTACCTATTGAATGAAAGGATTAAGCCTGATTTTAATTGTCATCTGAATATTAGCACAAGCATTTTGGGCCTCTTTGCCTGTGTGTGAACACGGGCATGCCTCTTGAAGTTGTTGTGCCCACATGTTGACAGAAGACTAGAGCCCTACAGTTGTAAAGTGAAACCATCAATGCCTCTCCAACACGTGTAATGCCTGAGAGCCGGCGCCCAAACCTATTTTTTACTGCAGTTAACACTACCATGCTGTTTAAAATGACAGAGTATGAGCAAGCAACTTAGATCTAACCTGTCAAGTTAGGCAGTAGTGATGTGATTCTAAGCAACAGAGTGCTTATTTTCTCAGTGATTTTTTCCTTTTTTATTCTAGCTTTTTCAGCACTGGTAAACAATACTCTCTTCCTCCTACAAAGCCCCCACTTGACTGAAGTATATTTCACAGTGGGCCCAAACTCTGTGCCTTATCGACTTCTTTTTCAATATATTCACCACTCATGTCTCTTTGTCCTTCCTTTAAGCAAGGCCTATTTGACTTATTTTGAAGCATCACACATTCTTTCCTTAGGAAGTTTAAGTGTGCATATTTTCTTATTCCGGTGATGACTTGTATTTTCCACAATCTAATTAAGTGTGTGAGTAAAATCTATGTTAAAAAAAGAAAGAGAAAAAGGCAAGAAAGCCCTGTGTTATATCCTAGAAGCTTCAAGTACTTTGATTTGTCAAATAACATTAAGGAAACTACAGTACATGTAATTTCCAAAGATGGGCCCTTGTTGTTCTGTTTCTTCACTTACACAAGTGTCCCACTGATACAGTCTATTAAAAATAAACTGTCTGAAGTTTCAGATATCATGTCTGCTTATTTCAGATGAATAAACAGCTGTCTAACAGGAAATGTAGCTATTTCACAGGTACAGGACTGTTGTTGAGGAAATATTTTAACAAACAGGTTGTGTTTAGGGAGCCATTGTGGCTGGAGAGAACCTTAACAAAAGGAGCTAGTTTTCTTGGGATGGCTAGAAGTCCAATATTTAATTGCCCAAGATATTCTGCTACAAATTCAGCCATCTAGCTAACTTCCTAATTCTGATAATTTTGTATCTGCTAGTTATAAACAGTTCGTGCTAAGTCCAGCTGCTTTATATTATTTGCTTATCTGTGCTCAATATGCAAAAATTACAAATGTCCATGTCTTTGTTTTAATATATTCAGTTGTCTTCTAAGATTACAGAACAATTTTGAGAGGAAACAAAGTATCCAGTATCTGTTCTGGAAAGTTTAGGAGGCAGCAGATTTCTGTTTTTACCAAACAACCTTCCTGGACTTTTTTCAAATGAGTGACTAGCTAAAAATTGTTATGAGATGTCTCCTAGGACTACACAGGGAGACTGTTTTAGTAATGGCTTTCTTTTTTATTTCTGTGTTGTGATTTGATTATGCAAATGAGGAGAAAGTAGCTGTCAGTAGATGGAAAATTATGTGTGTATGTTGTGTGAATATTGAATCAATTCTTAGCAAATGGTGTTTGGATAACTTATAATGTCAATTAAGGTGGGCAAGACATTTGGTGGAGTCATTGTCCTAAAAGTCTGCCATTTGGACAGACTTTCACATGATCATTGTACAGAAAATATTGGTGCTTTGTACATAGATCCCAATTTGTTTTTCACAGCATGGGAATGCCAGGTCAGTGGTCTTTATCTCTGTTGCCAGTATTCCTACAAGTCCAGGCATGAAGATCTACTTTCAAATTTCAGTTTAAATAACAGTTTTCCATGTTGGTTTAAGGTATGTTAAGCCACTTTTTTGAGTCTCTATGGAAAAATATAGTTCCATGATGCTCTGTAGCAAGTTTATGAAGCTACTGTTCTAGGAAATATGAGACCAAGTCCTTCCATTCTCAAGTGGTTATGAGGCAAACCAACAAAATCTTAATGCCATTTAAGATGTAAAAAGATGACACCACCTCTTCTGTCTCTCATAGCTCTGTCTGATTTAATTTGTTTTTCTTTCAAGGGCCTGAAAATATATTATGCAGTGATAAATAAAATACTTATTAATTAAAAATGGGTAACCTTATTGATTTTGTTTTTTCTGTGAGCAAAACCAGAATAAATGCATCTGATTCAATCCCAACCAAATTTTAAATGATAGCTCATTCACTTAAGTTCACTATCTTGCATCCTTCCTTCATGGAATGCTGTATACAATATTCTACACCAGCCCTAGGGGAAAAACAGCCTTCAGCTACAGCTGCTTGTAAATGGGAAGTGGTGAGTAACACAAAAAAATTACACAGCTCCTTTCCCAAGAGATAAAGAATATCTCAGGATGCCTCCACTGAGATGATGGCTGCCCTTGAATGTGTAAGTGACATTAGGAAGTGTGACAGTAGTCCTTGTCCCTGGTGATGCCACACGGAATGCAGTGCAGTGCTCTCCAAATCCTCTGGCGCCCAGGGCAGTTCTCGCTGCCTGCAGCTCTGCCCAGCGTTCCCACGCGTTCAGGGCCGCATTCCACAGCAGTTTGTATGGATTCATGAGCAAAAACACACACGTACCTGAATATGAAAATACACAATGGGTGCTCAGCTGTAGCGAACTCTGAAGGGATTCTACTGTGGCAGGAGTTCTGTCTATCCAATGGATAAGTGTTTTACTTTTATAATGAGTACAGGACCGGAATGCAGAGGAGAAAGAGGCCAAACTCGAGTGCCAAGGCACATCATCCTGGTATGTTATACACTCATAAAAGTGTGGATGTGGATCCCAAAACAACTATTAATTCTGCAGATACACAGATAAGCCTTCACACATCTGTCAGAAACCAAGAATCTAATGATATTTAAAAATAAATTATAATTATAAAAATAGTGCACCGTATCATTTTTAGTGCTAGAAAAAAATTTTAAGGGATAAAATATCATACTTGAGGACTTAGTGTAGTCTCTGGTGATTAATAATGAAGATAAGGACTTCAGAGAGTAGTTTTTTCTATGACTAGGCCTCTTTTATACCTTCCTCTAAAGCACCTTGCTTTGGCCACTCTTTAAGTCACAGTATTTGACCACATGGATCATACTTCTAATGTACTCTAGTAACTTCTACATACTTTAACATTAAAAAACATAAGGTATGTTTCGTTTTATAGTACATAATTCTAAAAATAAAATAGCTATTTCTAGTAGAATAGAACTGTGGGGGTTTTTCATGTCACCATTTTTTCCTGCTTATTGGTTTCCCATTATATGACATTATTGTTAGTGTTTATGAGCTCCTGAAAAGCTTTTATGAGCTTTTGAATTTTCGTTCCCCATCTGTTTTTTTTTTGTAGCCCTACTTTATGTGAGAGATCTGATCAATCATTCCATAGAAAAAAAATATAGTAAAACTAAACACCATCATCTCGCCCACAACCATTAGGTAGCTGTGGTTATAAAAAATATTCCTTCACATAGAATCATGTCTTCATTTCTTCATGTCTTTATCCTGAAGTTTGAAATTTGTATTCTCTGCAGATTAAAAAATATGCATCTATAATCATGCTGTGATTTTCCACTTGCATAGCAACAGTATACTTTTTAAGTGGAGACAACAAATGCTCAATTATTTGTGATTACTCCAAGATGCTTTCATCTGATAATGCAAACCACTGTGTTTAATACCTTTCAAATGCATAATGCATAACTTTTCATCCTAGTGGAAGCTTTTAGGTTTTATGCAGTTCATGTAATTTCCTAATCTGACATAATTGTGTGTGGCACCAACAGTTTAAAAAGTATCTCTTCTTTTAGAGGAGTCTCCTAATCTACAGGGGGCCTGTTCTGACAGAAAAGTGCTGTGAGCCTTGTGGACAGACTGCTTAATTACTGCTTTGGAAGTAAAATGGGGACAGTCAGCCTCCCTCACTTGGCCTTTCTGCTGGCCTTGTCTGTCTCACAGGGGTTATTTTCTTAAAGGGCTTGTGTCTTGCTTTCAGCTAGGATAGAGTTAATTTCTTCTCAGTAGCTGTTACAGTGCTGTGTTTTTTAAAAATATTAAAAATGTATAATTGCTGTAGGAAAACCAGTTTGCAGAGTATTTAAAAAAAAAAGGTACATGAGATAACCCCCACTGTGCTTAATGTGCATGGTATTTGTACAGAGCTGGTGGATAGAATGAATAAAGGAATACAGGATCACAGTGACCCCCCTGTAAGGCAGCCAGATAATGCTGTTTCCTTATGGCAATATTTGTTCTCCAGACAGATAAGCTGGGATTTATTTGAGAGTATGCAGACATGTAGGGTATGTGAGCACAGTCACCCCAGGCTTCTAGTCAATACGCTGAGTTCCAAGTCCAGCTCTTACTAGAAATTGTGTTTAGAATGACCACAGAAATGTCAGTGTCCACCTGCTAATGGCTTGTCTGTCATCTTTTTACATTTACAAGCGCAGTATTTATCAAACATTGAGTCTCTGAACATGCAATGTATGGAAGCTTTCAAATATAAAAATGAATGTTCCAATAGCACAGAAGCTACCCTTCTATATCTGTTAAAATGTTCAATATGTGGTAATTACCTGGGATTTAAAAAAAAAAATCATAATTGGAGTCCTTACACTCACAGGACTTCAGTGGAAATAGTGATCTTCAGGCAAGCAAACACTTACTAAATTGTACAATAATTTTACTAAATATCTTAGCTATGTCAATTTTTTAACATTTGCATAAGCCATAAAGCATAAGCATCAGCTCTGTAGCTACTATTTTTTATAGAGAACATTACTGTGGTTGTTTAATTTTTTCACAGAAAAAAAAATTAGCTTTAAGGAATATTTCAATTTTTTTCCTTTTTGATTATCAGGAGACATATGATTTGATGTGACGTCTAGAACACATTATTATGTCTTTGCATGTCTCTGATATTCTGTATTATTTTGCTGTGATCAGATAAGTTTTTTGGTAGTTTATTCCACACAGTTTCCATCAATCATATTTGCATACATATAATCTGTCCCTTTAAAATCCTGTTTTTATTGCCAGATCCTTTAACAACCTGTAACTTCTGGTAGTTTGTCACTCTGAGTTATCTCACTTTTTAGTAGTGGCAAGAAAGAAAAACAAAAATCAAAAAGAAAATGAAATAATGGAAGAACTCTGATGGCAGAAATATGAGTAAGCTTTGGCAGAAAGCTGGGAAGATGATTTTTTGTCAGAGGGTGATGGTGGAAGTAAACTCCCAGTTCTGTTACCTGTGTATTCAGAAAGGCCTGACTGCTGCAGAGTCACAGAGTTTTGAAATAATAAAAATTAGGGTACTTTTCACCCCCCAAAGGTATTTTCAGAAAACCCTCACCATGAGGTACTCATAGGAAAATAAAAATTTCAAGAGACAGCTAACTTGATAGGTTTTCACTCTGAGGAAGGGAGACAGTTGTGATTTTAAAGTGCACTGAGAGCCACGATTGAGAGTTTAAAGAGTTTTATGATAACATAGCACCACTATTCTGTTGAAACTTTGAGATTCAGAATGTTCTGAGATAAACTTTTTCTTTATTGCTTTATTTAAATTGATCTCAATGTTCAGTTAATTGGTACAAATAAAAACTTCTATATTCACACTCCCTTCAGTCATGTAATAAGCTCCATCAAAATCTTTAGTGTTTTCCAGAATTACAAATAATAAATTTCAGAATCTTCATATATAACTTAAGAATCTCTAATTAAAGGAGTGTAGGTAGTTAGCTTAGCAGTTATGTAGGCATATGTAGATAGTTAAGCCTTACTTTGTACTTCTGTTTCTCTGAATTTTAGTTTCTTTTTCTGAAAAGAAGTGAAAATATGAGTAGACATAGAAAGATTATTTATTTGGGGAAGGAAGCATTGTTTGTAGGATCATTTATAAAGTACTAGTAGCCTAAAGCATAAACCCACAAATATAATGTGTAAATTCCTTTACTCTGAACAGAACTGTACTTTTGTTTCTGTTGTTTATAAGTGATAAAGATCATATGATGTAATATGATCTAAATTTTGGAAGAAAGCCCTAAGTCTATTATGAAGAAATGAAATGTCTGAATCAACTCTGCTCATAGATTAGGAACAAAGACTTTTTCAAAAATCTGATTACTTTATAAATTGTATTGATAATGTATTAATGTAAAAAATACCTATAGACAACATTTTAAACTATAGATTCCCTTAGATCTTTTCTGTTTTCAGAAATTTTCTTTACACACTCCTAAAAATGGTAGCAATGAGTTGACTGTTTCCTCAGAAATCGGATGTAAGGTTTACAGGCTTCAGCATCTGCTATTGCAGGTTGATTTGTCCTGAGTCAGGATGCAAAGGTAAAATGCATCACAGTGTCTGACTAGTGCTCTAGTTTTTTTTCTGGAAGGCAAGTGCACATTATGTAGTTTTAAGGGCATTGGTGGACTTGCATTGACTTCACAACTGGCAGCAAAACTACAGACATTTCCTCATCTCATCCCTTTTGGTATCAATGCTATATATACCCTTGTAATGGGGATCATCAATAATCAATATTATGAAGTCAAGAAAGAAGGATGACTATGACTTGATTTGTGCTTCATTCAAACTGCCCATCATGCAATGTGGTGTAAACAGTGTAGACATGAACATCCAGCATTTAAAGAAACAATTTTAAATGCTGCGTCTGAAATGCTGAAATTAGGGCGGGTCAAAGTGAGATTAAAACATGATACTCTATCATTAAAAAAAATCAAAAGTGTCTCGTTCATGTGTTGCAAACTTTCACAGACAGAATGCTTGCTAAAAAATCCACTAATTGGCTGAAATATGTTGCAGAGGGTGATACTTATGTGGAGATGCAGTCTTTCAAACAGAATGGTCTGCCCCTGACTAGGTCCTTGCAATGGCATTGTCAGCTGGTTTGGATAAGGCTCCCTGAATTATTTTTTTTTTTCTGGATTCACCTCTTCAGCAAGTTCATGAAATTCTCCCATTTTGCAAGGCTGATTTTGGAGTATTTGGGAACTGATGACTAAGTATGCTGCATGTCTATTGAAACAAAGCCCTGCTTACTGAGCTACATCACGATTATATGTAAAGTACTGACCTGAATTTCTCCCTCATGTAGCAAATTAATTTGAATTCTATAGATCTTGCCACACTGTTAAATCTTTTCCAATTTTTGAGCTTAGCCACTCTCTGTGAAATGTGTGTGAATAAGGCACTGAAAGCAAAAATGGAGCAAAGTACTGCAGCTAAAACTTACATAATGTGTTGTGTTAAAAATCCTCAAATTCATTTTCCTGCCCTGTTGGGCCAAGATGAAGAAGCACATATGGTGAGGAAAGCCACTTGCTGTTGGGAGGTCTCTGCATTCCCTCTGCACAGGGAGGAACAATTTAGCCTCATCCCTCACTCTCTTCTGTTAATCTGGCACAAATCAAATGCAAGAGACAGAGCGTGAACGTGGATAAGTGAGAAGATTCAATTTCCTGTCTCATGTGGCTAAACGTTTCTTGTTAAGTGTCAGGTTTAGAGCTGAGTAAACTGTGGAATAATATATTTATAGTTCCGTTTATACAATTTGACTTGTGATTCAGTAAGCATTCTCCCTATTTTCTTACATTTCTTTTACAACTACTGAAGCTGCAGTTTTTCTTGGAGTATATACATGGAGACTAAATGGGGTCTCAACCCCTCTTTAGCATTCCTGCTCTTTTGTAGATTTTGTATTATGGATAAAAAGTGGATTAATGGAAAATATCTGCAACACAACATCAAATAAAAGAAGGTTTCTGAATGTACAAGCAATAGAAAAATTACTTGTGAAGATAAAAATTGTATACCACCTCTTTCCTCAATATTATGGTGCAAGAACTCATCACTTGAGGGCAAAAGCCCCATGGACACTGTTGATTAGCCTTTAAACATGCCTTGGAAATATTCAAGGAATAAAACCCAGGGGCTGTCAGTGATTAGGGTCAGCAACACTGGCAAAGGAAGGCTGAGAATGGTGGCAGAAATAGCAACTGATTGGTAAGAAAATGACAAGAGAAAGGGTCTGCAAAATTTGCTAAATATTGTATCTGATTTAGATTTCACTCTCCTTTTTACTTTTTAAAGGTAGGAACACAGCTAATACAAACTCTAGGGTTTATATTTACAGCCCAAAAGAAGCAAAAATAGTGTTGTTGCAGAGGCGGGGGGAGAGGCTGTGGGAAAGACAGGAAATTATTTTAAATTTTTTAAGTGTTCCCATATTTCCTGTCTCCTGCATTATATCTTACATTATAAAATACTCTTACCCTTCACCTGAACAGTCTCAGGGAATTAATAATAATTTCATTCAGCGTTCCTGTTGGCAAAAATTAGGCCATCCAATCAGGGAAGGCAGTGAAGGCAGGATACTATGCCTGTGATGCAGGCAACCCATCAGATAATAACAATCTAAAAATGCCTTCAGAGACAAAAGCAGAAGAGGTTACAAGGTAGGACACAGGGAAACAAAGCAAGTGTCCTGAGCTAAGGCTCAGGAGGAAGACAGTAGCTAGGATCACTTGTGGCTGAGGATTTAGCTGGTAAATAACAGGGCTTTCCTTTTCATAGATATGATATCATGCACTATATATTATTTTACCTCTTAGTGAAGCTTAATAGATAGAATATGATGGGCTTATTAGCTATGTAACACCAGCAAACATATATTTTAGTTAGAGTTGTCATGGGTCATCTGTTACTTCCTTACAAAATATTGCCTAGTACTATAATAGTCTGTCACAAATACAATTTACACAAACTACTACTGCATAAAAACAATGGTCTGCTAAATTTGGCTGGACTGTTCCTACTCCAGGCTAGATTATTTATACAGTTATAAAGCTAAATAATGAATAAAATAACTACATACATCTTACTGCACCATGTTTATTCTTTGTTTGCTATTCGTGGTGATTTCTAAAGCATGAAAAAAACAACCCCAGTCCTTATGGAAAATTAATATTGTAGATGCCTGAAATACAGGCCAGATTTACTAACCATTGATAAAATAGCAGCAACAACTAGTTGGTTCTCCAGATTTATATCAATAATAGAAGTAAATACAATAAAATCAGTGAGTCTAACATAAAGATTGGTGAGGTTCTGGCAGATAGAATAAAGTATGAAAAGTACATGCAGTTGTATATCAAAAATATTTAGAGTTTACATATGACCAGCCCTAGTTATCTTATTTCTATGACAAATTTAAAAAAAAAAAAAGTTGATTTAGCCAACTTTTATGTTGAGATGGAGCTCCTAAATTGACAGCTAAGTAAGAGATAAACAAGCTGTGGTGTGAGCTACACCTGACAAGATATTATAGGATATTGTCCCTCCACAAAAATCTATGAATAGTCCAATATAGGAAAATCTTCAGAATAAGACCATGGCATTCCTCATGAAACAGGTAGAAGAAACATTCCCAGTGAGCTGCTTCTTTTTGCCCAAACCAAACAGAAGTCTGTGGTCCTTAAGCATACTTTTTTTAATCTTCCAGGACATTTTAGTAAGTTAAACACCTTATAGATGGAAGATGGTTTTAGCTGCCATTTTTATCATTAACAGTTGTATTCTTAGGCCATGTCTACAAAGACTTACCAACATATCTGGAGAGCAGAAAATAAAGTTAACCAACCCACACTCACATACCAAACCTGACTAATATAGTTACATTGGCAAAATCCCAATGTGTAATTATGCCAAAAGAGGAAAGCTAATGTTAGTTTTGCATCTGTCGTTCAGTGAGGTGATGTAACTGTGCTGGCAGGAGAGTATCCCTTTTTGGCATATGTTGAGGGGATTTGACAGCACAGCCCCAGCAGACTGGCTAGTGGCAGAGGCTTTTCAGTTTAGCAAGGCATTAAATTTTGCATTGGAAAATGGGTGATCTGGCAAGATAAAGTCTTTAAGTCAGAATAGCCCAAGAAAGCAGCTAAGGGAATCAACAAGGTTGGCTCTTTTGTCTGGCCACCATTTTGCAGGCTGCAGGCTGTATTCCAGTCCATTGAATCAGGTTCACTGAAAGCAAAGCAAATTGATCATCTCATTAGTTTAAAAGAAAAAAGAGTGTTGATCCCTATATTTAGGTGCATTGGAACCATAACTAACAAATCTAGCGATGGTTCTCTTTTTTTCTTTAATGACAGAAAATCACTATCTGGTGACTGGCAATTGCATGGTCATATTCCATTTGGTATGCAACTGCTCTTTGTAATTTTTTTTATACAATAGCAGATATTAATTATAGTTTAAGAGTAGAAAAAACAAGAAATGCCTTTTAAAATTTATTTTAAAGAAGAGGAAGGAAAAGTACCTTTTAGTTTTTTCACTTAATTGAGTTGGCTATCCTCCAGAGGTTGAATGTCCTATTTAATCATTACAGCAGCTGGGCAACAACAATCTGAATATATAGGAATATAAACCAAAGGGATTTTCCGTTTAAAACATTGGCAACATCTTAAAACATACAATCTGTTGAACTCTGAGTTGCCTTTGAGCAACGGATATGTGGTACTGAACAAAAGACTTCATATTAATAAGTAATGTTTATAAAATTATTTGAGGACTTGAAACTCTTAATTTATGTAAAGTATTCAGTTAAGATATACCATAAAAATAAAGATAATTAATTGAACTGATCAGAATCCCACATACTTTACACAGGTTTCACCATATTTCATTGTCTTACTTTGAATACTAATTTAAATTAACAATTATGGAGATAATTGTTTTTAGGTCACTTAAATATCTATAATTAACAAATTGAATACAATTAAAGCAAATTAAAATATGCTCCTTATCTCAGTCTTCTTTATTTGTTCAAGAAGACAGAAGAAAGGTCAAAATGTCAAGCATGTACCACAGAGACAAAGAAAGAAAAGTATTAATAAAGTCATTAGATTGTTCAGTAACACCACTCATTTTTGTATTTCAGATAATTCAGCAACGTGTCTTAATTACTACTACTACAGGACTTGTGAAGCACCACCTAATTATAACTACTACTATTATCTAACTTGTGGTGACACTTTTCCCATTTTCAGATAAGTACCTAGGTAGCACGCAATTTTAAGAACGCTTTTGAAAGCTAAAAACATTTAACTATATCAGGAAGCCAATTTGTCTCACTTTGGTGCCTGGAAAAATCATTGAGCAAGCCCTCTCAGAACAAATTTCTGGTCTCATGCAGGAGAAGAAATTTACTGGAAGTAGTCACCCTACCTAACCAACGTGATTGCCTTCTTCCATGGGACATGGGTGTTTGTGGCTGAGGGGAAAGCTGGGGATGTCATTTACCTTGATTTTAGCAAGACTTTTGACACTGTGTCCTGCAATATTTTGGTACCAAAGTTTAGGATGCTATAATCTTGGTGGGTGTGCATCAGATAGGTAAGAGTCAGTTTGGATTAAAGGGATCAGAGGGTCATGGATCTCTGTCATGCTCTATTTGGAGGCCACAGGAGGTCTGTTCTGGGACCTGTTTATCATTTTTACCAATGCTCAAATAGTAGACGGTAAAGCATTGGGGTATAATTGCTGATCTGCTAAAGGAAAGGGTTGTCATACAAAGACACCTAGGCTGGATGGAGGAATGATCCAACAGGAAACCACATAAAATTAACAAGGCGTGATGCAAAGTTTGGCATGTGGAAAGCTAGAGACCTTGCAATGCTACAAAACTGATTGTCTGGGTAGAAATTCTGTGGCAAAGGCCATGAAAGCCTCACAGACACCAAATTAAACATGAGTTAACAGACACATGGTCACAAACAAGGCCATCAGCCTCCTGGGCTCTGTTAACAGAAGCAGATAGGTAAATTGAGGGAAAGGATTACCTCTCTCTACCTGGTCCTCATTAAGAGACATCTGAAATACTGACCTTCCAGTACCTCCTAATAGCAATAGGCTGGAGCAAGTTCAGCACAAGGACCATCATGATTGCGGGTGGCTGGAGCCCTTGCTCTGTGAGGAGAGACTGATGAAGCCGGATTGTTCAGCCTGGAGCAGAGACAGTTTTGGACAGGCTGAACAGCAGCCCTTTGTTCCTGTATCTTGGTCACTGAGAGAATGGAGCCAGTCCCCTTCACAATGGGGTGGTAGGAGAGCAGGAGTTCATGGACATAAATTGAAACAAAAGTTATTTTGTCTGGCTAAGAGGAAAAACGTTTTTACCTCTAAAGGCAGTGAAGTTCAAGAGGTTGCCCAGAGAGGCTGTGCAGTCTCTCTTCATCCTTGGGGGTTTGAGAGACCTGACTGGATACAGATCTGAGACACCAGCTGACTGCACAGCTGACCCTGCTTTGGGGAGAATGTTGGACTAGAGACCCAAGGTCCCTTCCACCCTCAACTAACTATACTTATAACTGAAACAAAGTCTTTTTTGAAAGAATGCAATCAAATTATTCAGTCAAACTGACTTGGATTCTTGTAAGGTTTTATGGATTTTCAGCTTGAGGTCTTGATTTGGTACAAAGCCGCTTTTTAGCACTGAGAAGTCTCACACAAGGGATGAGCCATTTCTCTCCCAGCAGTAATGCTGACACCATCATATATCACAGTAGATCAGAGTATTGCATATGTTAAAAAACTAAGAGATTATTTTACACCAACTTTCTGAGCCAACTTCTTTATGTTGGCTCAGGCCAACATATTCCCATGTTTAGAATTCAAATTTGAACAGCTGGAAACTGATTTCAGGAAACTGAAATTTCTTGGTAGCTGTAAATCACATTCTGCTTGAATCTAGGTCTGTTCTGCCCCTTAAAGACAGCATCTTTTCAGGCTGACAACAAATCTCTCCTAGTCTTGTGGCAGATGATAACAGTGACTGTACAGGAAGTGTTTCAGATCTCTAAAGGGAAATGCTTATCCTCTCTTACAGTGTTACCATAGCAATAGATGGGTGTCTGAACATCCCGGTGTGCCAGATTCACCTTGTATGATTAACTGCATTTGTGAGAGTAACATAAATGTTGGGTCACTAATATTTCCCCTGAGTATACTACAGCCAAGGCATACCAGAGTCAGCTGTGAATCAGTCACAAGCCCACCTTGTTGGTTCTGCAGTGCAATTTATACACATTTACTGCTACATACCTTATCGATGTAAGCTTCTATCTTCTGGCATTGGTCCCAGAAAAGTTAAAATGGGTTAGGGTTTTTATTTCAGGGTTAATATTCTTGACAGGTAGGAATGACAGAGGAAAAGCAAATGTTGGATGCTGACATCAGAGATATTCTAAAGCTGAATCTAGTATGCAGCATTATGTATTTTAATTACCTATTGTACCTGTTATGCAGTATTACCTATTGTAATAGATAACTGAGATTGTAGCTGATGAGGATTCAAATATGTAAATAATAATAACATATAAGAATTGTGAAAGGACTACACTGTATTCACTCTTTTATTATCTAGGATAAACTAATTGAAACCTCACCAGAGAAGGTTGCAGTTAAATAAGAAAGCAAAACAAAACAAAACAACCCCCCATAAAACCCCCCAAAAAAACACCACCAAACCAACCAACCAAAGAAACAAAAAGAAACCAACAACAACAACAACAAACAAACCAAAAAACCCCAACAAATCGAACCAACAAAACTATATTCAATTTCTCCTGAACATACAAATAGCAAAAAGAAGGTGAAAGTTAGAAGGATAGCTTGCATGGGCAGGGCAGAGGGATGGGGGGGAAAGGTATATATGTCATCACTGCTCTACCTTGTTGTTCTCCTGATATCCTCTTCTGAGATAGCACAGAGATTGTCCTCTAAGAGTATATTGATCATTTCTGTGGGAGTCAGCAGAATTCTGCTTTGCCTTAAGAATCCTCCAGGTAGACAAAGAAGACATTTAAAGCAGAGTAGCACAGAACAAATCATGTTTAGCATGCAACACAGGTTCATCCAAAAGTCTATTTTGAAAACACTTATTTTAAAGTATTTTACAGTGGATTTTGAAAGGACTGTGGGTTAGTTGTAGCACAGAACATACCGTGTTTAGCATGCAACATATCTACCCTCTGCACTGAATCTAAGAACCTGGTGCCTGCTTCTCAAATCCACTTCAGGTTAGTGGATGGGCTTTTTTCTGCTCCAGAGTGTGTTAGGGAATTTGCAAGGGTCTTCTGCAGTGAATAAATCTAACAGAAAATCTGTACTGAAATAATGTCACAATCAATTACAGAACAAAATAAATCAGAGTGACACCAAGGCAATTAAATACTCAAGTGAGACTTTTAGAGATTAGTAGCAACAGAAAGGAAATAGTTTTATAATATGGAGATTTTTAAGTCTATTTTATACTGCAATTTAGTTTATTTGTTTTTTGTTAAAATGCTAGACACAAAATTAATGAAAAAATATTTTTATTAGTTTAGAACTTTTGATCAATTCATCACTTGGAGTAATTCGGTGTAAATTCTTTGAAACCAAGGAAGGAGCCATCAGTGGATTCATCTGGTTGCCATTAAATTTATTCTGACATATGGAATGAACACAGCAAACATTTCTAGAATAAGACTAGTACTTGAGTACAACTGTTGTAAGATTTCTGTTCACAAATTGCAATTGAAATGCTTGCTAAGGGCTGCAGGGACATGTTGGATTGTTTGTTTTTCTTTTTGTCATTCTGTTTTAGCTGCTTCCTTGCTCATTACATTGTTCCCATTAGCATAATGTATTGATTGTGTTTGCACAGCTTTTCCTGCCAAAGGCTGCCCTTCAGTTGTACAGCCATTGGGGTAACCAGCTGTTACTTATTCAAGCCTTCATCATTTTCTCTGACAGAGTAACTTAATTATGCCCTGCTTGAAGATGCTAAATAAAATTATCTTCTGAGCAAGTGTACTTCACTTAATATTTGTCTCTATCAGGTACTTAAACTCTGACACTTAAGCTATGTGTGCTAAATAAGCAAACGTATTTTAAGACAAAACCCGGTAGCAAGTTAATTATTACAGATTTAGAGGCTGTTTTTCAGTATTTCTAGACACAGTTATCTCTTTAGCACAGGTATTACGCATATTAAAGAGACTTCAGGAAAAAAAGAAACTAAATGTAGCTAACAGGATAATAAACCAGCACTTAGGGTTAACTTTTTTCTACGCTTTATGAGCATAGGTAATAGCTCTTCAGTAGGCACTGGGAATTTTAAAAAAGACAGAACTGTAATACTCTGTATTTCAAACCTGGACAAGAAAAAATTTCTACTCAGTGATATATCCTAATTATAAGAATGTGTCAGTCAACATCAACAGCCTTTGTGTTATACAGAACATTTAGTTCATTAGAACATTCATCACAATACAATTATGCATATGAAGGTGATAATTTTGGGGTTGCCAACTGGGTCCTTGAGTGTTAAGTGTTCTGAAATGCAGCTCCCATTATTAATTAATTAATTAATTATTAATAAACCACTTCTATAAAATAAATATTTTGTAAAAATGATAAAATTTCAAAAGTAAAATTATTCTCTAAGTTCTACTGCATCTTATCTAGATAGGTTATTCAAGTTAGAATGTATTTGACAAAAGAGAATTTTAATTTTGATTAAAATTCTTGAAAGTCTTTGAAAGTAATATGAAATTTGAAGGCTCTTTGGAAAACTTATAATAAAGGAATATTTTTTATCAAATAAAGTTGGAAATCAGGTTTTACAGAGCATGCAGCTATTGCTCAATAAATATGTATGGGGAGAGTGTTGTTACTAGAAAAAGGCTGCAGACTTTATATTGCTGTGTCAATGTGGGCTTTTGGTATATATTTTTCAATATCTGTAGCTTATGATGGCTGTGGTAACAATTGTCCAGCAGTGGGGAGAGTACTGCTGAACTTGTTTCAGCTTAGGGCTTTGAATACTGGACGTGGTAACAATCCAAAAACCTGTAAAACCACTCAGAAAGCAACTGGGACTTAATTTCAATCAATGAGCAGCTAATGGGTGTAGATAAACTGAGTTTAGAGGAGAACTCATTTTTAAAAAGAGGAATTAAGGACACAGTATTAGAAAATTAGAATACAACCTCAGCCAGATCCAAGACTAAGGGATAAGGAATGCCAGACATCAACATCAAGGACTTGGGATACTGGCTTTTTAACAGAATTTCCCCTTCTTTCTATTTATCTTGTGCAGGGCTAAATCTGTTTGCCTTAGGAGCCAGAGGAGCAGGGCCCAGGTGTGTATCACTGGGGAAAAGGAACTGATACTCAAAAGTTTACATATACACAGATTTAGCTATATTATGAATGAGATTTTCCTGTAATAATTAAATAATGTGAAAAGAAAAGCTAGTAACTGGATTAATAATAAGATTTGCTATGGTTTTCAGTAGGCTGTTAAGATTTTAATTAGACAAACAATAAATTCTTTGTTTAGCATTTTGTCAATAAGAAGATCTTAAGTGTGACACAATATGCCATAAAATCCTACTTGTACATTATGTTGACGATTCAATTAATGTATAAATAAGAACTGATTTAATTAATCTCATTTCTCAGTTTTTGCATGAAGCACAGTCTGTGTCCGCTATGTTTTCTACATTTTTTGGGTTTTTTTACTTGTATTTGGAGGTTCTTTGAGCTTAGCATTACAAAATATCAGTACTAAATTTCTGTTTGATCTTTTGGAACTCAGTATTCCTGAATATCAGGACTGACATACACATTACAACAGACATAATAGAGATTAGTCTTTGGTCAATTACTGAAAACTGTGACTCTATTTGCAGTAAGGTTGATGAAAGGTATGGCTCACATGGACTTTAGAAACCATAATATCACAATAAATTGTGTGCTGTGGTATATGCAAGCTATATGATAGTGTAATATATGAGAAGAAAAATTAATTCTATTATGAGAACTTAGGACAAGAAAAAAAAATCAATTTACATACTGATATTTTAAATTACTTTGAGAGTCTGCAAGGCAGTACTTATGATTTTCCAAGACATGTATATCCTGAGGATGGATCACAGTGAAGAATTAGATTTTAGTTTATTACTAGTTTAATATAACATTGTAATAAATGTTGCAGATAAAGTAAAGCTGAACATTTCTTTCCCTTCAAAAATGTTGCTTATTTCCAATGAGCAGAATGTTTGATAATGCAACACTTGTTTGTCTGATCTTCTCCAACTTTTGCCAAAAACCATCATAATTTCTGATGCCAGTGTTTTGTGATGTTATCTGTAAAATTGTCTGCAGGGGTTACACGTCAATGGAAAGCTTTTTAAATTAGCAATTTTGGGGAAGCTAAAGCATCCAAAACTGGCATATTGAAACAAGCAAAGGGAAAAGAAGAAAAAACCAAGGAATTAAACCAATCAAAAAAATCTGGTTGTCTAGAATGTTATGCTAAGAGATTACATTTTCCAGTAGAAATGACAATGGACAATATTGTCTGCCATGTTAAGAAAATTCCATGTTGCTATGAATCATGGAATCATAGAAAAGTTTGGGTTGGAAGGCACCTTTAAAGATCATCTTGTTCCAACCCCTCTGCCATGGGCAGAGATGCCTTTCACTGGGCCAGGTTGATCAGGGTCCCATCCAGCCTGGTCTTGAACTCTTCCAGGGATGGGACAGTTACCACTTCTTTGGGCACCCTGTGCCAGTGTCTCACCCTCATGGCAAAAAATTTCTTCCTTATGTTCAGTGTCAATCTATCTTCTTTCAGGATAAGACCCTTTCCCTTACACTGTCACCATGGGCCTTGATAAAAAGTCTGTCTCTGTCTCTCTTACTACCAACCCCCCCTCTCGACCTCACTCCCCTTTTACAGATTGAAAAGCCACAAAAAATCTTCTTGGACCCTCCCCTGCCCCTCCCTTCTCCCATCCCTTACAAATATTGCAGGTAAGGTCAAGATTAAACTTTAGTGGAAAATCTGAAGTGAAATAGTTACCATAATTCAGTTTCTGAAATGCAAGTATATATACATGTTCCACCACGACTCCTCCAAGCTTTTACAGCTCCTGTCAGATCCAAGTTTTCATGGAAGTTCATACTTTTAAATGTGGCACACATTTAATTTGAAATCAGTTGTTAGAGCTTTCCTTTCACATAACTTTCTGAAAGGAGCAGAAATTTAAAAATAAAAATAAAGATTACATGTTTTCTCAGGATTTGTTTTCTTCTGCTTTGTGAAGAATCATAGCCCACATTTACTTTTTGAGATAATCATTTTATGAACGTTGTACTTTCATTTTGGGAGAAGGCTTTCACTTTCTTCTTAAAGCCTCATTTTAATTGCTAGTTTGGTAAGAAATGTTTTTAAAAGGCTAAAAGAGATGTAAGTACTGTAGCTTCCCATGTTTTCTAACTGAACAAATGTTTGAAGAAAACTTGTTCAGTGAAGTTTATATTTTATCTGGAAAATTATCTTGTTATATGAGCAAAACAGTGACTGACTTGTACCTCTTATGTTTTCCTTCAAAAATTCTTCTTCCCACAGGTCAAAATAGAAAAGTATGTTTTTCAGTGAAAGCAATAAAAACCTGTAGGTGTCAGTTTATGGGATTCTGCAGAGAAGCATGAATCTTTTGGTTAGTTTTTGGCACCTTGCCAGCATTGTTACCTTCTGTTTACATTGTCCTGGTTTCAAATGTATTTCATATGTATTTGTCTGTATTCAGTCTTTTCCTTGTTGCTTTTCGGTGTCGAATCCATTGCATGGCATTTCCTTCTAATTTGTGAACAGGACTGTGAAACATAATTTTTGTCAGCAGTCAACTCTTCAGCAAGCAGCAACAAACACAAAAGTAATTGTAGTGCATGTCATGTGCATTACTTTAAAAGAAGAAAAGGACTGTCTTTTTTCTAAGCCCTCTGTGTTCTGCAGCACAGGGAAGATGGCTATCAGTGCTTTCAGTGTTTTCCTGGAAATAAAAAGGCTCCTGCTGTCTCCACCACAAAGAAAGAAGGCCCATTTTGCTGTCTTTCCCAATATGAGAGATGCCTGTAGATATATGATGTATATCTTCATTTTATGATGTATCATTTATCTCCTGGATAGAAATGATCTTGGTAAAGGTTTCTAGCAGTTGAGAATGAAGGGAAGAGTGGAAGGAAGGAATGAGATAAAAAAAACCTACTGGGAAACAAAGCTTGCTGCAGAATATGAAACTGGCTGAAGCAGCTGAGAAGAGTCACATAAGAGACATACTTTGATAACAAGGATAAAGGAAAAATTAAATCATAATTCAATCTTCTCCTCTATTACTAGAAATGTGGGACATGTTCAAGAGTGCCTGTGTTTATCTGTCTCAGCAGGATGGTTCAAACTCCAGTGTTTGATACCAAGGCTATTGCTCTACCCTGTGGAGAAAGAGGCTTCTGAAGGGCAAATTGTATAGAATTAGTCAATGAGAGTCATTAGGCCAGCTGTGTCTTTTCAAACACCCACTTCTCTTTGGACTGCAAGTAGCTGAGTCGAGTCTGTGCTAGGCACACTCATAGTTTGAGATGTACCAAGACTTCCCTCAGTGGTTTATCACTTTAATCTGTGTTACAACTACCAGGAGTTAGAGAGCTTGTGCCAAAGTGGAAAACAGATTAAATTTACTTAAAACATCACAATAGCCATATGTTCTGCCTTTCCAGGATATACTAATAAAACCAGATTAGGGAACAGTCTGTTCTCTACTTGACTTATTAAAACTGAGTAGAAGAGGAAAATAGATAGCATAAGAAAATCAACAGTTCTGGAGAGAGTCTGAATATTATCTTACATGTAAAAATAGTGGAGGACTCAAAACAATGAAGCAGTCTAGACAAGGTTGTGACATTACTACTTCTTTTATCCTTTAGTGAAAGTAGTTGCTTTGTGTTGAACTTTGCCTCAGCAAGCACCAAACTGATGGGGCACTACTGGGGACTTGAGGGATATTTTCTTTCCAAGCAGTGAAGCCTAGCTGAGAGGCAGTCATCCAGCTACCTGCACTGGAACAATTCTGTGTGCACACCTGCTTTGATGCGCAGAAATTTCTTCAGGTTTCCAAGGAAGCAATTCAGTTTCAACTACTTTCAAAACTGGAGAACTCATTAGAGTATCTGTGTTTTACTAAAATAGCATGTTTCATTGGCCCAATGTTTCCTGTGTAACATTTTAGGTTTCAAAGTAAAAAGACACACATAGTCCAACAATCAATGCCCATTATCTATTTTAGCTGCTGAGTTAGGATAATCTTAAGGCTGCAATTCAAGTTTGTAGAAACCTTCCTTTGATGAGGAAAGGGTCCAGGTCACTTGTGAGATGGAGAAATTGTGTCTGAGCAGGGATCTAAATCTTTTTCTCAAGGGACTTTTTCACATTGTGACAAATCCGTTGTCAATTGTGGAGGTTAAAATTGTACATAAAAAGTCTTGTATCAGTTCTGGGGTGGGGTTGAGGTGGAGGATAGAGACAGAAAGGTATTTAGGCCTCAAGTATTTCCCGTAGTTTAATGGGTGTTTTTCCTTGCACTAATGTGATTTTAGTTTTCTAAAACTAAACTCATATCCTCATATCCAAGACCAAGGAGTATAGATATAGCAGTCTTTGTTACATTTGTGCTAGGCATTATCAGACAAAAAGTTTGTAGTACAGAAGGGATTTTGGTGTGAGGAGTGCTGAAATTAATTTCTGTGTAACTATGAATTGTTGTAAAAAAGGGACCTTTATTCTCCTGTAACTTCAAGTGAGCTACCACTGTGAGACACATGAAAAATTATTCAGACCTCATATCTTATTAAACAGAACTACTTTTGTTGCTCCTTATTTTTAGAGCATCTAATTCTGTAAAAGTTACAGGTAGTTATGTTCCCAGAGTAATAAAAGTACCCAGAATGCACAGCCATAAAACATCATTGTCCTCTTGTCAGGAATAAAACAAGGTAAGAGTCAGACAAAAGTCAAACCAAGTTTGTGTGGTATCCTGTTTGCTAGATTTGGGCTTCATCAGGCTGCAAGAATGGGGATTCCAAAGAAGGGAAGGATTAAATGCAAGAGATGGTCCTGCCCTATAAACAGACTCAGCCTTCAGATGACCACTTGAAAAAGTAGTAAGACTTGTTGAGATAGGACAAGGAGTAATGGTTTTAAAATAAAAGAGGGTTGATTCAGACTAGTTCTAAGGATTTTTTATGATAATGTAGGTGAAGCACTGGAACAGTTTAGCCAGAGAGGTGGCAAATGCCCCATGCCTGAAAACATTCAAGGTCAGATGCTCTGAGCAACCTGATCTAGTTGAAGATATCCCTTCTCACTGCAGGAGGGGCTGAACTAGAGGTCCTTTAAAAGTTACTTCCAACCCAAACTATTCTATGATTAGAGTAGGAAAAGGAATCAGACTCAGACTGTCATGGACAGCTGAGCCTCCAGCTGAGAATGCAATTGCATTAGCCTGTGAAGTCAGACAGATGTACACACACACAATGTGTACATGTAAGGATATGTTCAAAGCCTTTCCCTCAAAGCTGAACAAGTGTCTTGAAACCTTTCTTGCTCACTGGCTTTATTAGAGAGTAAGTAGCAAGGGGATCCATGAAAAACAGGATCCCTGAGTCTGAAGCTCTTTAAAGAGACTATAATCGCTATTTGAAAATTGTCCTGCCAGAAAACTCCCAGTTCATACTAGTGTTGATATTTCAATAATTATAGAGGCTGGTTCAAAAACACAGCAGTCATTAGAAATAAACCCCATTGCATATGAACAGTAATTGGCAATATGAAACTAACTGTGATTGGGATTTTTTACAGTAAGCTGTTTTGCTGGTCACCAGTTAAGGCCACAGAAAACAAATTAGATATAATGATATATGTCCTGAAAAATACCTGCACTGAAACCCATGGGATCTTAATTTTTCAGTGTATGATGAGATTCAGAGTTGTTTCACTTACATAGCTTAGTTGAATGTAAACCTTCAAGCTGACATTGACACACAAAGAGAAATCTCTTAAGTATTTGTAAGACCTTGGTACTGTGGCACCTCTTATTGCTAGAAAGATCATTGAGATCTACTATAATGTATAGATTTTTTAATGTTACTAATAAAGTAATGCATGTGTTTTATCCTATAACATCTGGAGCCTTATCCTTTTTATCATGCCATTCTTACACTGAACCATGAGAGAAAGACAACAAGTCTTAGAACTTGAGTACTTGATAAGAAATAAAACTCCCAAAATATATTTAGATGCCAGACATTGTTACAGAATGCAGGTGTGAAGCTTAGGTAGCACTTAACTGCCATGACTTAGATTTAAAAAAAGGCCTCAAAAAGAATTTTTATGTTTAATGGAACTTTCATACACAATACAGTTTTAAAAATATATTGCTTACAATGATTTCAGTTTTGAAAATCCTATTAGGAAATATATTAGGGTTTAGGAACCAAAATATTTTTGCGTTTGGATGCCACTTAATTAAATGCCAAAACCCCTAAAAGCCACTAAAAAAAATTCCTAAAAACCACTGCTGTACCAGTTTGTTTGGAGACCAGTCAGTTTGGTTCAGGAAGAAACAGATGTGTTGGTGCTGTCTGCATGTAAACATGCATCTGCACAGAGGTCCTTCCACAGAAGTCTGAAAAAACCTCTTTATTAATGTGACCATGTAATGTTTTCATTAGAAATGTTCGTGCACAATATAGCTCCTCCAGTACTGAACTGACATATGATTCAAATGAAGGAAGGTGTTGCTCCTGTCACTTTCCTCTGCAGAACAGTCAGTCCTGATTGTATTTTCAGGCTGGTGCTGGCCCTGAAAGTGGGTTGAGCTTTTTACAGATTTCGAAGAATTGTTAAGGTTTTCTTGAAGAGTAGATCGGGCTATCTTGCTTTTTATGGTAGTATTTGGCATAGTATTTGTATTTCTGTACAGTGATAGAATTATTTTAAAAGGTTGTTCAGCATACATGTTTTTTTCTTAGCTAAGATTGCTTTAAGTGAGAGAGCACAGTTTATTTGAGCTCTCCAAGAAGAAAGTATCTAATGGAAAAACTTTGTAGGCTGAAAGACATTAAAAATGTTTGGCTATAATAGTGCACAACAGTTTATTATATCTCTACTTTTCTGCCAAGGGCAAGTCACCCAAGGGCACTTCATAAAAAATGATGATCTGTAGCTGACATTGCAGACAGACTTACCTCCTTATCTTCAGGTTAATGTGATAGTGTTGGCCAGTGCTTAAAATCATGCCTGACAACAATGTCACTGAATCATCTGCGAAGGCACTGAGCACATTTTACTTCAGGATCTTTTTCAATATAACAAGGATTACTGAGAGATTTCCTACTTAACCACAACTGTAAAGTATTTTTTGTTCATAATTTGGCTAATAAAAAATAATTTTCTAAGGAAAAAAAAAAACCTGTTGAGCAGAACTACAATTAGTATTGCTAATACACTAGCTGAATGCTTTTTCAAATAGAAATTTATGTCTGCTGTTCTTATGGAGTGATCATTGGCATTTTCTTTTATGGTATTACGGAAGACCAGAATTACCTTCCTTTTGTAGGTGATAACAAAAAATAAATAGACTCACTATGAAATGCCAGATTTTTCCTTTTTATCTATAAGGAACTGAGGTCTTCTGTGAGGTAATTTCATGGTTCCTCAATTTTCTGATTTCTTAGTTAGGACCATGACATATTAATAACTTTATTGTGTGCCAACAGAGCATTGTGATTAGAATTCAAAAGTAGGATGGAAAACAAACAAACAAACAAAAAAATCAACTCCCAACACACTCAGGAATATTTAAACATCACTATGGAAAACTAATTTTTTTTTCCAGCTTGAAACTCACAGACTGTAGTTTCCATTAGATTCTTCATTATGCTGCTGTCAGTTGAGCCATGCTGCACCTGCTGTTGAATCACCATGTGGCATATCAGTGTAGAGGCTTCTGTCTGTTAACATAGATGACACAAGGCTAACTCTATTGTCATTCCTGTTTTCTTGTCCAGACATACTGGGTTTTTTCCTAAAAATGTGTTTGCTGCAGCATCTTTGGTACTTTTATGAAGTTTCATTAATATTATGTTGTTTTCACCACCTACTCATAAGGTTATGAACCCAACAGGAAACAGCCATACTCATCTATAATTAAAAATAACTGAAGCTGAGGGTCCTTTTGATGTTCCCCTTCCACCTAGTACTTTTAAGATAACTGCTTTCTTTGCCTTCTTATATTAAATCAATATAACAATGATTTTTATGTTGTTGTTTCTTTCCTTCCCCAGATGTACATCCAGACAACAACACTTACTATCTCCATGAGTTTAAGTGCTTCTGTCTCTCTGGGCATGCTCTACATGCCCAAGGTTTATATTATCATTTTTCACCCAGAGCAGAATGTTCAGAAGCGGAAGCGGAGCTTCAAGGCTGTGGTGACAGCTGCTACAATGCAAAGCAAACTGACACAAAAAGGAAACGACAGACCAAATGGCGAAGTCAAGACTGAACTGTGTGAAAGTCTTGAAACCAACAGTAAGTCATCTGTAGACTTGGTCAAGAGTGGCAGCACATCTTAATAGACGTACGTTCACAAGAATGCACTTTCTTTTAACAATAAACTTAATTATTTTTGTTGCTTGTTCTGCATGAATCCAGAGATGTGTCAGAATTCATGTACTGCTGAATGCAGGAATGTCTAGAGCTGTTTCAAAGAAATTGATTTTCACAGGAGGCTAGTAGAAAAAAAAAAAGCACAAGCAGATTTTGAAACGTCACATCCTTTAAAAATTGTTTGCTTTACCTAGTGCTATTTTGATGTGTTGTACATTGCTGTGCCAGTGGTATGTCCTGACAGTTCATGAGGTGTATTTATGGTCATCATTGTATATTCAAAACTCAAAGGCTGTTGAAAAAAATCTATAATGAAAACAGCTAGCATTGTTTTATTTTGCAATCAGATATGGAAGTGAAAATAATGCTTTTTACCTTTCTCCCTTAATATTTTTTGGATTGTTCATTTATCACAACTCATGAGTAACACTTCCCAGCATAATGCTTCCCATCCAGGTTTTTGTTCTGGTCTCATTCATCTTGGTACAAAATCATGATAATTTGTATGAAGCTTAATCATTACATGTTCTGATATATCATAGGTTTTTAATAAGAAAAAAAATATTTCCCATGTCAGGAAAGTTCTTGAATCTTGCTACATCTCTAAGTTGCTCTGGTACAGGAGAAAACAGAGGTTACAGCTCCCATTCCACCACATAACATATCATCCTATAAACTGGACTTTGTAACAACAATAATAATCAACTATGAGCAAAAACATTAACCTTATACCCAGTGCTTAGAAATGGAGAATTGTTTTCTTCTGAGAAGTTAGATGTCACATTAGATGGGCAGCAGCTGTGACAGCTAAGCTTTTCAGTCATTTTACTGCAAACAACATGGTTTATTTTTAATTTTTATTGCTTTTGGATGGTATTGGTATTTAAATAATACTGTTTTGGTTAAGCACATTGAGACAAGGCAGTAACAAGTTTCCATTAAAGTATTTTACTTATTTCTGAAAAATTAACCCCCTACTGAAATCTATCAGAGTTTTCCAGATTGAATACTATATAAAAGTAGTCCATAACTCTACCATACTATACTATACCAAACTTGCTGATGCATGGAGGATACTGAATACAAACTGTTTTGGTGGAAAAACTCATGACCCTTCAAAATGTGTAAAACTCCTAGAGTGAGCTATGGGCTTATACAGCTTCAGATTGTGATATGTAACAAAGGACAAACAAGAAAGGCATAGAAATTCTTTGGCATCAAATAATAGAATAGGAATATGAAAGATTCAGTAATTTTGCAACTCTTCAGAAAACTCAGAAGGAAAAGAGACACGGATTTTGCCGAGTGTGCAAAATTATAAACTTCCAAGGAGAGGATAAAGCAGGGTTTTCACAGTAGGATGAGAAAGAGTGTTAATAAGAAAGTCTTGGGTATCTGATGTTTATCTACTGTACCTAATTAAGAAATGCTGTGACTGATATTCCTTAAACTATGATTATACATAATTCATAGAAACAGATGCTACTGGAAGCAAGTCTGCTTCTCCAATAGTGCCTGTATGCAGGGTAAAGCTTATTTACTGTGCTCTAAACATGACTTTACCAGTAACACATCTATATAATTCTGAGCTCACTAGGAGTATATCCTGACTAGGTTTTCATCCATCATAATGCTTCATAGGCAAAAATTCAGTCAAGTCATTTGCACTCCAGAAAACTCTCCCTATGTAATTGAGTTCTAGGCCTCAAGGTGGGTTTCTCTCTTCCCTGAAATAGCTATTGTCAAAACTTTTGAAAGTTCCTGTGAATTTTAAGTGCACAATTCAGCATAAGTCCTTTTCATTGTGTCACTTGTAACAACTTCTCGACACCACAAAATTTCTTCTTGCACTGACTCCATGTGAGATAAATCTTTCTTTTCAGTGATAGCACATGAAAATGATTGCAAATTATCAGTTTACTCCTAGTATACCAGAAGTGGGCAGTGAGTGTTTCACCCCATTTACCAAGCACAAATACTAGTAATGATAGCAGTGCTCATAACTGGATGAGAAACAGGATGAGATACTCATGTAATCTTTTGCTTCCCATCCAGAGACAACTCTGCTCTATGTAGGTTGTCCTGTTCCATGTAACACATATTTTTCTATGTTGTCTTCCACATGAATACCCCATTCAGGTACAGTTACAGAAGGCAATGACAAGTACATTAAATGAATATAGGTCAGATCATAATAATCATTCTACATGCTTTAGATCCTCTATTCTTTTCTTCTTTTTGTTTCATTACAACAGCAAAGTAGCAACTGGAGCTGTAAAAGAGTTTATTCTCAGAAATATTTTGAGCCAAGTCCATTACTTTTTCTGGCCATCTAGGCTTGCCAAATGTGGTTCATGTTATTATTGTGAAATGCTGACAGTCTTAAAGAGCAGGACACCAGCTGCTGAAGCTTTTAGGTCCCCAAACATGAACTCTAGACTTATGCCACAGAACCATAGAAAGACATGCAATATAGATAAAGTAAAAAAAAAAAAAAAACAAACAAACAAACAAAAAAACCCAAAAATTGTTTGGATATGAGATTAGTTTTAATATATTTCAAACTACTGTCAACATTAAATTCCTGTACTATAATTTTTTAAAGTAACAACACTCAGAACTCAACTGGATATTTCNTTTAATATATTTCAAACTACTGTCGACATTAAATTCCTGGATATTTTTTGTTTCTTGATCAACTCTAGATTAATTCTATCAAAACTGTTTAATTTTCAGATACACAACAAAGTTACAGCAATTTAACAAATTACTCTATATCAGCTGAGGTGTGGTATCTACTATTTTTGTATTTTGTATTGTATTCCTGCAAATGTCCTCACAGAATTCAGCTTACTGAGTTGTGATAAATCTGATTATGTTACATTGCTGTGGGCTAAAAACATGCACATGTAAATTTATCACAGAACTCAGCTCATACAAGATAATGTGGTAATCTAACTTAACCTGAGCATGTATCTGACTCTACTTTCAGGGAAAGAGGAAAAAATAAGCTCTGATCTTTCTATCCTTTTGTTCCCAAGTGTGCAGAGTTTGCAGATGTGCATTTATCTGTTACTTATTAGCTGGGAAAAAAAATCCTTCTATGCTTGAAGATCTTGGTGCCATTTCATCAGTCCTGCATTATTTTGAGTAGGAACTCAGCAGGCCAAAAGAAAAAAATAGAATCCTCTCAGAAATCCAGCTGTGGGAGCATGAGAGAGTTCAGATGGGAGCAGTACATCCCATTTGAAAGATCTGAAAGATGTAAATGAGGCTATACTTGCTTCAAGTGTCCCAATGCATGCAAATAAAGCTATTTCATGTTGGTGCTCGAATATTGTGATCAACTATGAGAAAGACTTGCTTTGTGTGCCAAAAGCAGTTCTTTCATGAATTAGCTTTTTCTAGACACAAAGTACTGGAACTACCTGTGCAAGTGAAAGTAAGAAAGATTACATTTTGCAGCTTTTGTTTGATTACTCCTTCTTATATATACATTCATAGGGAAAAAGATTATAGTAATATGTGAGTTAAAAAGTCTGGTTCTGTTGTGTCTTAAAAAATGGCAAATGCAGTATTAGATTTAAATTGCTCAGAAAATCTAAGAAAAAATGACAAAAATCAAGAAGTAAACTTATTTATACTAAGCACTATTAATTTGCATCAATTTTAGTAATCCTTTATTTAGTTTAATCTGTGATGCAGAAGTGAGAAACTCTCTCACTTTCTATAGTCTGTTCTTCACAAATCATCAGATTGTTGGGCTGAATTTAGGAGTTAGCATGAAGAATGCTTTTCCTATCTATCTCAGCTGTTCTCACCAGACTCCATATAGAAAAAAGAATGAAATTGAAGTAAGGTATGGAAATAGAAAATTTGAATCTACAGACCAGAAAACTTTTTTGCAATTCCATTATTTTCATCTTTGCTGCAATCTTTGCTATCATAAGCACAACGTGTCTGTAACAGACGGAATATAAAACATATTTAGAAAGTCAAATTCCTCTTTATGCAGTGTAACATAGACCTTATTATAGAGAAAAAAAGAGATTCAGTCCCCCAGAAGTCTGATTTTACATGTACCAAATTGCTTTAAAATTAGAGAACTAACTACAAGACCTGATGTAACCACTTTCCTCCTCTAAACATTACATTAACCTTCAGTGATATGACATGATTCATATTTTTGTAGCATATTTTTTATATTTCTTAATAGCAAAGATGTAAGGGCTAGAACCCGAAACAAACTTTCATAAAAGATTCCTAGTTGTTCAGTTTTACAATAGTAGAGCTGTTTAATTCTCTCAACATAATGCCTAATTCAGAACAAGGAGTATCAGCTTTGATCAAAAGAAGATGTGATCAGCTGACCAATAACATAAGGAGACCATAATTTTGTCCAGATATCATGTTCTGTAGGGACTATCTGCTCAGTTTCTCTAATTTGGAGAGGGTTAGGCTTTGTTCCTTTCAAGGAGCATAAGTCTCATTTTGGATGGACAAACCACCATTAACTGCAAAGTTGTCTTTAAACAGTAGAAGAGAAAGAAAAATCCAGTCTCTAAAGTAAAAAAAAGTCTATATAGAATTCAGACAAAATAATACCAGGTGTTGAAATTCTCTTGTGGGTGTGCTGAAACCACTCATCATTTTTTTCTTTCTATGGACCTCTGATTTCCCAAGTCAAACAAAATAAGTGTTCATGAACACAGAAATTGAGATCCAGTTTATACACTGCTTATGTACATCTTTAAACATTCTTTATTCCATGAACATGGACCATATTGTTTGGAAATATAGTAGGATATTGTCTGAGTTCAAATGCTAAATATGTTTTTTTTCCTCCTTTCTTGATTCTAAAAATCCTGAACTTTGTTTTTTTGTTGTTGTTGTTGTTTGTTTTTGGTTTTTGGTTTGGTTTTTTTTTTCCTTTGATTTACAGCCTCCTCTACCAAGACAACTTATGTCAGTTACAGCAATCAGGCAAACTGAGCAGAGATGAAATTCACTGGAAGATCTGCAGGACTGGATCTTGTAAACATAGACTTTACCACCACCAGAATTCAGTCTTGAAAATATCAGTAGTCTACACTCAAATTGATAGTCAGGCTCCTAAAGAACAAGGATTAAACAAAAGCAAAAGGCAAAAAGAGACAGGGGAAGGAAAAGTCCAGTTTTATAACATAGAGACAGAGTGTCAAGCTTCTGAACTGTTCACTCACAAAAGGAAGCAAATCACAAAAGGAAAACAAATGTTAGCTTGTGAAAAAAAATGCTGTTGAAATAAATCATGTCTGATGTTATATTTGTAAGTACTTTTTTGTGATTGTGACAATTTCCTTTCCTGTCCTACATTGTTCAACTCGTAAAAGAAGATGAGTTTGTTTCTTGTGACGGCTGACTGAATTAAGTCCTGGGTTATGCTAAAATAAATGCAATGGTCAATGCATGCTAATTTTTATACAAAATAATTTATTTCTAATAATAAAGGAATGTTTTGCAAATGTTGAGACTTGTTTTGTTGCAGTTTTAAGGAAAAAAAGTCCTTACACTGTTGTCTATTGTTTGTTTAGAATGTGCAGTAAAGGTGGGTGTACAAATAAAATAATAATCATGGCATCAGAAGAATGCAGTGTAAACTCTAAGCATGTGTGTATGTATGCATGTATGTGTGCACCTGTGTGTGTACATACGTGCATGCCTGCCTGCATGCGTGTGTGTGCGTACTCTGCAGTGTGTGAATTTATTTGTTCAAAGCTTTGTGACTATATTTTCTAATGGAAGGATTTTTTCCCTCTTCTTACCCTCAAAGTAAGTTCATTTTATATGTTTGTAAAGTAAAGAAGTCCTGATATCAATTATTTTGTATGATTGTATTATATTTTTGAGTCTCCACTAATGGTTTTGATCCTTTTCATTTCTGGAACTTACAGTTTGTAAGACTTTATGACAGCTAGACTGGATTAAGCTGAAAGTCTATTCAGCCTAGTATCCTGTCTCTGACAGGAGAATGTAGCAGATGCATATCTAAATAAAGGTGACTTTGAAATAACAGAAGGGAAATCAATTGAGAATTTGGAAAGCAGTAGCCTAGTGAATATATGTACTATTGCCTTATAAACACTTACAAATCAAAGAAATAAATGCCAATCTACAGTCTAACCTTCCTCACATCTTTTAATTCCCATCATTGCCTGAGGCTAGAAACAACTATGCAAAGAGAAAGAGAAAATCACATTTATATCTGTTGTGTTAATGAATGCCTCCAAATAACTAAAAACATACAGATAGAGACTGTCCCCTTTGTTACTATACCTGTGATGGATGTTCTGTAAGACTTTTTTGCTCCATACAGTACTTACCATTCATCAAGTCAATGGGTCTTCACATGCAGCTGATTATTAAATGTTATGTCTCCTGACTTAGCCTGGATGGCTTCTTGTCATTTTATCCTCACAGCAGATGTATTTTTATAACATATCTTAAGGGAGCTGTGGTAGGTCCTAAATTATTACATGAATGAAAGTTGAAGTATCTGAAGCTGAATCTCTTTCTATTACAATGCCAATATTTAAACTGCAGTGTAGTTGGCAACTGTATGACAGTGAGTGTCCATTGTCAAAGTATTAAACATACTTAGTTTTTCCCAGAAATTGCATGTCTGAAGTATTATCTGATGATTGCTTTGGCATATATAGTATTGTGGGCTTGGTATGAGTGATATTCTGTGTGAAATTTCCTCTAGTAACTATGCCACAAGCACATCAAAGCCAGAACTATAAACGAACATATGCTTACTTTTAAGCATATAGATGATGCAGGTAATGTTGTGAAATCTGGGGGAAAAAAAAAAGTATTAGTTTATTAGTTCTATTTTGTTAGCCAATATCTCATAAAATTGAAGTTTTCTTGTAAAAATAGATTGATTAGATAAATTTTTAACAAGATGGACTTTCATGTCCAGGATGCATTTCATAAAAGAGAAGGAAAATCTGTTTTATCTGAAAAACAGAGTTTTGACACTTTCTTCAGAAGAAGCCTTTGAAAAGTTTAATTTTCAATACACAAAAAAAAAAGTTTTAGATACTTTGAAATATCTGTACCTATTAACTTAAGAATAACCCTATGCATTTGAAAAGGCACTACATGGGAATTGCATTTAAAACACATTTCTATTTACATATACATAAAAATTAGTATGTGGTATAAAAATATCTTCCAGTTTTACAGTAGTCTGAAGAAAATGTTATTGTGAACAGATTTCCCAGGATCAATATACATTTTCTTTTAGTTGAATAATAGTTTAAAAATGGAATGTAAATTAGTTTGTGCATTTTCTGTGTAATTCTGTCCTAAACATAGAGTATATTAAGGCTATAAGTCCCACTGGCATTAATGTAACTAATCAGATAAATGAGCACACAGTATGAATTACAGAACAGCACTGCTTTACAGGTTTCACTTCAATAGGGCAATTATGTGCAGTTTGTGAAAATGCACAGAATAGTCCACTCAGATTTCACAATCATTCAGTAGCTGAGATCTTGAATTTAATAAGTACACTTTCATGTAGGCAGAGTAATTTTTTTCCATCTAAATTATTAAAAGTACTTATTCTACAAAGTTAGGGTTTAGTTCTACTCATGGAGAAGCAGGCTATTCAATTGCTATTACTGATCATTTGTGTGTGATTATGCTGAAGCAAGTCCATCAGGGCACACAACTTATTTTTACTGACAGCAGAAACAAGTCCTTAATGTTGTTTTGTGACTGCAAGATAGATACAATGAGATCTGAATGACTCTGTGTATCAGGTCAATGAACCAGGAATCAAACAGAACTGATAGACAATACTTTAACTGTTCTATAGAAAGACTAATGAGCCACTGCATCTAAAATCCCCTTTTCCAGAAATGCCCAAATAACAATTTCCACAAAAGGGTTTTTAAATAATAACATTACCTCTCTTCCAATTAATAGATAATTTTTATTACTAAACAAGGAAACGAATAAAGTAAAGCATTACTAAGAGATACAGTTTTTAAATTATTTTATTGGAAGAAAACTTATTCATTTATGCGTCTACCTCAAGGCAGAATGTGAAGGCAGAAGACATAAAATGGTGTAGGGAGCAGTAGGCTTTGGTTTGAAAATGTTCATAAATGATCCAGTGTATTTCACTTTCACATCAGCCATTAAATAAAATGATAGCTTATTACACATTCAATTAACTTATGTGCCATGTGGCATAATTAGGAAATTACATATTCTGGTTGAATTTTGAAGAGCAAAATTCAATGTCACAAGAGGGAAACATTACTTTTCTCAGTTTTGGTAGTATCTAATCTAATGGCACCTTTAGCACTTGTGATACTGCAATTCTTTGCATACAGAAAACACCATTTTACATGTGTGTTTCATCTGCTGTGGATTATTACCTCTTGCAGTCTATATGTGGAAAGGTCTTTTCCTCGGCAAGAAGTAATTTCTTTCAGACTTTCTCCTGAAATTTCAGTAGCTAATTGGAGAGCAAGGTATGTGTATCACTAATCCTTATTCTGTTTCCTGGGAAAGTAAATTATTGTTATTAATGGGTTACAGAAAACACAAGAAAGAACAGATCTTATCTGTGGACTGCATCCTATACTTCTGAAGTAAGTATACAAGTAAATTGTATTGTCTCCTACTTAACTTAAAATGTAGCTTTTTCTTGGCTTAATTTAATAGTAAGATCATGAGAACTTAAAAATATTTTGGTGGAAATAATCTGTTACATCTGTGCAATGAAAATAAACTGGCTGATGTGAAAGACTAATCTGGAAACATTTTGGTTAAAACAACTTAAAGGAAATTTGCACATTTCATATATTTTGGTAACTGTAAATTCCTCTGTCACATTGAAACACCAAAATAATGGCGAGCAATACTTTTTCTCATTTGACATTAAAGTGTGACAGCAGGTCATTAGCTGCCAGGAATTTAATATTTTAAGTGGTACAGCAGCAGGGAAGATAAAACAGCATTGTCCCCAAAGCTGAAACAATGCTGGAAGTACAGTAAGGTGCACAGTACCCCTAATGACAAACCAAGCTCCTGTTTGTATTAAACAAATATCTTCTCTCTTGGTAGAAGTGGAGTAATATGACATGCAGAGGAGTATGGACATGAAAGAAAAGAAAGAGCAGTGACAGAGTCATGGTGTCTAAAACCCTTCCATAAGCAGCACAAAATATTGCAGTGTGCCACTGCCAAAGGACTGTATCAGCTCCAGACACTGACCTCTGTAAAGGGCACACTCCACCCCCAGAGTGGGTGCTCATCTTACAAACTCCACAGGACTGCAGTGAGACAACATGACCAAATAATTAATGGAAGCCATCAGAGTTAATGCTGGATGAGGTAGAAAATAACAAAATAGACTCATTTTTCTTTAAAATTCAAGCAAATATTATGATGGTGCCCAAGGAATATTCATAACTTCTGCAAAGATCTGCAATTACAAGTATGTTATAATTTTTTTCACAAGGTGTAAGCTTGGTGATCAAAAGTTGCAACATAACAAATAAGACAGCACCTGTCTTTCCACCAATGAATTAGCTCATTCTCTTTTGTTAATGACTAATTCAGTGCCAGTATTGCAGAAAAACTCAGGACATTTCCTGGTTCATCATAACTTAGTCAGAGAAGGAACCAGATGACATTTTCCAAAATAAAGGGAAAATTTCTCTGTAAAACTGAATTATTTTTTGCTTAAATTTAAATTTCCAGGTCACCAATATATTGAACAACACTGCAAGTGCACTACCTTCATCCTCATCTCAGAGGAAGGAAAATATAAATTGCATGGCTGGTATCACGTCCTGCTTCATGCACAGGTGTCTTTGATGTTCTTTGAATAAATCACAAGCCAAAGTTAAACCTTATTCTGAAAAATTTTTCTGCAAGATTGATGTCATTAAGAAGTGCTATATACAGTGCTAGTTTGAAAGCCTTTTTTTGCTTCCTGTTTACCTGATACAGGGTTTGCTCTGTTTCTGGAAGCCTCCTGTACTCCCTAAGTTGGCTGCAGTGTTTTTACTGTCTTTGTGATCACTATGGCATCAATATCAAATAAGTATGACCTTTAATAAAATAAACTATATTTATTTAACTTACAAGTTTTATTTTTCCTAATCTTGCTTGGAAGTTGATGAAGTTTTCAGCAGATATGGTTTGATTTATGACTAGTCACAATCTTTCTTCAATACAGCTTCTAGTAGTTCTGTCTTACTCCATTTAGAGCTTTTTATTCAAGTGCTGGCTTTGGTATCATGGAAGAAAACATATCAATAGAGTAAACACATGTCAAGAAAACTACAAATATGAGGAATAAGAGGGTGAAAACTGCTTCAAGAAGGTAACACCATTCCAGACAACTGATTTCTTTCATTTGAGGAACAGAATAACCATCCGTATCTGAAGAGAGTCTCCATAGGCTGCAGCTGGAAGTCTTCCTCAGTTGCTGTTTTCTTAGAAAATATTATCAACTGGATTAGACTTGGAATGGTATTTTTGGATGGAATTTCAATAAAGTAAAAAAAAGAGAGAGAGAGAGTGAATAGGAGAAAATGAATGTTGGAGATGCATAAGATATATTGAGCTGCCAAAGTTTTGAGAACTTGCCCGTTACAAGAAGAGTAAAAATTAAATAATTAAAATAGTAAATCGGAGATGAACCTATCAATACTTCTATTCATGTATCAATTTTTTTACATCTCTCACATATTGCAGGCTGTAAAGACTACCTCAGTATTTCTTGTCTACTCTTTAAATCAGAAATTCAGTTCTTACTGTGTGCATAATTCTGGGAGGATACAGAGTGGTAAATATAATTATATCCATATATTCTGTCCTAGTTCCACACAGTTTTTCATCACAAGTGCTAAAAATTTCTGAAAAAAATATTTATTTCTTCATTTCTATGGTTCATACAATTACCTGAAAATACAGAAGGAGTCACAATCATTTTGATATAGAGGTTATCATTTGTGGTGAGAGCTTCCATCCTTTGTCATTGTTTGCAGTGTGACACTGAACAAGGAATGACAAAATGATTAGTTTTATACAAAATTCAGGATATTCTTCACTGAATGACAGCTATGGAGCACACAATTTGCAAGATAAAATAACAATAATGTGATTTTTTCAAATGCCACACTGAGGGTACTTTATAAATTACTGTCTAAAGCACTGAAATTTTAGAATAGATGCCTGAAAGTGTGTTCTAGAGATAGTTTCAAATGTCTGTGTTTCAGAACCTGTTGTTTCACTTAAGAAAAATGAGCTGTTACTTCAAGAGACAGACACACATAAAACCAGAAAATGGAGAAACAACAGCACTGGCAACGCCATAAACATTACAGGTGAAAGAAAGAAACCACTTGGTTCTTTAGAAAGTCTGATTAATCAAGTGAATTTTATAGTTATATATATTGTTTTGCCATGAAACCAGAAATGAGATAGTATAGATAATATGCTCATGAAAAATAATCACACCATGCTTTCTGCTTGTTCTACACACAGGGCAGAGCTACACATACTTAAAGTCCTGTGACTTCCTCCGTGGCTTTTTTTCCTTGAGAAAATCATGCTCATGATCCCCTTGTAATAAGTTTCATTAAAATACATCATGATTTCCTTTAAGGAACAAGAAGGGACAGCTGTTTGCATGCAGACAAGCCTATGTGTTCATTTGAGGAAACCAGTGTTGTTGAGGCAGGTGCTTGCACTTTTCCCATCACTGCAGCCCACCTCATCCTATCTCAGCACCAAGACACCTGACACAGCTCATGACCTATGTTTGATGAGGTTTTGCTTGAAAGCCAGGTTTCCCCTAAGCAGCACTAATGACAGCAGAATGTTTTCTGTGGTAGGAAAACATCACTGAAACCATTTCCCATGTGGCTGAATTTCCCATAGATATGGAGTCAGGGATCAAAGCAAGATCTTTTCTGGAGAGCAAAAGTGTAATGTCAGCTTTCCTGCCTGGTACAGTGGAGTTGAACCACCAGCTGCCATGGCCAAAGGGCTGGTGTGCTACTGATGCAAATGAGACTCACAGCTCTCTGGTGTGGGGAAGCCACACAAGTGTTCTGAAAAAGATTTGCATAATATGGGACTTGCAGCACATCCTGACCTGGGATGTAGATGTTTCTGTTTATCAGGTAAAGTGACAGTAACAGGTAGATCGTGAGTTTTCTTTCAGTCAGTGGCATAATGAAATTTCCAATAGATAAGCCCTTCTAACCTCACAGGGGAGTTTATTAAGTTAATTTTACAATAAATGAATTCACAATTACTTGTAGACACTAAACTGAAGAGACTGGTATCAAGTCATTATCGAAGTTCAGCAGTGGTTTACTCATATCTGTTTTCCATTGAAAGCTGAATTTGGACACAATCAGATTTGTAATACGCAGCCAGGATTGCAAATTTTACATTGGGCAGACTGAGGCAGACTTTCATAAAGGAAGTCAAAAATATAAAAATGTAGGTTGACTGACATACCAGGTATCCCTGGTTGCTATTCCAATATAAAATGCAGCTAGCAATGTGCTGACATGCAAAGAGATCAAAGTATTCAGTAAGCCAGGTCTTCACTTAAAAATTAAATGAATCTACAGAGGTACTATCCTGGAAAAAAAAATAAGCATAAAGGTTCCTGCAGTAAGATAAAACAAATTATCCAACATTCTGTGAAATAATTAGAATATCCTACAAAGAATTGCTGGCTGTTGGCATTTTGTACAAGGTAATTTCCATATTTTATTTAAAATACTGCTGAACCTGATGAATATTTTAATCACAAAAAAATAGCAACTTTTTTTCTACTATAGTTCTACTCCTTACTTACAAACTTTTAGCTTAGATCAGCAACTGACAGTACTGACAATAAAGAAGCTCAGGACACAGGCAGAAGTGGATCCAAATGGAGCTGAAAAATTTCAGGCAGGTATTCTTTTTATGTAAGGATAAAGATAAATCAAATGTGCAAGTCAGCCCTCAGAGACCTCCAAGAAAAGATGAGTTTAGAGACATCAAAAGCTGGTTAGTGTTTTCTGTATAAGGGTCTCCATCACCACTTCGAAATGTCTTGGTCTGGCAGCAAGTGCCCAGTCTGCATGCTCAGAAGCTTACCAAAGCACATAAATCCATCGAATCTGTTCAAGAAAATGCAGTCTATAAGAAGTTGAAGAGGAGCTTCAAATGAATCATGTACCATTCATACAATTAAAGTATATCTTTTAACTTTTTGATATAGATGCTCATGGTTGGAATACTTTGGCAGGACGATAAATTCTAATTATTATTATTATTATTAACATTAATCTGTATTTCATCAGCACTTTTTATACATTAATCTGTATTTTATCAGCGGTATCTGAAGAAGGTGCTTGGGCTTACAGAAAGTACATCCAGAGAAGCATAACTGGTGAGTTATTCTTAAAGATAATTGTAGCAGTACTGAGACTCTCAGATAATTTCCCATTATTCACCACTGCTGTAGTGTGTTGATTTCCCTTCACTTTCTGAGGCTAAGCTGTGATTTTACTTGATTTTGGAAGCATTCTAGCCTGCAACTGAGACACAACGGATTTGCAAAACTCCCTGTGTGTGATTCATAGAAAACAGGAAAGAAGTGACTGCCAAACATCAGCTCCATTCTGTAACAGTGCTATCTGCTTAGCTTGTCTGGGGTCAGAAACTCCAAGACAATCCAGGACTAAAGAATTTCTCCAAAGAAATACTGTATGGTTGGGCTAGAGGTGTCTGTCTGTCTGTCTGTCTGCCTGCCTGTTCTTTAGAACAACCTAGGCTTGTCAGGCCACAGAGATCTATCTGCAGCACACTTTTATTAACTGACCTTGCGTGGTAGCCTGTATTTTGATAATGTAAACCACTAACTTTTAACTACAATATGCAACATGGAGCTTAGGGACTGAAGACTTTTCATCCTTCAGGAACTTATTCCTATTCAGAGCTCTAGTCTCCCTCAGGGAGCCATTCAATGTAATTGTTTTTTGGATGGCTCCAGTGATTTTGCTTTAATAGAAATGCCCGCTAGGATGCTCCATGTACTTATAATTTTTTCCATGAAAAATTCTTTGTCATTTCTGCTTGGAGTTCACTTTTTTTTTTTTAAGAAGCTTATTTCCAGAAGCTAAGAAAAATTGAAACTTTTGATTCTATATATATGTCACCTTTTTTGATTATGATTTACTGAGAATTCTTCTATGGATGGGAATATGTATTCCAGAATGCAACTAGTTTTATCACTCATGAACAACTGAATTCTTCTCTCTGTGGAGCTAATCCAAGGCTTTCTGTAAGATACCACTGTGCCTTGAGAGATGAGGGCATCCACTTCTCCCTGAACTGTCCAGGATAGAAATTTGATAGGAAGGGTATAATTTCCAGGTCACTAAATTATCAGTGTCTGAAAAAATAAACCTGGCTGTTACAATAGCTTGCCTGCCACATCCGGATCCTGAAGTGATATTTTCTGAAGAGTTGGGAAATAGAAAGAGAATGAATACCTGGGGGCTGCGATGGAGGTTACGACTTGGGCAGAGTGCCTGGTACCTGTAGCAGTGCCACAGAGCTGCTGTTGCTTTGAGATGAATGCACAAAGCAATTTAGGTGTTACAGTGCTGCAATCAAAGGATCACACTGAAAACTAAAAATTGTTAAAGCCCAGTTCAAACCAACGTAAAACTTGTTTTTAAATGGCTCTGAATGGGAGTGAAGCTCTTCATTGAATGCAAACTGAAGCTAAACTTGCAGTAATTCTCCAGTGTTATAGTTCAGCTAAAAACATGATGATTCCAAGGGCAGATGGCTTGGATGTTTTCTCTGTGTGTATATGCCCTTCTGTTCCATAAGGAAAATCTTTCTCGTAAGAGAAAATTTGCATAGATGTTCCTTTATCAACCCTGTGACTAGTTCAGCAATTCAAATCTTACCAAGAAACTAAAATATTGTTCAACTCAAATAGTTGCATTTTTTTTCAGTTACACTGGCAAAATTGAAATATCTTTTGTTCAATAAAAATAGATACTTGTAGACTGAGAGGCATCCAGAGAGCAAATCTGGTGCAGACAGATATTTCCATTGTGAATACAGTTATCTTTAATTTATATAGAACTTGTCTGAGAAAAAAAAAATCTCTTTGGAACAGAATAAGATATTCTTTCAGTAAATGGAGCAGCTTAAGGATAAGAAAATGATATTATAATTATGCTGGATGATAAAATGATGGCTAAGAATATAAAGCTTGTGAAACATAGATAACAAAGTCTTAAATTTGACAAGAATTTTGATTATAGAACAAAAATCCAAAACCTGATTCAATTTGGAGCCCTACAATGTGGGTTAATGTATCACAACTGTGTTTATAATGACAAACTAAAAGTACCATTGGATATAAAAGTTACACAAAATGTACAAATTACAAAAATGCATAATGAACTAAAAAATCCCCAAACTTACCCACTGTGTATAGAGGTTTTCTTTATGAAGGTGATTATCTGCAATTAGATCTGAAATCTCACAGCTGTTACACAATGAATTACCCACCTTCTCAACAACCTCTTTAATTATAGAGTTATAATTTTGTTTAAAATGTTGATAAAAATTCTGTCTAAACGTTTCGTTAACAATAAAGATGAAAGCAATCATATAAATAAATTATAATTATAATAGTACAACCACAATGTTGTTAGTAATCTACATTTACTCAGAGATATTTGCTGCTAAATATTTTCATAAAAGCTAAGTTTTAGCATTTTTTCTGTTCAGTTATATTAAAATTAATGGTAAAATGGAATACTCTATTTGCTTTCCAACATCATGTAATCCACTTTTCTGAATTATCTCAGAAAACTGGGGACCTAGAAGTTCTAGAAAGCACCAATGTGAACACGAGGCAAAGAAGACAGAATCAGGATCTTTTCAGTGCTGACCAGAGAAAGAAGCAGAAGTGATGAGCACAAGCTGAAGCACTACAGGCTCCCTCTGACCACAGGAAAACACTTTTTTTACTGGGAGGGTGACCAAGCAATGGTGCAAGTTGCCCAGGGAAGTTGTGAAGCCTCCCTAGACATCTTTTAGTGCCGTGTTCCTGGCCAACTAGCCCAGGGTGATCTTCCTTAAGCAAAGGGGTGAATCAGATCATCTCCAGAGGTGCCTCCTCACCTCAGCTATTCAGTGATTCAGCCATTCAGTGATTCTGTGAAACATTACCCATTAAATTTTTACAATCCTGTTTCAACACAAAAACAACCTTTTAAAAGCCAAACAACTGACTAAAAAGACAGCTACTTGGAAAAATCAATGGAGTTTCATGTACATGGAGTTCACATGTACAAATGTGATGGGTTTATTCCTGGGAAGAATATCTTGTGAATATCTTTAACGTTTAGAAAACATTTGTAAAATTTTGGCAAGTTTTCTGTTAAAGCCTCATTTTTTTCTCTGACTGATATAAACAGAAAAACAAACATCTGGCAGCTTAAGACTTGTTTAAGTCTCTGGACTTTACCTCAGTTTTTACTTCTAGGTTTTGCTAGGGATTGCTGTGATGAAAAAATTAATTGAAATTTGGAGAGAATTTTTCTTAAGTGGTAGGAAAGTAGCAATTGAATTATTTCTTTCTATAGTCTGCAGAACTATAAACCCAATATTAAAATCCCACCAATAAAAAGACATATCAGCAATATTTCTAGCTGTTGATAAAAATATAAAAATAGAAGCACAAGGTTATATACAGCTAATATCAGTAACATTCTGACTTCAAATTGTTCAGGTTAAGATCTGGGTATTATAGCTGATGTTTTGAAAGTAAGAAATAGTAATATATGCATTAAAAAACTCAAACAGTTAATTGTGTGTTTAGCTGGCATACAACATACAGTTGAATTTGTATGTTTTAATGTCTCAAACACTTAATGCTTAAGGATATTAACAATATCATAAATTTAAATGAGAAATAGTAATAAGTATGTAATATGGTTTAAAATTATTAGGTTAAAATCTAGTATAGAGTCTTTTTTACATGGTCAAGACATTACATAATCTTGATAATAATTGCAGCTAGGAAATAAAGGTAAAAAAAAAAAAAGTTATAATTTGCAATGAACTGTATTCATGCAACTCTGTAAGCATTGATTAACCATGCAATGAAATGGTATATAATAGAAGTCACTTTAGACTTTTGTCTCTGCCAAAGAATCTAGAAACCTTAATCAGCTGCACAGATTCCTGAAGAACAGAGCTAGGAGAGTGTCACTGACTGGTCACTGTAAAAAACAGGGTCCTGTGGGGGAACATGACTATATTAACTAGTAGGAAATGCATAAGACAAGAGGGTTACCAAAATCATGGCAGCATGGGACCTTTCAGCTGCCAGGGATTTACAGCTCTGGCCTCTCATCAGACACACTTTTTTAGGACTATAAGATATGGAAATGTAGTTAACATTAATCTTTCTGGGAAATATGAAAGGAAGGTGTCAGTGCTGAGGCACTCAGACTTATCAGTGAAGTCTGATAACTGTGTTTGGCAGCACTCCATTCCACAGTGCCTCTTCACACAGTGTAACAGCTCCTAGGCTATGGAGAGCTATAACATGAGAATAGGGAGGAGGGCATCCCTCTGCACCCCTACTGGGGTATTGAAACAATCAAATGCTTCTATGAAGTGCCTGTACACCAACGTGTGCAGTGTGGGGAGCAAACAGGAGGAGCCAGACATCTTTGTGCAGTCACAGGGCTTGGATCCCATTGCATTTGCACACACATGGTGGAATAGCTCCCATACCTGGAATGTTGTAATGAAGGACTACAGCCTGTTTAGAAGAGACAGACTACAAAGGCATAGTCTGCCTCTTCTAAACTCTTCTTAGAGTTTATATTTGCCCTCTATGAGAGGCAACACTTGAAATATCAAGCCCTGTCTTGGGATGTCTGACGAATGAGCTGAGATCTGACATGTGAGGATAAAAGGGCACACTAGTAAGGATGAAGTTGTTATGGGTATATTCTACAGGCTGCCTGAGCAGGAGGAGGAAATGGATGAGGCCTTCTGCAGGCAGTTTGGGGCAGGCTCACAGTAACAGCTCTTGTGGGGGACTTTACCTACCCTGGCATCTGCTGGAGAATCTACACAGCAAAGCACTAACCATCCAGGAGGATCCTGGAGAGCATTGATGACAGCTTTCTGACACAAGTGGTGGAGGATCTCACAAGTAATACTCATGCTAACAAACAGGCAAGGCCCTGATTGAGATGTAGAGGTTGAGGGAACCCAAGGTTGTAATGGCCATGAGTGTAATGACCATCGAGTTCAGTACTGGGCAGGAGGAAGCAAGGTATCAAGTGAGATTGTAACCATGAACTTCAGTCAGGATGGTTAACTTTAGTGTCATCAGGAATCTTCTCGGAAGAATCCTATGGGAAGAGACAGTGTAGGAAAGCTGCATCCAAGAGAATTGATTGATGTTGGTTGATAAGTTTATCGATAAGGTTCACTTTCTCCAAGCTCAAGGATAATGCATTCTGATAAGGAAAAAAGTCAGGCTAAGGAGTGAAGAGAATATAGTAATGACTAACCCAGAAGTTAATCTTCTCTGGGGCACATAGTGCGACTCCTGGGGATGGTCCTGTGCAGGGACAGGAGTTGGACAGAATGATCCATGTGACACCCTTCCAAATCAACTTGTTCTGTAGTCTGGTATGTGTGCCAGGGAGTAAGTAATTTTTATACTAATAGTAAGTCATTTTATACTAGTGAATACATGCAAAAATACTAATTATGCAATGAAGAACAGTGGTTTCATGCAGAGGAACCTTGAAAGTGTAAATTTTTGTCATCTCAAAAACTATTTTGTCAATATATCCTGTATTGTCTTCTCTTCCTATTCAGCTTGTTAACTGTTTTGGGATAGAGAACCTTTCTTCCACACTTCCCCAGTATCGACCATACTTAATATTTTATCTCTCAGGTTCAGTCCCTCAGTACTGTTTCCATACCAAAATGAAATGGATACTATTAGATCATAAATCCCTACAAGGTCTTTGTCTCCATCCTGCAGAACTAGCATTGGAACACAGATGAAGGCCAAGCCACAGTTGTTTGAATTGGCATAAATCCAAAACTAATATAGGAATCAAAGCAAGACATCACTGATCCAAAATTCATCTGATGGGAAGTATATATTAAGGGAAAGAAAAAGTATGGTTCACAATATGGAAAATATTGTTTAATATAATAATTCTTTAATATTCTTTAATAAATGCAACACAAAGCCTTTGAACATGAACCTCACAAGAGAAATCTATGCAAAATGTGCATTTGAGGAATAAAATGGTTTATACTAATGTGAAAAGGGTAGTAAGGTCATGGAATATGCAATATCTGTATCTTGTAAATTATGCATAGTCAAAATTAGAGAGAACTATATTAATTTAAAAAAGACATTTTAATCAGCATCTTAAATAATGCTCATCTGAATGTGCTAGACTGATAACTGAAAAATCTGAGGGGTATGGACCCTTTGTATATGTTTACAGAAAAAAGAGGAGTTCTATCAAAAAATTAAAATAATTTAAAATTATATTTCTTTTTCATAGTGAAAAAATTGACAAAACTAATGTCACTGAAAACTAATCAGAAACTTAAAGAATGTAAATGCACTGAATCTCTGCTACAGAAATGGACTGTTCCTGCAAAAAAATTAGATCCCTCTTTCCATGGTTATTTGAATAGAACAATGAAATAAGAAAAACGAGTATCAAAATCCAGTCACTCCATCCCAGTTTCTGAAGTGTCAAGTCTGATTGCTATATTTATAAAAGAAACTGAAGGGGGTTTTCAAGTTAGTCAGGCAAAACTTCTTTCTATTTTCTCTGATACCTGTAAATGGCAAAGATAATATATTTTGTTGAGAAAATAGCAAATCCATGTGCAGAATAGTAATTCATATATAATGTCCTTTATATAGAGGGTTATGAGATATGGCAAATGAAAACAAAGAGATGTGAAAAGAGATTTCTGAAACTGATTTGTTGTAGTCACAAAATGTTATGAAAGGAAAGAAAATTGGAGGATAACAATGTCTCTGTATTAGTTCTACACATGCCTTTCTAAGTCATGAAAACTAAACTTATCATGCTTTAATTTTGTCCTGCTGCAAAATCAGACATGCTTCTTAACTTCTCCCTGAGAGAGATGACAGAAGTTATGAATAAAGACATATATACAAATAAAAACATTGTTTTTATGTGCCAGATTAAGTAGTAATCTGATATTGACATAAATTCTTCTGTTTCTATGCAATAGGATGATTTTCAATCATGCAGGAACAGTCTGAAATTAGCAAGCTGGGAGGAAAATGTGAAAGGAAAAGAAAATATGTATTCTATGTGTGGTAGATTAGATCTACACAGAAGTGATTAAAAGGGAGCTATTGAATAGAAAACATAACTAGAACAACAGAGTCGGCCAGAAACCTGAATTGAAACAGGGTAGTATGTTGAAGGTAATAAATAGAGTCAATTGAGCTAAAAATAACAAAGTAGAAAAGTATTAACACAGATTTGATATTGTAATTATATCACAAGTCTCAGTATGGAAATAAATATGGATTATGTGTAGGAACAACAGAACTAGGATGCTGCTGTTTTGTGGGTTATACAATAAAAAGAGATGGTTAGTCAGCCCAAGAAGAAGAATCTTAGTGATTAAAATTAAATGTTGTTCTATCATCATAAGTCTAAACGTTATAGGGGATGGATCCTACAACAGGACAAATGGCTGGTCGAGTTCTATCATCAGCATTGTTTGCTGTTATATTAATAGATTAATAGATTACCCATCAAGAAAGGGTCATCTAGTCTGACCTACTGTGAAGGAGAGAACTTTCCTAAATTAATTCCAGTTTGAACTAGGACAAGTCCTCTGGAAAAATGAAATAAAATCTTATCTCAGTTTAAAAAATCTGAGTGATGATAAATCTAGCTCTCCCCTCAGTAATATGTTCCAAAGGTTAATATCATCGCTATTTTAAAAAAAAGAAAAAAAGTGTTTTTTCCCCTAACCTGAATATATCTATATTCTACTTTCTGCTTAGATGTGCTGGCACACCAGCATCTTTTTATGACTACTAGTCTTTTTATGACTACTTATAGGCTGTAATGAGGTTGCCTTTTAACCTCCTTCTTGTTAAGCTAAAGAGATAGAATTTCTGGAGTCTTTCACAATGTGACTTTTACTTAACTCTTTTAATCATTCCTGCAGTTCTGCCATGATCAAAGTATCATCTTGACTATTCTTGAATGGAGGCATCAGACACAGACAGAAGCTGTGGAAGTTCCTTGTCTCAGTAACAAACACACTGTACTTAACAAACAGACTGTGTTTAAACTGCTCCAAATGTGCTGTCCAGGAGTGATTCCAGGCCTCCAAGGCAAGAGTTGCAGTTTGTCCTGTGCCATCCAGGATCACAGGATGATGAGTGATGAACCCTTCCTCATGGACTGCTGCTACACTGCACTGCATTGGACAAAAGTATCTTCTGGATCTCCTCTGATACACCCCTGGCCTCAGGATGAAGCTGCAGTGCTTGAAAATTAGTATTGTTTCATTGGCTTTCAGAAGTGATATTTTTGTGTTTCAGGTATAGCACTAAGCATATGTAGAATATAAGTATCTATTTTCCTTTCAAGAAGAAAATCTGAAGAATCAGAATAGGCCCTATAGGCTAAGGCAGGGTGAAGTCGGCAGAATTTTGTGCAGTTCTGTTCCTTTTTTCCTACACAGAATAGTGCCTGGAGCAAAGTAATGAGAGTTCTACACCTAGATTATATCCAAAAGCAACCAGTTGGTTTGCCTCCAAAGAGAATTCAGGAATCAACAAAGTTACATATAGAGTGGACCAAGGAATCAGACCCCTGGGGATGAAGCCATTTGACAAGGAAAACACATCCCCAATTTCCTATCATTCATGCCAGTTCTTGTGTGTGCAAGAATGATATTGATCTGTTTGTCCAGACAGAAGCTCCAGTAAAAGTTTAAAATATTACTGCTTCTCTAACCAGCATCTCACACACTGCAGTAGACCCTAGAGAACAGTTTGTAGTCTTCTATTGGGAAAAATTATATTCTTGTTAAAGCCTATAGCTATTTGTCTAATGGAAAAATTGACCTAGAACATTTTCCAGCTGTTGTTAAATGGATGGGTCCAGAGTGTTAGCCTTTCTTGTTTTGAAATAAGGTGAGATAGAAGGGCACCTGCATTATACCTTTCCTCATTTTATTCCAAGTAATGAGCACAAGTGTTATTTCTGAGCTGAAAACTACCTCATTCAGAATTAATATTCTTAAGCCTTTCCTTTTAAAGGTAGAAAGAAAAGCAGAATTAAATCCTTGAGCTCTGTATATTTTAGGAGTATATAATAATAACATTTATTTAGCCTTTATCACAGAATGTTTTTATATTTATTTTATTGTCATTTAGCAAAACATTTTCAGTCTTCTAAGCAGTTCAGTCATGTTATTAGTTCTTCTGGTAGATAGTCAGATGCTCAAGGCTATAGGAGTCTACTATAATTCATTCAGATATCAAATAAAGAAACCAAACACATAAAATACTGGTTTATGGCAGTAAAATACTTTAGCCACTTGGAAATTGAAGCACATGGGGTTCTATGTCAACTTACATGACAAGAGCTGAGGTATAAGCCAGAGGGGTCAGAAAGTTGCTTTTCCTTCAGCTTCATCAAAGGCTAAAATAATTTTGTGATGGATCTTCTACCTGCTCCCTGTCTGATGAACTCAGAAGAGAAGCATTCAGAGAAGAGAAGTGTTCAGTCACTCAAACAAAACAAAAAATTGACAGCAACCTGTCCCTACCATAGTTGCAGGAGTTTGGGTTGCAAGAAATCCACTAACTATGCACATCAAATAAAGAACATCATCATTTTGTACACCTAGATTGAAATTACCTCCAGCACCACTGTCTCCAGAGCAAGGATTCTTTTTTCCTTCTGTGGGAGCTCTTGTGTATTCCCTCACCTGTAAAGCAATGAAAGTACTGAGGTTTGAATTTGGATTTAGACCACTTACAGATGTCTGGTTGTTGGCTTTTAAACCTGATGTCCATCACTTTGGTGTAAATCGCCTCATCAACTTGTTTACTACTGCTTTTGAATTTTGCTTACTAAAAAAAACCTGGGCTCTCAGTTTTAAGAACTTCTGCATTATCAGCAAGTTTGATTTGTTTCCTGTAGCACTGCTCTGTAGGACATTTGTGTTAATTGAAAGTAACACAGGCCCAAAGAGCTACACCTGGTAAGTTCAATTACCACTAAACCAAGTTAGATACAATTTCTATTTTTTTGCCCTGTCTACATTTTCTAACTTGTACCTTCAAGCTCTCTTTCCATTTGTGGTCTGTCCATGCTTTGCCAGGAATGAACAGTAGAGCTGTGATACTGTTGGACATCAGAAAATGATGCATCAGATGGATTTGCCTACTGAAGGAGTAAAACTTTTCACCCATATATTTCAGATTATCAGGTAATTAATGATGATAAAAGACAAAAATATATTTTTATGTGATCAGTTTAGTAAGCTGTCTTCCCTTAGTTATTAGTCTTCCCCTAGTTACTAAATCTCTTCTGATTTAAAAGTGGGGCTTTTTGCCTCAAGGCTTGAAAAATAAATGTTTTGCAGTATTTTCCCCTTCCTGGCATTAAACTCTGAATTTTTAGTAATTTTATGTGTTTTTAACATTTAGTTTGAATATATTAAAGGCATTTTCTTGTTTTGAACCCTTGGCTAGAAAGTATTGGTATTCAAAACAGTAGCTGTTCACTGTCATTCTCTTTGATAAAAATATGTCAAAAGACAGATCCTATGCTCACATCGTAAGAATTGGTTATTTCCATGCAATTTTTTATTCTTTTTATTCTGTTTTTTTTTTCTCTTTTTGAACTACTTATGTTGCATAAATTATGTCCTTCTATGTGACTGAGTGAAAACTCTTTCCCTTAAATGTACTGTAAGATACATAAAGTATACATGCACCCATAGATAAGGGTCACACACAATTTCATAACGGATGCTTTATTCCTCACTTACCTTCTGGGGGCTGATCAGGAGCTTTACAGCAGAAAAATGCAGATTTTTGCATCCAAATTTCTCACATGGACATTAGATTTACATAAAATCCTCTATCAAAGGGTTTGTTTCTTCCTGTACCTTATTCTTCTGTTAAAACACAGCTCTTCACTAAAAACATGTCCTCTTTTTTTCTTCCAGTAACATCCATTACTTCTTTTCTTCCTTTTAAGGAAAAAACCCTCAGGCCTGCTCATTAACACTATTTAAATAAAAGGCTTTATGACAAATCTGCTCACTGTGATTTGGCAGAGGTCTTCCCTGCAATCTTCCTAGCTTAGAAGTAAATTTACCTGGTCATATATAGGTATCTAGAACAAATTTACTTCTTTTACTTTAAAGACTGTCCAAAGCCTTGGTACCTAACAAAAGGCTTGTGAGGGTTTTCGGTGATTTTTAAAAAAATGATTATTTTTCTATATTTGTTTTGGTTATATATATATACATATATATATATATAGCCTAGTGAAGGTTTTTCTTGCTTTTACTTTCCTTCATGCTCTGTCTGATGACTTTTTCACACCATTTCCCTTTTCAGAGCACATCTCTTTGCCTTGAAGAATGATACAGCTGTGTCTGCCCTCCACAGATTTCTGCTTGGTGCAAATACTGATCAATGCTCCGTGTTACCCGGCTACAGATTTCTTTCTCAGGGTGCACAAAATACAACAAAACCCATTCCATTAAGGAATCCAGAGTGATGTATGAGGCAGCATGCTCTGTTCAGACCATCCTCTTGTACCTCCTGGGCTGAGCTCTGCTCCTTGAGCCCAGCCAGTTCCAGAGCTGCTGGCACAGCACCACGCCACGCAGGAAGGAGGTGGCTCCCTCATCCTCCCTCATGGTGCCAAATGCCTGCACAGGGCAATTTGTGGCTTTTGCATGCATATCAGTGAGTTGCTGACACCCAATCAGAGGAAAACTGGCACAGAGAGATCTGGGCAAATGCTTCCTCTGCTTCAGCAGCTTAGACAGGACCCACTCCATCCCCACCAGAGTGCAAAATCTTTTCCTGGGGCAAGCACAGCTCTTAGTGAGTTAGAGGTGGGGTTTATACAGTAGCTTAAATGTTAGTCCACATTCCAGTTTTAAAGTGGTTTAAATAGAAAGCAGTAAGGTAACACAAGAGGGAGCAAATCTCCATTGCACCTGTTGGAATGAGGATACTGATGCTTCAGAGTCCAGAGAGAGAGAGCCTGCAGGAGGAACCTACAGTCAAGTGACCAGCTATAGGCTCTATACTGTTGCCTACTGCTTGTCCAAGCTCTATAATCCAGATGTATACCAATAATATTTACATGTGAACTGAAACTTCTATGTCTGCTTTTCCACATGCTCTGTATGAGAGCTTTCTGTTCTCTATATAATGCAATTTTCATGCTTATTAAGAAGTAACCAAATATATGCATCTGACAGAACAAATACCTTCTTCATTGTCTACCAATGTTCTTGCTACAATATCTTAGAGCATTGTTTGTAATTTTGTTTAATTTTTAAGAGGCAGCTACCTATTGCACTCTAACAGATATTTAGTTCATGTGAGATGATCTAAGTCACTGTTAATTTCATAATAGTAACTGATCAAAAATTTATTATAATTACACATATTTTTCAAGTATATTTGTGTCCATTGAATGAGAAAGTGTGGCAGCATATAAAAATCTTAAATAAAATAAAAAAGGTCAATTTAGTTGAACTTTCATACATTTTGATTTTGATGAAACAGAAATTTTTAACCTGAAAAGAAGTATCAGAATTCAGAGGATAGGGTTAAAAAATTTTTTTTTGGTCACTGACCTCAATTTTTGTACCAAAAAAAAAAAGACTTGTGTGTTTTTCATTGCCTTTTTTTTTTTTTTTGAGGAAATGGACTATGCAGTCAGCTAAAAACATGATTGCTTGTGAGCTGTATCTGGAAATGCCAGGGCCAGTGTTCATTGTCCCAAGTGACCAGATACAATCCCTGATCAGGGAAACTATGGGATGGGAGAAAAAGCTGAAGGCTCTACCCCAATGGCCCTGCTCTTCCCTGTGTGTCAGCAGCAAACTCACTATCCAGCATCAAAGGTCATTGTTCTCAAAGGAGGAATCAGACAACTCTGAAAAGGTGAACAGATTATGGAAGTCAACTATTTATGAAACTCGAGTTCTCCTAATGGCACAAAGGGGCTGAAGCTTGCTTTGCCCCCTTTACTTCTCAGGATAATTGTGCCTGGAATTCAGTGAGCCCATATCTGTGGCACTGCCAGCTGTGGAGCCAAGTGTGAAATGTCGAAGGGTGGGAGGTTGGAGGAGTTCATTAAATTACCTCCCAGTTCATCATCTGCTCTACAGCTCTCTGAGGCAGTTTAGTTTCTTTGACAGTCTGACCTTTCTGTTCAAATAGGTTGGCCTGCCATGGAGATGGTCTTCTGGGGTTTTTGAGGCCAGAAATATTTTGTGCTTAGTAAGACGCTCTAAGATCCTTGAAGCTAAAACTTCCATTTGTAGTTATTCAGGCTACTTTTAGCTGTCATTCACCTCTTGCACTTATCCTTGCTTGCCCAGCCTTGTTGATTTCTTTCTTGATTTTTTTAATGCATTTCTTGTCCATATAACTTCCTGAAGAACAATCAGGATCAGACATGGAAAAGTGCAATGCCTTCAGGCAGTTTCTCTTTTTTACTTCTTTTCCCAGTTATCTGAGAATCAATCAAGATGTTCACTCCCTCCCTACCCTTTCAATAGAGTGCTCAGTAACACCTCCAGTACCTTCCCCCAGAGATAAATTCACCATTTTCAAGCTCAAGAGTAAGACCTTACATGTGTAATTTGTATCTGGTTTCTGAGATAAATATACATATCTATATGCATATACATATACATACACAATTTTTAAAGGCTCCATCTGTTTCTTTGCTAGCTTTTTGAAAGAAGCCTTGGCAAATGCCTTTGTTCTGTGCTGCACCTTTATAACAAGCTACTTCACCAGGAAAGGCAGGAAAAAAAAACCCACAAAAACTTGCAAAATAAGAAGCACACAGTACAGCATATAAAAATAAGAGCAACATTAATTAAAATGTGGTCCATGCCATGCCTAACTGCATCAAGTGTCAGAAATACCAAGCAGTTCAATCACATTTAGAAATAATTAATGGGAACTCTGTAGTAAATTAACATAATAAATAACATTATAATTACAGGAATTATACATGCAATTACTAAGAAACAATCAACATTAGCAAGAGACATTTGTTATTACATTTGTGTTTACATAATTCACAGTTGCATCACTCACTGAAAGTTATCCCAAGACACATGGCAGCTAACCAGTATTAGAAAATATCAAATCAGTATTCTTGGGATACTAGGCAGCCACAGTGGTGTTGAATAATTTGGTTTTCCTTAGTGAATGGTTAATTCACCAAAAGACATCCTATCAAAGAATTTGGCTTGTCTCAAAGTTGCTAGGATTGAAGCTGTAGTACTTCGTGTTTCTCATACATGTAATGCTTTACAGAAGGCAGCACATTTGTTCAATTTAGGATAAAAAAAAAGGTGACATTTTTGAACAATACTGCAACCTACCTCACCTACCTCACCCAAATGTGTCCCACCTTGTCTTGCTCTTCTTTTTCTGTGCAGGGATTGAGTTAGTGGCTCCATCTCTGTTGGATCTATGAAAGCTTTTCTGCTTTCTATAAATAATTTGAATGTATAAAAACTGGAACTCAGTTTTTCTACTTGTGTGTTCTAATCTCCAGGATAGTTCACTGTTCCATATGAGACATCTCACCCATACCTAATTTGAAATTTTCTGAAAGACTGTTAAGCTGTTCGCCTGAAGCAAAGGACCTAAGTTCAAATTTGTTCTTCCTCTAATGCAGGAGACGGAGCAGAATATACTTTTTTCTTATGTTCTCTATACTCTAGTAAAATGAGTTGAGTATTATGAGACAGAATGCCCTTAATAATCTCTTAATGGAGTTTTATCTGTTCTGGGAAATACCTAAATAGTTATTCTGATACCTGTAGGAAGCTGGCTGGACCCTTGTATATATTGCTGGCATTTAAATAAAATTCTCCTTTCCCATCTCTCAGCAACATATTTTATCTATTTAGGGCTTATGTATCTTCAATTTTCATTCAGTTCTCTAGTTATGTTGAAATTGTTATGCTTTCAAGACACTAAATCTGAAAGAATATACTGGAATTCAGCAGAAGCAAACACAGGGTCACTTGTAGGCCGTTTACTTCTATCTGTAATGAAGTTCTGGAGATGCACAGGACTCCGTGCCAAAAGCTGTAGAAGTAAGATTAGGTTTTCAGTTCATTATGCATTTAAACTCATAATTAAAATGTTTTCCATATTTTAATTTGTAATGAAAGAATTGGGATTAAGAAGAAATAGAATGGTTATATCTATGGAAAGACAACAGGCTTCTGTGTATTTTATATAAAACACGGTAACCCTATCGTAAACTCTGAATTTTTGCACAGGGGAATATATAATCAATCTAAAATATATTAAATGTGAACAGAGAATACCAATTTAGTGTTGATAGAAATGAAAACTAATTTTCCCACTTTGAGAGGAAGTCAAAATATGCTTTCAATTATATTAATGGGTAATATAATGCTGGTGCTCTTTAATAATTAAATCATGCATCAGAAATTACCATGCTATGCTGAATTGCTTTGCCCACAATTGGAAATTCTCAAATGGTTTCTATTGTTACAATAGCAGTCTTGATTTGTAAACTAATATTTAAAATATTTATATTACAGGGTCTATTGACTTAGTGGAACTTTTAGTACCTGCTTTAGCTAGGTAAGGTAGCCAGCCAGGATCCCAGCACTGAAAACAATCCACCTCAGGATCCCTTGAACCACCCTCTGCAGGAACTTACTCCAACCTGCTGATGGTAAGGGCTGCAGAAAATGCCTTAGCAAATGGAAAATTTGCATGGCCAATGCTTATTCCCATTTCAACACCCAACATCAGCACACTGGCTCTAGATATGACCAGTGTCAGGTAACCTTTGGAAAAAGCCTTCAGTTCCTGGTGTCTGTTTCTTCCTTGTTTCCCACTTCCTTTTCCTTGCAGTTTGCTAGGAGTGTAGACCAAGAATTTAAAATAAATTAAGTGCATAAAGTGTCAAACTGGTATCTAAAGGGATTTTCCAAAGTGTTTAACTGCAGTTGGAGTTAAAAGATATACCTTAAAAAGAACCTGTGAAGAGAATTTTCCTTTAAATCAGTGAAAATCAGAAAACTCTTGGAAATCTCATGTATCATCCATGCTTTCTAGGTACCTAAACACTTTATATGTACCTGAACACTTCTACAAGTCTGTCCAAAAGTCCTTCGTAAAGGTTCTGCTTTTATACTGCCATATTGATGTTTTCCGCAGATTATGCAAGAAAACAACTCCAAAGGTGTGTAAACTCCTTGAGATTATTTTTAATTTCAAAGATATGTTTTCTGTGACAGCCTGAATTATTTCATTACATTTTTGATCAGTGGAATTAGAGAAAGATCAAAAAGGGGACATCAACAGGTTGAAAGAGGTTATTTATTTCCTGTTCAGCATGATAATGGGTGTACACACATAACACATGTAGATCAAAAACCCATTGAAACAAAACAGAAAGTTTTTTACTTTTCTGGGACTTTATGTCATATTTTGCATTAAAATAAAAACCTGCCTGTTTTTATTCAAAAGCAAATCAGTACAGCAAATAGAAAACCTCCTTTCATGTGCTGCAATCCTTCATTTGACATTTCTGCGAGTGTTTGTTACCATAAAACCCCCCATGAGTGATTCCTGCTAAGCAGTGTGGCAAATGATAAGATGCTAGGCAGCAGAAAAACAGCTATACAGCAAAGCCTATCAGTTCTCGTGGTTTTAACCACAGCTAGTTAGGTTTGACTGTGAAGAAATAGGAAAGTCCACAGCACTGCTTCTGAAGAGAGGCCTTTCCAGTCTCTGTAAAGAACGTGGTAAATATAGGGCACTTCACCCATTCTCTCTACTTTGTTTCTGACATTGTTAATCCTGTTGCTGTAGCTGTGTAGCATTTTTTCAATTAGCTTTGCAAAGAATAATCTGTCATCTCTTCTGTGGAGAGTCTGGACTTAGTTTCTGCCTAGAAAAATTAATTACTGTGATAAACCCCAGATTTGTCTTTCCTGGGAGATCTTAAGCCTTCATTATCTCTAAGAGGAGGTTACACTAATTTTTATTTTCTTGCTAACTGTTTACTGTTGCTTTTCTGTGCTCCAAAACATTGGTGGCAGAACAGCATATTTTATTTATCTTAGGGAAAGAGACAGTTTTGATACTCTAACAGAGACATGCATCTTCTAGTTGTGCATCACTGGGCAGACTTGTCCACAAGAGAAATTAAAAGTGTGTTTTAATAGTGGCTATAACAGAAAACTACTGACTTGCCTAGTTCCCTGTGTACAGCATCTTGTGGTTAACTTTCAGAGTTCAGCTGGTACTCAGACATGAAGGAAAGCAGTCACTCAGATCAGAAGGCAAAATTTTAAGAGTGGCAGAGCAGGTACTGCAAATAGCAAGAAAACCACTCAAAAATGGCATATATTAGATTTACTTTGTCCAAATTTAATTCAAAACAAACTGCTGCTGTGTAGAAATAATAGGAGAAGGACCAGGATTTAGAATGATTTGGGGGATGATTTAAAATTTAACAATAAGTAAACAATATTTTTATTTTCAATAAATTAAAGGTGATGTGTATGTTGCTACTTCAGGATGGCTATTTACAGTGTTAACCTATCACTGCAAAAAACTCCCAGCTGTCTGCTTTTCTGCATTATGGACATAAGGGTGGGAAAATGACACTCCTCCCAGTTACCCTCTCACTCCAAATTCTTTTCTAGGGAGGCTTAAAATACATCAAATTCTTATGTGTCTTGAACTCAGAAGAATAATTAACTGCTCTAGATAGAGTGAAGAAGTAATGCTAACTGGTTGAGTTACAAGAACTAGTTTCTGGGTAGGTGATGCAGATGAAAAGGGACAGGTATATTTTTCTGCCTAGCTCACAGACCAGCTGTAAGTTCCAGAAGCAGCAAACTATTCCTCATTAAGTAATTGAAAAATAGAGGGAGAGGGAAGAAAGAAGTACTGATTAAATAAATACTACTAGAATTGATTAAGGAAAAAAGTTCACAAAAATGTTATCTCATTGCTGGAATTCAAAAAGCAGATGGAATTGAGATGCCCAATAAATCATTATCCAGTAGCTGTTGGAGAATCTACTAGACTGAGAAAATAGGCTTCATTGCTTTCTGTATCTTGCTCAGACAGAGCACAGAGAAGAATTGTTCCAAAGGACTTGTGCTGCTGCCATCCCCTTATAGGTCTTTAAAGTGCTAGTGGCTCCAATTAAGAGCACAGAAAAAGCATGTTTCTTTTTTTAAGGATGCACTAGTGAATATGTGTTCTTACAGCTGGTGAGCTTGGGATACAATAAGGCCTAGAAGTCCTCTATTTTTTGTGCACAGCTTAGTTCTGTATAACTGACACATTGTTTGGGGAAAATACAAAAGAAAACTAAGTGCCTGAATTCTGTTGTTATCAACATCACTCAGATTTCTGTGTTTTTTCCCTTTCTTTTTCTTTTCTTTCTTAAGTTATGACTTGTGTTATAGCTCATTAGCTAAAGTCAACTATTCACTGCAATTACTTCACTAAGAAAACCCACACATTTGCTATTTTTTAAATTCTTATTATCTGTACAGAAGTGATTCGTCCGATCACTGAAAATATTTTAATTTCTCCATATAATCATAATAGATAAACAGTTCTGTTTTACCTTTTCTGACATACAAAGCTTTTGCTCAGGCTGGAAAGTAATTATCAGTGACGGATTTTTTTTTAAAGGTAATTTATTCTGCTAGCACTATTAAAAAAATTATTAATTGAATTCTTTGCATTCATGTGTTCCTCCTAAACTCAAAACAACCTGAAGTTATTACTGTTTAAAGCAGGTTTGCAGATTTCTGTAGACCTCTATTATCCTATTAAGCCTTCTACCAATAAATCATTTGTAGAAAAATGGGGATGGAGGGCAGGAGTAAAGATCAAAAAATAATAATGAGGGAGTAGGAAATTTAAGATTAATATGTCTCAGGATTTCTGCATCAGACAAGGTGTGGAGATGTCTACTCTGTTGTCATTATTTCAGCAACAGCTAGAGTGGAAGTCCTTGTTTTGGAGTAGGTATTTTGATCAATTTTCAGCAAACAATTGACTTAAGAGTGAGAGAATGCTCAGTTGCATTTTAGGAGCATTGTATCTCATTTTCACCATGAGAAAGGGACTATGTACAATAGGTACTTAAAATGACCTGCTAGATCTGCATAGTTCAAAAATGAAATTAAGCACATGTGGCACAGAAATACCACAGAGGAGAAACATAAATGGTTCAAGATTAAAAATGAAAATATTATTATTCCACTGAATGCACATTCTTACTCCAAAAATCTTGCATACTCCTCTGTAATCATAATATGAACCACCACTTTGTTAAAGTAATATTGTTTTCATGCCTTTGGGTCAGGTAGAGCTAATCGAATATGTCTGGTAAGGAAACAAAATGGGATGCAAATTTGTGTTTAAATGTGTAGGTATTATGCTTCTTTGTATAAAAAGTTAACGCACTTTTATTAAATAAAAATAGAGACAGGGGTTACAAAAAGCTCAAATCATACTTAAAAATGGGGAATAGAACATAGTTCATTCTCCAAAAAATGCTTTTATTACTGGATCAGAGCATTGATTGTCTTTATGACTGTTCATTCTTCCTCTGATTCCAGTTAATCCTCTAATATACCAAGCAAAGATGAACAACTGCCTTATCTCTTTTTAAAAATATATTATAGCTTAATGGTTTTATACTGACCTTACTGAGTCAAAAATGTGAATTTAATTCCAGCCAAGAACAGAAAAAATTTGGATGCAGGTATACAACTGCCTATCTAAATCTTCACTCTGCAGGATTTTTTTAATTTTTTTTTTTCTGAAACACATGATTCTTCCTCTGTATTCCTCAGCACTCTGGATTCTGCTTTTGTTCACGCATCTTGTTTCCTTTCTAAGTTTAAATTTTAGTTTTCTTCAGAAACTGTGGGAGTTGGGCTTTTAAGTGCAATTGTTGCATCAGCTGTGCACCAGTGTGTTACCCATGAAAAGGGTAAAGCTGCCATGAGAACCTTTAAAGAGCAATTATTGCTCATGGAATCATAGAATGGTTTGAGTTGGAAAAGACCTTAAACATCATCCAGTTCCAACTTTCTGCCAACTTTTCACCTTCTACAAGACCAGTTTGTTCAAAGTTCCACCCAACCTGGCCTTGAGCACTTCCAGGGGAGGGACATCCACTTCTAGAGCCTGCCCAAATCAATGTAATTTCAATGTTATTCCTTCTGTGGTATATAAGAAACAAACAAACAGATGGTAATTCTGCATACTTCACGAGTCTAATGGCAACTGTTATGATATTACAGCATGATATGATGTTACAACTCCATATTCTACTGGTAGAATTTTTCATTTCATCTTTACTAGCACTTTCTATATTTTGATATGTTAGACAGTGGTCTAAAGATCTAGACAAGTGAGAAAAAAGCCGCATATAATCTAATTTCTTCCTTTCCTTCAGATTTTTGCATAACTTCAGATGAGTATTATTATTTTTTTTTTAAATTTCTTATTGTTAATGAAGCCAGTTTTTGTCTCATTTTCTTGGAAATTTCTCTTATAACTTCAAACATAACATTTTCCTTAACCCTATTTTAGCTCTGAGTGGGTTTTGATGTTCAAGAAATTGTATTTTCCCACTTCATGACGTGTAAAAGTGAGCACATAATTGCACAATTATCTTGTATCATAATGCATATGCTGAAAGAAAGATATTAGTATCTGACACTAATAGAAATACTCTATGTTATCTTCTACAATACACAGAAGTTTTGACACTGAAATTTACTTGTTTGCTGCTGCTTTGTTTGGGTTTGGTGGGGTTTTTTTGCATATAGAATATGTTACTCTACCAAAAAAAAAAAAAAACCAGAGTAAAGGACCATTCTTAACTCTCTAAATTCATGCCATATATCTCCAGCCATTTCTAAATCAGTAGGAGTCTCAAATATGGAAAGTCCACAGCTTCTACTGAATTTTAAAATGTTAAATCAGTGCTATTTCCACATTGCTCTTGCCTGAAACATTTACAGTAACATGTTATTTTCTCTGCCAGAAATCAAATGTATTCCATACAGCATAATGAAGGACTATGTGTGTTGATTTCAAACTTAAAAGAAATTGTTCCATTTGACACTTTGAAATATTGTTTTGTATGTATGAACCAGCAGAATATGGTATGCATAAACACAACACTATCTTTGCCAAAAGATAATCACAAGCTTTGAAACACCACAGCAATAATTCTTTCCAGGATGCTGTGATTAGAGGCTTCCTAAGTATTTAATGAAAAGAAAAAAGATATTACAGTTTAGATGACAAATAACAATAGGTTCAATCTAGAACTGCCAAAAAGATATAACCTTTTCATTTCTCAATATGTATTTTAAATATTATGAAGTTGATATTTTATCAGCAATACCTGAAAAAACAAATACTGCTATTGTGCTTCTTTTGCAACTAACAATATGCTTTCATTAAAAACAAAACTTTTTTGTCTTTGGTTTAGAATTTTGTAGGGAGATACAGATCCAAACTCTGTTGCAAAGCTACAGTCCCACAGGCGGTCACCAGGTCACTATTACAGGTGGGAGGACAATTTCTTTCTGTGTGTTAGCAAAGCTGTATGGACTGGGGACTTTGACAAGTTACCCTTGTCTCTGTCCTTTCCTTTTTTAAATGAACTCTTGGAAATACTCAGTTTACGTATAGAAAGGACATGGAGACCATACAGGGCAGGGCTCTAAAGTGTCCTTTCACAAAATTAACATCAAGATTTTCACTTACAGACATTTTATTGATTTTTAGAGCTTATATGTTGGTGGAAGACATACACACAGAAAAACAAGTGCTTTTAAAATACTGCTGTTACTGACAGAAAAGAACAGCAATGTAGATAAATATTGATTTATTTCTGTTTTCTATCCAACTATAGTTAAGAAACTTCCCTGAATTCCCTGGCTCCAAAATTACATAATAGTAAAAATTATTAGTCATGACTTCTACAGAATTGACTACACTGTATGCATTTTTTGTAACCACTGTGGTTGCCATAACACATGCAATATTCACTAAAATGTCTTTATGCTTGGTAATGGATGATCCTTTCTGTTAAGAATATAAATTATATGTTAAAAGTACTTATTGTAAAATGGTTTTCTATAAGAAATTAGTTTCTTTCTAGTGTTATCAAACCTTTTTATGCTTCAAGCTTGTTCTGTCACACATGAAGTCCTGAAAATTGACAAACATTAAATCTACAATATGTATTAAATTGTTAAATATTCAGAAACAATTTACTGTTGCTATAACTGTACAAAATGACCCCATCTTTAGTAATAAGAAAAAGGTGCTACCATAATCTGCAGGTGGGCTGCAATAAATCAAAGGACTTAGGTTTTGTATAATTCAAACTGTAAATAAAAAAGGACGGTTGGTATGATTGCACTTTTGCTTCACAACATCAGGTGACTACGCAACAATTGTAGGAATAGTCCCCTCCTGAGAAAACTGAGCAAATGTTTATTTAAGGATGTGTGGTCTGTGACCATCTGCTTCAGTAAGATGGGCAGATCAAGGAACTTTTTTCAATAGGTTAATAACTGAAAGGGAAAGTAATAAATAAAATCACAAAGTCACAAACCATAATGGAAACTATTCAGCTGCCATTTGATGAAACATAGGCTTGGAGAATGCCAGCCTGAACTTTATAACTGATAAGAACCTGGGCTTCATGACAGATAAGAAGGCAGAAATAATATGAACAGGAGGATTCTGATATTTGAGGGAGCCTGTGGCACTAGACAAAACTTTTTGAGAAATGTTTAAAGTGCAGTAACTAGTGAGGAACAATAGAGAGAAGCAAATATTAAAGGAGATGAACATCTAAACAGTTACCAGTCTGCTCAATAGCTGCAGCCATCAAATCTTTCTGAATCCATTCTGAATTGTCTTTCTATGTTCACTTTTCAATCCATATGTGAGTACTGCAGCATCTTAGAGATTGAAACACTTGAGAAATACCAGCAACAGGAGTAAGGCCCTGGAGAAAGCCCATGCATTCATGGTGCCAGCAGCTGGAAGGGGTGAGGAGCTCAGAGTCAGCAGCTGAGAGGCACCTGGGTCACACAGTTCCACGTGTTTGCTGTGGAGCAGCTGGAGGTTTGCAGTGCCTGGTGCAAGTGCCAGAAATCGGAGTCAAACCTTCGGCCACAGAGCCCTTGTGCCCATGGTGCCAGGCAGCTGGAGCAAGTGAGGATCCAGCACCAGGGGGAGGAGTACAGATGGGACCCAGGCACTGCAGGCCAGCAGCCACAGGGGCCAGTGCCCACCCAGCTGCCTCTGTGTGTGGGTGGGTGTGGGCCAGAGGGCAAGTGGGTGGTCTCAGGGCTGTGCAGAGGATCCGTGCTAGTACTGGGGGGGAAAATGAGGGTGGAGACTAAGACAAGTGGGAGAGTTCATGTGTTTGCTAGACATCACCAAGCTAGACTAGCCAGTGGGTGGGAGATCAGTGGAGCAGGCTAGAGGGTCTGGGAAGCAATAAGGGTAGCAGTCAGACAGAGGATGGTGATGTTCGAGGGATCTGTGAATGTGTGTGCATGTGCATGTGTAAATCCAGAGCACAGGGGCATTTCTGTGAGCTTCAGACCTGACTGACTGAAGGACTGGAGCACAGAAATGGGCTGTGTAAGGCTGTGTGTTACATCAGTTCTGGAACTGACATAGCCCCAGTACACGTGGGTGCTGTCAAATGCCACTGTTACCTGGCAGTGAGGGACACAGCTCTGTCAGTTCCTCCGCTCATGGCTGGGAGGGACACAGCCTTGCTGCTGGCTGGACTGGTAAATGGGATTGCAGCACCTCTGCCCATCGTCCAGCCCTGGATAACCCCGAGCTTCAGGGTGCCCAGGCTGGGCAGGAGGAATCCCTTGGTCCTCTGCTGGTCCTTACAGCATCCCTCAGCAGCTTAACATCCATGGAAATGCAAATGATCTGTAAGCATAATAACAACTTTCTCATCAAAGCACCTCACCTGTCAATTTTGCAAGAAATTCCACTGTAAAAAAGGAGCAGAACCTGATCTAATACCACCATTTGCAAAAGCACTTACCAGATAAAATACTAATGTGTGCATGCAGTGGATTATTACAGACTTGAAGGTGTCAGATTGGTTACACCATATTTTGAAAATGCTGACTGGTTTTTTATACATATCTACAGCAATAGTCAGAAAAGTTTCTGTATCTGTTTGTCCACATGGACATCAAGGTAACTATATTTTCTTGGCCCTTGTTACATGCAAAATTGGAATTTAGTCTGACATTAATGAAAGCAGGTTTTTTTGCTTTATGAAGGAAGCCAGTTAATACAAATTATAGAATTGCAGAATGAAATAATTACATTTGGTTTCTTTGTCACTGAGAAAATTGATGAGGTTGACACTTAAAACTAGCTAAGAGTTAATTTTTAAAGGTAGCAAGTATAGGCCAGACAAATTATTTGTGTTTAAAATATAAATTATGGTCACTCAGTATATATACTCAGATTGCAAGAGTGGATGTGAAAATTAATGTACACCATGAAGAGGAAACTGTTTAATTTTTAAGGTAAACATACATAAGGGGTAGTGATGGATATATTCAATCTCATGACACAAAGCACCTTACTACTTTATGAGAAGCAAAATGCTGTACTGTTTTAAAGTACTGTTTTTAAGTACTTTTTTAAAATGGTTGAATATTGTACTACTGGAAATTTGATTAAACAAAGAAGACAGATACCAATTTATAGGTCTCTAGTCTACTGTACTAAGATCAATAAAATAGTAGTGATATACCAATAAATGATTTAAACATCCTGAGAGCAGGGGTTTTTTGGGGCTTGAGCCAAGCAATACGAGATTCACACTATCACAGAAATAAGAGTAATGATCTCAATTGAGATATTAAAAGCATAGCTCTCTGTATTTCTGTATCATGACACCCAGGTGTGGACTTTATTAAAATGCTAACTATACCCTGAAGTAGCTCCACAATATAATGTAGTATTAGGTTTCTTCTGTGTGTGGAATCAGAAGACAGATAGAGAGACTTTTAAATGCATTTGTATAAAAGTGCTTTTTTTATAACTCAGAATTAAAGTGTAACACTGTGGACCTTCTTTGCACACCATTTTTCAAAAAAAAAATAAGAGTTGGATTGAGCAAAATCTGCCATGCCTTTATAAAAATTAAAATATATTAAATCAATAAAGAAGAAATGCTATAAACAGTTTTAATGCTCTTTGGAGGTGGGCATACTAATGGGAAACAGCCTAGGTAATGTGAAGCATGTATATGGTTTATAACAATGACTATATGCACTGTAACAAGCTGCAATATCTAAAATTTCTCATAAATGCTTTGCATCTGTAACTGTGCATCAGAAAATGAAAAATGAAACATAGACTACTACTTCCAATGGGCAACTAGACATTTCAAATAGAGTAGGGAGCCTTGTGGCTCTTTGATATTGCTAGTGTTTGAGGGGTTTTCACTGCTTATGAAATTTATTTTCTTCAAGTAAATATATTTTCCTCCAATTGCTGAGTCTTCACTTAATTTATTCATACTGTAATAAACATACCTGATGTGCAATTATATTTTTATATGCCTTCACAGTGTTAGTCAAAATAACAGTTGCTGTGTCATAGATCTCTCTGATATAGGTGAAAGAGGAGAGAAGAAAAACCTTGGATACAAAAAATCAATAAATGATTTGCAGTACTGACAGCTAGGTGACTCATGAGGGTCAAGAACAAAAAGAAAGGTTTTACTGCAGGCATTCTAGTTTGTAATCACTTAGTGACACTTTTTTTAAGCTGTCCTTTTGCCTAAGGTATAGCTAGAGCATGGACAGTTGTCATCACATTGTATGTTTTTTCTGACTATTAGAACAGTATATATGAAGCAGAAAAGGAAAATTCACTGTACCACACTTTGAGGTCACTTGTGAGAGATTAACAGGTTTTCACTGTTTGATGATCACTTTGGAGAGAAACCAAAAATGAAACCCCAACCAAAAAGAGATAAAATCCTATTTTCTTTAATTTATGACATGCAGTAGATAATTATATATTGCAAACTTTAATTAAGTCTTCTTGCTGTTACAAAAAAAAAAAGTAGAAAATTATGTTCTAGTAATTTTTTGTGCTATCTAGAAGTGAGTATAACTTGAAGTTTAAGGCATGTTCAGAAGAACTCTCAGCTGTTTTAATGGTACTGTGCTGCTTGATTTTCCACCCAATCCATTCTGTGGGAGTTGTGTTACTACTTCAAACACAAATCAGACGGGTCAGGAGTTCATGTTTCTGAATATATTTCAGTCTCATATATAATACTGACATTTGTGATTTTTAAGGTGGAACTAGGCAGAGGAGAAGAAAAAATACATCAAGATTAGGTCATGTTTAATATGGCGAACTGACCTCTGTCATATCCAAGGAAAACTGTTACAAAACCAATATCATAGAAATATTTAAAATCAAAATATAAAGGATCATATTTGGTGCTTTATTTGGGGTTCTTGTGGTTTTGGTTTTGTTCTTTTTTTGTGTATGGTGTTAATTAAATTTTCTGTATTGGTTGTTTATGAACACTCGGAGAAATATATTTTTTTTAAAAAATGTCTACTTTACTTTTTAATTTCCTCAGAATATAACAGTAAACCAATTACTGTCATCTAGCATTGTCAACAAGAAAAAAAACCATGAGTACTCTGTCACCAGAAACTTTTTTGATAGTAATGCAAAAAAAAAGAAAAATCAAAAAAACAGAAGAAAAAAATTTCTTTGTATTGCCAAACTCAACAGATGCATGTGCTTTACATCCTTTTAAAAGTATGCTATGTTTATGCTTTCTTTGCATTTTCAGTCTTCTGTATCAATGTTAAGTAATGAAGGGACTACAGGGCTTGATGTTATGTTGCTACTTATCCTTTTACTGTAAGATCAGAAGAGAGGGAGTTCCTGCTTTCTATACAGAACTCAGATAGGTAGGAAACCTTACACAGAGCTTTGAGCTCACCTTGAACCCAAGGCTCTTATTCAGACAAGTAGACAGACAGACAGACAGACAGACAGATAGATAGATAGATAGATAGATAGATAGATAGATAGATATTGTGTCCTTATGATTCAGCTCCTTCTGATGCTCCCAAAATTTAAATATATCACTACGTTGTCTAATGTGGGTTTAGGATTCTCTATCCATTAATATGGGCATCCATTTTATGCATCATATTCAATTAAATTTTAAGAGTTACTTCTATGTATGTTCAAAAAAATTTTAACCTGGAATTTCTGATTTGGTTCTAATTTGTTGATTACTTACTGGTCTGTGGATGGTGAGGACAGGTATCCTTCATATTTATAAAGCTTCTGAAAATAAATACCACTGCCTTCATACTCCATTTATAGAGGCAAAGTTGACAGCAGTTTCATGATTTTCTAAAGAGGCCAAGGTCATTGACCATGTGGGGAGTAGAAATCAGATTTCATATGGTATTCACAGAATGGCTTCTAGTTAGATATGCCAGGCAAAAAGGGTAATTCCCACCCCAATGATTGTATGGCAAACTTTAATATTCTGCAGAACCAAAACTAGACATACAATTTTTAGAAATTATTTAGAAATAACTGTTCTCAAACCCATTTTTTAAATATCATTATTTGGAGCAATGAAACTTTTTCAATTAAATGTAAGACTGGTAATTTACAAGATCTAGGTACTAAGAAGGAAGCATTTTAGCTCTATTTCATAGAGTTAAAAGCATAGGACACCTGGATATTTTAATCATAATTTTTAGTGTGTTGCTAGCTAAACAGTGATAAAGCTTTTACCTTGATTAAAGCCTGTCTAGGCTCAAATTTTACATTGCACTATAGAAAGAGAAAAATCACGGACCATGAAATCATGGTTTGGAATAAGATACAGCCAAAAAATTCAAGAAAATGATCCAAATTTTGTCACTGAAACAGTGATTTCTCTGCCAATCTAAAGAAAAATTGTTTTCATTCCCAGATTGGGATTTTATTGTGATCTTTACTTGCTGAGTCAGTCAAGGGAATAAAATTCTTGAGACACTGTTGTCTACTCTCTCTGTAAACTATAGGATAGTCTATTTAATCTAAAATCTGTAATGCTTCATAGGGATAAGAAAAGAAAGAAATAAAAGCTGGCAATTTCAAGTTAGTTCTGCAGGAGAAGAAGGAAAAAGTAATCCTGACTCCTACAAGAACCAAGCTGAAACCATGAAACACAGGATTGGGTTATACCATGGGTATGCTATGTTTACTGACAGCACAAGTGATCAAATATTCCCTGGGGGCCATGCAGAGAAACACAGGGGGACACAAATCCATTCACAGTGGTAGATGATAGCAAGGTCTATCAGGAATACAAAAAACTATTCCTACCCCAACATAGTACAAATATTTTAACTCAAAACTGGAGTCCTGTCTTTCTTGGGTGGGAAAAAATGTATAAATACAATTTTAAATAATTCATAGTGCCTTTCCATGCACTTCAGTGAGAGGCAGTATGATTATACTTTGAGAACAGAGTTATGACTCTAGGAAGGATATGGGTATGGCAGTGAATCCAATGACCACACAGTTTGTGTTACTAACTTTTTCTTCTCAATATTTTATATCCTTTAGTGTGTAATTTTCAAACTTTCAATAAATATTTTCTTTATTTATTTAGATCGTAACAGGAAGTATTAAAGAGTATTTAACCAAAAATCTGTCACTTAAGGATCCCCAGCAGAAATGTCTCTGCTTATTATTACCTCATCTGTTACAATTATGTTTGGAGATATATCAGTGAGACAATTTTCAGTTCCCCTGATGTGTTACTGATTAATCCCTAATGAAATCTTAGTAAAAATGTTATGTCAAATTAAAATGCCTTGGAGGAGAAGGTGTCTCAAAGCAATAGAATTACATTTATGAATGTGTAATTTTCCAAAAAAAAAATCTTACCAAAAAAATTGAGACCTTCTTTTCATGAAACTATACTGGCTTTAAATCTTTATTAGTACAGTGCAAAAATAACCATTTGGCTATTTTACATAGAAGTAACACCAAACTGCTGTCTTCTGATTTATCCTCTTTTATCTTTTTACAGGATTAAGCATATATTACTAGGCTTTTATACCTTAGCATTGTTCTGGTTTGCTAAGACTTGTTAAAAGTGAGTTGCACAAAGAGCTCCCAAGGTAATTGCCTTATGATTCTTGACTAAAGTATCAGGGATTTTTGACTTAATGGGATGAAATCTTAATACTGCATCACTTCTTCCTTATTTGCATAAGTATATTGTATAAATACATCCTTTTCATTTTTTCTGAAAACAGAAATCAGCATTCAACTTGTGGGCTTTTCCCATACTGTTTTTCCAGTGACTAAAAACTTTTATTCTGCCAGTGAAAAACTTTCAGTGCTGTATTTGCCATTTTATTACTAACAGAAACAGAAAGGAGAAAATGGGTAAAAGGGAAAATCAGGGGAGCTACTGCTTTGAATTTTAATGTAACTAATACCACTTCTAAGTCTTGAGGAATTGTAGTCATAAGTTGGAGGCTGAAAATGTAGTTCAATAATCACAGCCATCATGACTTTAAGAAAGGTAGGTTTGGTCTTTTCTGGTTTCCTAGAACAGACATCAACACTGAGGAGGCTTTATAGTAATAATTAGAACTAGGTAAACTTCTTTCACCTAAGGTATCCCATACATACTTCTGTTAAGGATTCTCTTAGCAAGAACTTAGTCTTTTTAAGATTCTAGTTACCCTGACAAGTATACCTAGCAAATGGAAAATGAAAGGCATCTCTAAGGAATGAATCACAGGACCTGAACCCATTTCTGGTGGTGCCAACCTTATTCTGTATAATATTGCATGATGCTAACACAGGTGACCCAAGTGCCAAAAATTATGTGGGAAAACATCTAAGAAACACATTAAAAGACATCTATACCAAATAGGTATTGTGCAATGTATGTTAGTGCAGACCTTTTAAATATCACAAATAAACATAACTGAAAAAAAAATTTGTTTGGTATATTTTTAATTTAAACACTTAAAATAAATATGTATTGCTATATAAAAAAATATTGCTACATAATACTGAGAGCTTGATATGATGCCTTAAATCAATGAGGTTTATGTTTTGCAGCATGAAGACGCTCAGTCATTCAGGCACCTTTCCAAGCATATTTGGTAGTATAATTTTCTGTTCCTGGAGGACTTTAGGGCCTTCAAGAGGTGTCCTTCAATGGTTTTATGCCATCTGTTGCATATTGGGTTTTTGCCTAGATACTTCTTGATATTTATTTGTTGTTTGAAATCACTTTTTATGTATGTAATGATTTTATTCTCTAAAACCAGAATTCTTGTATAAAATGTGTGAAAAACTAAATAGAAACAAAATGGTAAGAAGTAGAACTTTGTACCAGGAGCAGAAGGTAAAGATGAAAAATAAATGTGGAGAGTATATATAAACATATATATGGTTTTATAACATTTTAAAAAATCAGATTCAGACTCATTTTATAATTGCAACAGTATTAATTATTTTGTACTCCCAAGGGTTATCAGAAGTTTTTGTCATGGGGCTCACATTGTATTTTACTTTTGTACGTATCTATATATACAGGTAATAATGCTTATTCATTTGCAATCCAACCTACTTCAAAACATTAGGAAAATCAGTGGTATTTAGGCAAACAGGTTCAGATTTAGTTTGATTAACAGAGGAAACAGCAGATGTAGTAACTGAGGAATGATCTTTTTTGTTGCCTTCTTTTTGCTTCCTGTTGAAGAAAAGGTTTCAAGCGTAGAAGGAAAATTAGGGGCTTGGACTTCAAAAGCTAAAGGGTGTTTAGATTGTGATAGATAAATAAGGGCTTTTAATAAAAATTCTAGACCTTATGTCTTAACTCAGTTCTGTAGTAAGAATTTAAGAAAAAAAAGTAAAATTCAGATTTAAATGACTGTCAATAAATTAAATAGTGTATTTATTACCTGTTCTTAATTTCCTATTTTGTTTCTTAATTTCCTATTTTGTTCAAAGAATGTTATGATATCTGAGTGCATTGAGTTACATAAATCACAGATATCATGATTTCACCTATATCAAAGTATAACACACTTCTTTCTGCAGGGCATGGTCACTCTTCTATCAATACAAATCATACTCTGCTTTCTGAGTTCCAGGGCCAAATCTTGAGTACTTTATAAATTTCACTAAATATGACTTGTGCAAAGCTCTATAATAGAGATGTCAACTTGATAAAAATTTTAACACCACTAGCCATAATAACATTATCTTGCTGCACCAGCAAAAAAGCTTAAATGAAGAATAGACAGAAAAGTCTTTTATGTATGAATTTTCTTACCTAATGGTGATTGGATAGATTACCAGGTCAATCTGGTAGACAGGTGCCAGATAATAATTCAAATTGTCTACCTGCTTTATAGAGATCCATACCATAATTATTAACTACCACATATATTTATAAAAATCACTAATTGACTTCAACTCCGCAATGTGGAAAATAAGACAGAGTCAGATTGCTTAGTGCATTTTGTGCATTTTTGGATGCTGAAATGAGAAAATCAAATCTGTGAAATTGTGTTCCCAGCTATGGCCTCTGTGCAGTGGTGAGCAGACTGTAGTGTCCAGTAGTGTTGCACTGAACCCTAGACCCATCTGAAATCTTGCTGGCCACTGTCTGTTATGTTAGAAAACATAACACTGGGATGCAGATATTTGGTGGTAGAGTCAAATTCTTTGTACATCCCAAGAACATGGAGTAGAAAGAGATGAAAAGCCCACTAACATATCCTTAACAGTGAATATTCAAGTGACGAAAGCCTGAATGAAATCACATAAGGATTTTGAGATCAGTGACTTTATGTAAAGATGATGTAACTTCATCAAAAAATGGGATGAAAAAAATATTTTTAAAAAATTAAATATGTTTCATTACGTAAAATATAATCATTTTTGCAGTGCAATAGGGCTTAGATTAATTTATACAGAAAGCCAATGTCATTCATTCTTCATGTGATTGAAATCATAATTTCTGCCATGATGATAAAAGGATTTTTAGGAGCTACTTCACAATAGCTGTGTATAACTTATAAAGAAATTTTACAGAGTATCCTTAGAGTTAGTTACTCTGTTAATCTTAGAATGGATTAATATTCCATTTTCTGAATCACACTTAAAAATTAGAAGCTTCATACCATTCTATGAGACTGCTAGGTTCAACTGTTAGATGCTTTATCAAAAATAATCACCCTACTTTATTTTATTTTAAATGCAATACAGCACATTCAAAATATATTTGTTTTAGTGTCATCAGATGGAAGAATAGAAGTGACTACAGGACTTATGGGATCAGTTCTGCTTTCCTTACTCAGACAGAATTTGCACTGCTTTTCAAAGGACTGTGAAAGTTAGACAGTAGGTTTAGGCTGAGCAGCAATGTGTCAGATAGTCTGGCATACCAGGAAAGTTAGACAGATTTTTTCAGTCATTCCCAGGAGGAGGTCATACGCCCATTTATCTGCACTGACAAAAACCCTTACACAGTTAGTTTTCTGTGATGGCGCTGATGGTTTACATCTTTCCTTCTTTGGAGTTCCCACCTAGATGCTACTCCAATTTGTATATAAATCCCAGCTGAAATACCTATTATTATTCTTATAAAGACATACAGCAATTTAAAAAACCCTTTATAAATAAATAAATAAATAAATATTTGAAGAGCTTTTCCTATTGGCTCTTTCATAAAATGTCATTAATCCTTTAGTACATACTGAACTTCATGCAAATAGTTCCGGCAGGTAGAGAGATATCCATGAAAATCAATCCTAATATACCTTCTCCAGGTGGATTTCCCAGTACCTCACTTAATTAAAAATGTTCTCCTAAGTGAATCTAATTCTATTAGTGCATATAAAATTTCCTGCTTAGAGAGCATTAGGTGATTCTGATGTTTAAGCAATCAATGAGCAAGGTGGAGGAAAGTGGGTTTGTGTTGGTTCCTTTATCATAATGCTTCAGGACACATATCTGCAAGTTTCTGCAGGACTTCACTTGCTGTTTTCCAAGGATAACTGTGTTGTTGGTGAAAGCTAGTAAATTGGTCTAATATTTTGTTTGTAGAATCCAGTCTAGTACCTGCTAATATTTGTACTAGTAAAACTGAAGGCATATGCACATTATAAGGGTCTTTTGTAGAATGAATACTGAAATCAAAATAATATTTTTTATTTCAATTATATACCTAGAAAACAGAAAACTCATAACCAATCTCCAAGGTGGAAATTACTGATATTTAAATTCATTAATAGATTACACCTATTTAGCAAAAAAACCTCTTACACTACTAAATTACTGTAAGAACGTCAAGTTTCTAATTGCAAATCAGAAGATGCAAGCAGAACATATGTTGTGATTTTTTCCAATGAGATTTCAAAGACATTTTTGGTATGAGACCCGTGCAACCTTCACCAGATCTTTTCCTGCAGTATCAGCAACATATCTGAACTTCAAAAAGGGAATTTTATTTATCCTCATTCTGTGGCAACAGTAGATCTTTACTGATATTTAGAAACTGGATTATATAATTTCTATTCATATTGCAAAACCCCTGCAGTTCAGTATATTTTTTAGAACCATATGCATGTGTATGAAAATGGCATCATATAGTCAAAAATGTATGAGTTTTTCCAGCAGTTATGCAGATCTAAAGTACTCCAGTTTTTGTATGCTATGTGTCATAGAAACATGGTTGTCATAAAATGCTTTGTAATACAAGTTCTTAATCTCTTACCTGGTCTAGCTCATAAAATAATATGCAGAAAGTGTCAAGCTTGCACTTGAAAAGCTTATTTGAAAAACAATTGTAATTAGTACCTTGTATTAATTAATGAACAACACTTCAAATTGGTATCCAGAGTGGTCTGAGGACAAGTAGTTAAAATATACATATTAGAACAGACAGAACATGGGGAATACATTAACTTTAGAGAAGCTATTAATGCTTTGTTGTTGAAGATAAAATAAAAAATTAACCTGTTAATATTATACATATGAAATCAAAACTTATAATGTTCTTCATATTTAAATGTAAGAGATTCATCCTCCTTGGGATTAGAAGATCCAAAGCAAAAAAAAAAGGAAAAAAAAATTAAACACTTGGGGCAAAATATTTATTTCACACTTTCAAAGATTCTCAGACTTCAAAAAGAGAAACAGGAGAGTGAAGAAGCCGTTATACAAGACAAGGAGGAACTAAATTCAGTTGTAAAAGTATGTTACCCCTACCAATTTAAACAATTACAGGTGGATAACCTGGAAGTTCAGTAGGAAAACCAAAATTATTTTTAGATGGCATAAAAGGGCAAAGATGATGAACAGAAAGTAGAAATACCTAGGTATATGGAAAACACAAATCAAATCTCCTTGAAAATAATGTCTATTTCTTTTTATTCTGTCTTTTTTTAATAGCTGCAATATTCCAGAGTGATAAATTCTCTTTTCCTATTCATGGGACCTCTGTTCTGTTTTAAAGAATTCATTTGCTGCGATGAAATCCACTGTTGCACAGGTAGTATTTTGGGGCTTTATAATTGTGGAATGTGTGGAATGAAATTCTAGTTCCTCTAAGGAGAGTGGAAGAACTCTCTTCTGATGAGTTTAATTGCAGACTTCGACTTTTGAGTGTAGACTCTCAATTTAATTCCCTCTCTTTCTAATGATATTCTTTGAAAAGGGATCAATACAAAATTGTCCTTATCACAGGAACAAGGAGTGGTTGGTTCTAGAAACAGATGCCTCACAACTTCGCATGCAGGATGAAGTTCTTCCTTCTTTCCCTTTGTCTTTAAAAAAGAAAAAAAGTTCCCTTTGTAGAAGAGACTTGCTGTTCTTGCTTTGCAGACACGTTCTGTCCTCCTCAAGGTGAATACTTTCCAAGCCTTTTGTAGAAGATATATCTGAAGGATTTAGAACATTCTCATTAGAACCTAAAAAGTTTATCAGTGAGTCATAGGGCTTATTGTCTTGTCTCAGAGGTAAAAATGCAAAAAATGCATTTTAAAATGTTTCTTGTTTGCGTGGTTTTTAGAGACTGGAATTTAAAAATTGAATACTGCTATATAGCGGGGTTTGCACAGAATATCATGATAGGGTTATTCTGTATAAAGCAATTATCAGAATTAAGCTCCAATATGGAATAAATTTTCTGAAGCAGACCCCACTATGGCTGACTATTTGGACTCATTTGTTGTGTTAGGTAATGTAACATATAGCAGCATTGTACAGGTCTGATAGCTCATCATTAGGGTTAATTGAATACAAAATGCTTTTTGTCAAGTCTGGAGTCAAGTATTTGCAGTGTGGCAAAACTGAAAACCCATATACCTTTATTATACTGGCACAGCCTTAGGAGATGGGTGTTTGTAATGCTGTTGTAAATATATGAGGTTATAATAAACATAATTACCAGGAGAATCAATGCAAATGGAAGCTGGTTATAGAGCCATCAAAAGAACATACCATAACTGTTAAATTAATTAGTATAATTATTTCTAGAGTAGGAGGTGTAATAAACCTGTGCACCTTTTTCCATCCTCCAGTCTCAAATAACAAGCTGTAAACAGCTACTTGAGATTTCTACATATTACCATTTTAAAAGATCCTTTTTATTTTTTAGCCATTGTTTTACATAGAAAATAGAAAAAAAAAATTGGCACTTTTCAAAACATATTAGTACTATATACTAATATACTCTCTATATTAAAATGTATTCTATACATATTCTATATTTTATTTGTATTCTTTATATATGTTTAAATAATATCTGGAAAACACTTTCATCTCTCACAGACACTACCTACTAGTAAGTGCAATAGGCAGCTACATTAAAAAAAGTCATAGAATAGTTTAGTTTGGGAGGGACCTTAAAGAACATTTAGTTACAACCCCTGCTGCCTTGGGTAGTAACATCTTTCACTGGATCAGGCTGCTACACAACCTTTTAAAAAAATCCTTCTCCAGCTCTCTTGTAGCCCCCTTTAGGTACTGGCAGGCTCCTTTAGGCTCTCACTGGAGCTGTTTCTGTGTTTTAAACACCTTTTACATCAAAGTGAAAATTGTTGTTTAACTCTGGTGCTCCTAGGAAATCCATGCTATGAATTTTTGTGGATCATATTTTTCCAGTTAGAAAAAAATGGTGTCCACATTTACTTTTCTGCACCCTAGCAGATGTTTTAAACATGCCTCTCATTATTTTTATGACACATATTCCCAAATCCTGTTTTCTTGGACAAGTTGATGAGGAATAAACTACCCCAAAGGCTGTGCATGAGACAGCCACTGACTTCCTCTATAGCCTGATGCAATAGATTTCAATTAACCTAACCCTTACCCTAAGCTCCTCAGGTATCTGCCCTCAATGCACTCAATCCCTTATGTCTGCTCAAACTCTTTTTCCCTCATTTAAACACTGAAGACCTTTCTTGTTATTGTTGCTGTTATTAATTAGACAACCATCTGTGGTTTCTTAAATCTTTTACTAAACTTATTTTATTTGAACCAATGAAGCACAATTCTCCTTCTATTCAATTAGTTGTTTTTAATTGATCTAACTAAAGCAAGTTCCTAACCAGTTAGCTAATTTCTTCAATTAATGAAACCAGCTGTCTCACAGTCATGTTATTGATCATTTTCAGGCCTAAGCATCTGTTATTCCAGGCATTTTAATGGTCATTTCCAATTGCCTCAGATATGATTATACACAATCATTGCACTGTCTTTTAACTAATTTAACGAATCCCAGGCATTTTCACTTCTTTTATTAGTCTAAGACTCCAGCCTCTTATTCTTTAAAATTAAGTGTCCTCCCATGGCTAGGAAATATAAAAGTACCTATTCTCATTTCTCATGTATTTTTTTCAAAACACATTGCTGAACTAATGCCTAGAAAATCCTTTCCTTAGTAGGGAGCTACTGCACTTGTGTTAAACCAATGCTTCACTCTTTCTGCCTTCCAACCTTTACAGCTTTACTTATTAAACTATGATATTTTTAGGATACACACTCTCCCGGTAATAAATTTTGCAAATAACAATTGTTCTTTGATTGCTACTAGTGTCCAAAATATTCTGGTGAATAATGTTCTACTATCTGGAACATCCATGAATTTAGGAGACAAGAATACAGACACCTTCTGCTCATGAAGCTCAATTATTCTGATCACTGGTCCATAAAAGAGGATAGAAAAAGTAAGTTTATATTTAATAACTTTCAGCAGTTTGAGACCAAGGCTACCTAACTGTAAATCTCCTTTAGTCAGTGTTCACTTATCCAAAGAATAAAAAGAAGAAAAAGGAACTGTAAGAGCAGATTAAGTTATTACAAATGCTTAACCTCACCTGCAAAGTCAAAAGGATAAAACAGAGGAATGGACTGCTGTGTGAATATGGTATCTTGCACAGAGTTATTTTTCAGGATAGTTATATCAAGAACATTGTGGGCCTGGATCTTGCGTCTATTTTTTTTTTTTTAAATTAGAATTCAGGATTAATCGAGGATTAAAGTTGCCACTACTTTTTAGAATAATGTAAAGCCAAAATCTTCTTTCAGCAGCCACTTGAGTATTGAAAGCAAAGATTAAACTCAGACTCTACATGTTACTTAAGAACACATAGCATTTTAATTACCTGAATAATCCTTGTAAACTGCATAGGACTGCAAAGGTAGTAGAGATAAACACATTTACTGTCTACCATTTAAATCAGAACTTAAGAGAGCAGTGTCCCAAGAACATAGTGGAGTACTTTACTTTATTTAACCAGCTACTGGTTATCCAGACTTTTCAAAATCAATTGTTGGATTATTTTGATATGGTGGCCGAATATATGGTTATCTGGCTTTTTTGATGCATATAAAGTATTTTAGATGACAGAGGATATAATAGAAGCCAAAACAGCCAAAACAATTTTTCTCTCATTAAAAAATATGCAACGAAGCTGCATTTGTTGTAATGCTACTAGTGCTGGAAGAATTACACTGCTAATGCCTTATTCCTATCAAAGAAACAAAGCAGACAGTTTGAAGAATCAAAATTATCTATATTTTCTTCCAAAACAAAAGTGCAAAATTCTCTATGTAATAGCAACTGGGTAGTGCTTAGTGCTGCAGACAGTGTAATATGCTAGATGATGCCTTTTTTCATCCTATTTAATCGTCCAACAATTGTGATAATCCAGCAAGGTGCTGAGTACTCTTTGGCATGTGCTGAGTGCTCCAAGCATTATTACAGTACAAATTGGTCCTTTCTTCCACAGCACTTTGCAGATTTGAGCTTTTCTACTTATGGACATGCCAAGGCACATCACTGACACTGCACTCTTCATTACAGCCTTTAGAGGAGTCACTGCAGACACTGCTCTCCTGCAAGACAGTAGAATGGCCAATGAACTCAGCTTCAGGAACAGCATGAAACTACCATCCATTTACAGTAACTTTTCCACAAAACCAAGGACGCACTAGAGACATTTGCTAATGCATTCTTTCTCATAAGATGAATGCGAAAAGAGGAAAAATAAGCAAAAATAATAATTGAGCTTAGTTTTTAAATTTTCACTTTTCCTTCCTTTCATTCTTCCTTTTATGGCTTCCAATTTTTCATCAATTTGAACATAAATTTTAACTCTGAACAAATGGAAAGTCTTAAATACTTAAAAAACCCCAAATCCTTCCATTCTCTGAGCATATGCTAAAAAGTATTCACCTGTGTATGAAAGGCAGCACTGTGCTATTGGATCTCAAAGGTTAAACTAATACACATTCAACTGAAATAAAAAATGGAAAGTGATAAAAAAAAATGTTTAGTATTCTTCTTATGAACTGCAATTTCAAGTGAGAAGTGTCAAGGGTCAAACTGATCTGATCTAAGGATTTGTCAGAAAGCCTCTGTATATAAGAAATTGTGGAGACTTCAGCAAAATTCTGTTGTTCGATCACTTTTGCCAATGCCCCTTGCTGATGCTCTAATACGTGGCTGATTGCAATGTAATATCCCCTAAGTATAAGCCAATATTCTTCTTCCTGTTCCATAATTGCAGTTGACCCTATTAAAAAGGTGTTAATGATTAATTCTATTAGCATTCCTTGGTGTTAAAGAGGACTAGCATGATCCTTTCAACTGAATATGTCAGTAGCATGCAGGCTTCCATCCTACACTTCATGAGGTAAGACATTAAAATGCAGGTGAAGACTAAGCCAGACTGATTTAATGCATTGATTAATAGAATATACAATAGTTTTACAATAGAATTATACATATATTGTACAATAGAATTATACAATAATTTTTAATGTAAACATGCAATAATATTGAGTATTCATACATTAAATTTCACAGCTATATTCAATAAAGGGAATAGCTGAATATTTTTCAGATGTGTCATATCAGTGTAGCTAAAAAATATGTAAATATTTTAGTGTTTAGTGTCACCATTTGCAACATGTATCTATTTCTGTTTCTCACTATAGCCTTTACATAGTCTCCTTCAGTGAATCCAAAGCTGAGTGAAGCAAAAGATCTTTGTCTTACAAATTTTAAATTCCTGGTGTATGGGTCACTCCTGTTGACGGAAGTTATTTTTCTACTCTTTAGGTCACTTGTCTGCCATCCCAAATCAGCCAACAGCATTGCCTTGGGTAGAAAGCTCTTTGATATTCGATGATGTACAACAGCAAACACAATGGTAGAAAGGAAATTTGTTAAAACCTTGTGGTTAACCTCTCCTGTTAGCTACAATAGTGTAAAGCCTTTATGGCCACAGGAATTGCACAGCCTTTGCTGACACTGAAACAAGCAATGGTTATTGCTGGAGGCATCTGACCTAACAAAGCTTCTTTGGGAGTAACAGAACAGCTAAGATCCTGAACAAAAAAAATGTGTTTTCATATTGCTTTATGGAGGATATTTTATCCAATAGTCTTAGCAGCCTGTGAGAATATTCTGTCTATCCGTTTTTATTTCTTGCACCAGTTTCGATATTGTCAAACACAAATAATTTCATGCCTCAGTGTTTGAAAACATTTTGTGTTGGATCCCATTCAATAAATCTTAACTAGAAAACCAACAACAAATGCTAAATTTTTCCCCAAAACTGGCAAAAAAATCAAAACACTGGTATTCTTTTCAATGAAATGGTAGAATTGTGTAGAAGAATAATATTTTTTTTGTGTTAGTTGCTGGTACTTGAAGTTTCAGAGTATTAGAAAAAGAACCATATATGCTAAAATTAAACAGACTTTTTTCTTCACAACAAAGTCTCTAAAATTTACAGTGAAACAACTGAAAAATAGAAAAGTTAATAGAAAGTTAATAGAAAGTTGACTCATAACTGCTGTGTATTTCTCAAAACTAATTGTGCACACAATATAACAAAGTAATTGCATACTTACAAAAAATCAAATTTTAATTTATATTTTTTAATAAACTCCATTATACCATTTGTAAATTGCTTTGTGTTTCTACTGACAAATTTTCCAATTATTTGTTTGCTGTATAATGTTCAGAGAATAAACTTAAAATTCTGAATATCAAAATAGTGGAATAAGTTGTATGTCATGTTATATTGGAAAGGGAACAAGGTATGTCCTTTATGTGGTCTGAGATACTATATGAGAGTGATGTTTATTGTTTCTCAAAACAAAATGCTAAGAAAGAAGAGTCTGTATTTAATTAAAAAAAAATCCAAACAACTATTAGTGGTTAGTCTAGTGACTATTTTTTTCAGATTATTCACCCAAACACACAGGAAAGCTCTTCATAGCATGACAGTCACTAGTTTCTTATATCGACAGAGAACAAGAACATTTTTACAAGCTTCTGAGTTTTCATTCTTTTTTGCTTGTCCCTTTTCTTATTTTTACCATTTATTTTAGAAGTCAATAAATCGTGTTGTCCTAGAAAACATATGGTTTTTATTTATACCTCACCTCTTGTCTGCCTGACTGTAACATAAGGACATTTATACTCTGTTCTGGCAAAGCTTGGAGAAATACTACAAGCAGCCCTCATTCATTTTGGGGTGAAAAAACCCATGGATGCTGGCATGAAAACACAGCTGTAAGACTTCCAAACCTGTTTCTTTCTGCTTGTTCGGATCTTTGATAACTTTGCATCCATCACTAAGATTACAGAAGATTATGGCAAAGGATTTCAGAACATTTTCAAGAAAAAAGAAGAGTGCTTGTTTTCTCAATTGGAAAATTGACACACAAAACTATTATTTTTTCCTATTTTATGTTAATTCCAATAAATCTATTCCTGAACAACCCAATGGGAAGTGCATTAATGAATAAATGTGTAGAGCAGTTTTTCATCTAAATATCTTAGATATTTATCTCATGGTATAACCAATTTCATGTTGTTTTCAGCTTTGAGTTACTAATATGAAGACTAATGTTAAATATGTGATTTTTCTGAAGGATTTATCCTTCATATAACACATATGAGGTGTTTTGATGAATTTTAGGAAGGGAATTTCCATAAGTCTTTTGTCTTTATACAATGTTATAACTAGATATGCTTATCCAAATTATCATTTCCACATGCAAATTCTGATGGACATGTGATCCCTGCTGTGGCTGTGATTCATGGGTTTTAACTTGTAAAGTTGTCATTGGATCTAGTAATGGCATACTTTGAGTTTCTGGCACTAAATGTATTGCAGGCTGGGATTTTGGTCTATTCTCTTCACTTTTTAATGACTGGTTGAAGCTTTGTGAATAAATCTAAGTACAACATAAAGAAAATTATGTACTGATGATTTTTAATTAAGAAGAAAACCAGTAATTTAAACTACATGCATGTGTTGAAAGTTAGGTATCTTAACCTGTTTCCATAGGAAATTTAGTAATTAACTCTTCAAGTATTAGAACTGATGAAAGAAGTAGAAGGACCTCAGGGGTCTAGTGCTAATCCTGTAATCTTGACAATGTCTACTGCCTTTAAAAATGCCTAACTGTGGAATTGTGAAAACTGCACAGCATTGGGGATATTTTACATAGTCAAGGTGCTAAAAGAGTCTCTTTCTGTATTTGCACAGCACTGGTTTCACACTGGCAATAATAGGAGACTCCTGTTTGTCTAAAAATAAATAGTGTTCTCTGTGTAGAAAGAAATCCCATTAGGACAAAAGTTCAAGTAGCCATTTCCTGAAATTGCTTGATACATGCTTTTTAGATAGACACATAAGGTGAGCATGGTCATTTGTTTTTTGGAGTGTTTAGTTAATAGCATCAAGGATGTACAAGATATTCAAATATTAGTCTCTCATAGTCCTGTTACTGTCCAAAGCAGAGAAAAAAAGAAAAGAAAAAGAAACCTAAATCTCAAATAAATCTATTTCCTTTGTTTCAAAATTCAGTACTTCTCATCCACTATTTCTATTAAAAAATGACAATTTTATGTGTCTGGAATTGCTTTCATGAAGATCTCCTACACTGACATGCTCTATCAGGTATTGTTCTGGCTGTTGAAGTACACGTGAAACAAACACAGCAATACTTCTCTTCAAGATTCTGACTTCCTTTGGCGATGTATTTTTTGTTTCTTTGGGGTTTGTCCCCGACAATCTTTCTTCTACTTTGAGTTTCTCTCTCTCTTTTCTATTGAAACAAAAAATACTGAATTAAAATTAGCTTTGCAATGTCCACTTTTTTGTTTTATTTGAGGTGAATAATATATTGAAGCTTATTAAAATTAAATTCCAGAATAGTCTTAACCATGTTTTGCATTACTACTTGAGACTTCTTTGCTCCATTTAAGATTTATTAGTGTTTTGATTTTATTTACCATTAGAGTAATCTAGGTAGTGATGTCTGTCCATACTCTCAGGCTAGGATTAAGTTCTGCCAGTGAATACATAAAATTTCGAATGCATTAAGATCTTAACCTTAATTTGTTTTGGAATTTACGTTTTCTGGAAATTTCAGTGTTTTCTTCATGTTAAATAATAGACAAAATTTGCTTTTCTTGACAGGATTGACTTCTGAAAATACTATTGAGATTCTGTAATAGAACAGAATATTTTCATACAGATCCTACACCAGTAAGCAGCTTTGCTTTCTTGTTATCTCTTTATACCCATTTGCCCTTGCCATGTTGGTTGTTTGAAGTAAATATATAAGGCAAGAGCTAAAATAGTGAGCTGGGATACATCTCTCAACATTTTGTGGCAGCTCAGGATTCAGCGTTTCTTGTCTGATCATTTGTGGCTCACTGAGATGCAGACTGCTCATGATATTTTGCTAATAATATCTGAGTTAGCAATATAATCTCATCTGTCTGCATTACAGAATTGTTTGTGGTACAGTACAAAGATATCCTCAGTGCTGGCTGATGTACAGAATAAAAACGCTAAATCCAGAGCAGTAGTCACTGTAAAGGCCATAGAATGGAAGGCAAGGACATTCTAATTTTAGCAATTAATATAGGATTAGAATAATTGTGTTAAAAAAAATTTTTAAAGGGTTACTGTATCTGTTTGTTGTTGTTGTTAAAAAGGTTTTCCAAACCTTTCTGAATTAAATTAAAATAATATATTGCAGTACACATATCTACATGTAATTTGGGAATGCTAATATACTATATAGAAGAGAAAGGTAAATAAAGGAAGATAGGCTGTCTTCCAGTTAATTAGAGACTCTGTAGTGGAAAATCAATATTCACTAAATGGAGCATAGGAAAGGTAAAGGAAAAATCTGTCTCAAATCATCTCACTTAAAAATACTGAGTATGTTTCATTAGCAGCTGAAAACACAGTGTTGTATAAGTCAGCTAGTATAGTAAAGTCTTATGAAATTTAGTAAAAGCTGATGTTCTTCTGCAGAGTTTTAAAAGCCACCATTAATTTTAATTATATAATAAAATTTCAGTATTATGAGGGTACTACAGAAGAATTATCAGTATGTCTGGTGTATAAATTAGAAGGAAGTAGAAAGCAGCTCTTTAAACCAATTTGATTCCACCATAAAAGTTTCATCATTTGATTCTCAGACTTGGGACATGGTTTTGTGCAAGTCAGAATCTTCTCTGTAGATATACTAATCTGAAAGGCATCAGTGGCAAAAGTCCAGTTCATTCCACCGAATTAATGATTTTATCCTAAAGTTCAGTCTGAAGTTAAATATCTTTGGGGATTTACTTTGTTTTGTTTTGTTGTAAGTCAGACCACATAAAATCCAAGCTGGATGTCATAGAGCTATGCCCTAAAGCTAAGCAGCAGATAGTGGTTGAATGAAAGAATTTCTGTGTGAGATTTTATTGTCTTGATGCAGTAGATCAGAACAGAACCAGAAAACTATTTTATTGACTTAGGAAAACTCCAAACCATTTGTGCTGGGTTTTAGAAAGTTTTTACAGTACAATCTTTTCATGGATTTCTTGAAATGTTTTGATTTCTTGTCATAAATAAAAACCTAGAGTTATCTTTCAGAAATAAAGTAAAAAATCAATTTTAACTCAATAACTGCTAGCAAACTATCACTTGCCATATTAATATTATTATCTTCTTCAAATAATGCCAGGTAATGTGATTTAAATGATTACTATTTTAAAAAACAGCAACAGTTGCTATACAACTTAGTGCAAGTCATAAGCAAATGAATGAAACACTAAACACAAAGTTGCATCATTGACAACTGTAAATGAATGATCAGAACATACATTTTTGAATCCGAGAAAGAAGAAATCTATGTATTGAAAAGTCAGTAGCTGCATGCATTAACATTAAATGTTAAATTAAATTTAAATTAATTAATGATCCATTTAGAGGGGATTTAAAATCAAGACAGATCAATTTCCAAGGGTTGGCCCATGAATGTGTATATCATCTAAAATATTAGACATTGCAAATTCTGATTCTCTGGGGAAGGTAGAAAGCCACTTGAAATAGCACTCATGTCACACCTTTAGCCATTGCATTGTTGTGTCTGCTGCTTATCTGTCTTCTTTCCAAAGAAAACAAAGCAACACAGGTACTTCTAAATCTTGATTCATACTTTCCTAACCTGTGTGTCTTTGGTAGGATGGATGATCTTTTGAAGGTAGCTTCTTGAGGCACTGGAATAATCTACATTGTGGTATTAGAATAAAAAAAGAGGGAATTTAACAGCAAAGTCTAGGTGAAATGAATCATACCTCAAGAATAGTCTTATTTGAAAAGGTGCTTATTTTTACTTTTTAAAAGTGATTCTAAACAAGATTTGATAATAACTGATAGCATATTCCCAGTATGTCAAAAATAACCTTTTTTTTTGTGATTTTAGATTTCCACTGGGAATAGATATCTATCCTGTATTTAAGCAGAAGCATTCTGTGGCGATAATTATGGTCTCAAAACCAGCTAGTAGACAAACCTCATTAATTTTTGAGTTGTCAAGGATGTCATGGTTTAATCCCAGCTGACAAATAAGAACTACCCAGATATTCACTCATTCCCCCTGTTAGACCTCAATAGCTATTGTGAGGAGAATTAACCCTATCCCAGCCAGAAACCAGCACAAGGGGCAAGACCCTTAAGGTTCTTAGAGAAAAATTCATGATTAATCCCCATTTTGGACCTATCTTTCATCTAGCATAAACCACTGAGATCTGTCTAGCAGGTCTTTAGATGAAGATCACAAATCCTAGGTAGTGGCATTTTCCTGTCATTGCAAGGATGATTCCATTTTTAGGGTAATTAAAGAAAGATGCCCTGTTTCTCCAGGAATATTAGTTCACAGTGCACTCTTTTTCTTTATATATGTTTGAGGAATGGGTGACATATTTCAAATGTTGTTCATGTCTTAAGCTTTGTGATCACAGATTGTCATTTAAGATCGAGAAAGAATAGTAAGAGCACAGCAATAACAAAAAGGTACTAGAGAAATTGTATAGCAGCTGGTAGATTATAAAAGTATGTGATTCAATTGTTTGCCTTTTCTACTTATCTTTGGCACCTATAAAACTATAAACCAAGGAAAAGTAAAAATTGCAGTTTTTTCTGTGGATCTTGGCACCCAAAGTAACAGAAGAATTGATAATGGAGATGTTTGGAAGAATATGCTCAGTTTAGAAGACAAAGAAAACATTTTTTCCTTTATTATAATCATAAAAAAAGTTTAGAAATATAAGAGAGGTGAGAAATTTTAAAAACTGAATTGATAAAAGGAAATTTAAAAAATTATCTCTGAGCTGAACCCTTTCTTTTTAAACTGCAAAATACCAAACAAACCCAGAAGATCTTCATGTTTGCTCAGTTATTTAGTTCAGGGGTTTGGGTTTTCTGTTTTCCTTTGAGTTTTATTGAGGAGGTGTCTGTTACACATACAGGAAAAGAAAACCTTTTAAAATGGAAAAAGAAGAGAGACAGTAGAAGATTCCACAACAGGAGGCAATGTTGCATACAGAGCAAATTTAGAAAGGGTTCACATTTTCTCTTTATTTACAGTGTCAGCACTGGGGCTTTATCCTTTAAGATAGGTAGCCAAATGAAGATAGACAGTGCTACTTCATTATTTATCCTTAGTATGGGCAATCTTTTTTTGTCAATTCTTTCTTCTCCTTTTTTCCATCCATTTTCATTAGCTACTGGTCAATTGTTATTGGTTTCCTTTGTCCCTGACCGTGTTTCTTATTGCAAGTTTTCTGTTTCCTGCTGATTTTGATTCAGTTCTCACACTGAGATAACACTTACACTGGACATGTGAGACATGCCAAAAGCCTTCATTTGACACAGAAAACACTCTTACAAAAATGTATTTTTATTGTCCACTATCCTTCTTCACAGTGGTTCTTAAATGATTGGGACAAGAAAATAGGTCACAGAAATTTATCTCCTGTATACAGAGCTATATAATATCATTAAAGCAAAATGTTACTGATACATGAGATGAATTATCAAATAAAACAGAAATGGATAGTTTCAATCTCATTTCATCCTAAGTGCTAAAAAATTTTCCATTCAATATTCAGTTAGTAAATATAAATATACAAATGGCCAAACTAGTGCTACATTTTGTCTACTGCATCAAAGAAGAACTTAAAAACTCTATGATAGGAATCATGAAACAATTTTATCTGCTGAATACTAAATATCCCATCTAATCTAGTCATGGAAACTTCCTCTATGGCTGTTGGAGAGCAAAGAAGCTTTAGAAGGTAGTTTATACCCTAAATTAAATGCACAAAGTAGATGGGATTATCTAGTCTCTTTGTCATCACTGATTCTGGGGAGTTTTAAGTTGGTTTCTCATAGCACACGTATTCAGCAATATGAAGTGCTGTGTGATACCTAGTCTAGTCCTAACCTTGTTAGATGTTGGTTTAGCACCTCACACTCTGGCCATCTGCAAGGTAGATGCACTATGGTTGTGTCTCATTTGCAAAGCTGTCTCAGGAGATCTTTTGGGTGAATTCTGCCAGTCTTATTTACGAGTAATTACTCTCGCACCTAAAAAAATGTCCAGCTTCTACTTTTTTCAAAATACATGATGCTCTTGTGAAACAATTAATTGTTAAGTACTTACATAACTGTGGTTGGCATTCACTTATCAATCTGCAATGTTTACATGGGTTCAGCATTTGGTCTTTTGAAATATAGTGAGGGAAACCAGCTAAGATTGCCAGGATAACATAAAGGGTTATAGCAGCTGCAATGATCATCCTTCTCCCCAGACACAAGGAAGGATATTTTGTATGCTGATCTCTAAATAGAGAGATTGCACAATAGAAGCAGTTAAACATTCTTATGATGGGAAGAATTTCAAAATCTTTCTGAAATTACAATTGAAAATATCCTTCAACGTCTTCATGTAGGCTTTCTTGGAACAAAGATGTCTCCTTAACTTTTATAACACATTCAATAAATATTTCATTGAAGTTAAAAGCCACTAACTTCAGTATATCTCCTGTTCATTTCAACTTCCTGTATAATTTCATAATAAAATGAATCATAGAGCTTAAGATTCTTCATTGCAATATTTTTGTGATGTTCAGTCTATGTGTATATATCATAATGTGAATTTTTAGAGGAATTATTTAGGACAATAATTTAGAAAACATTTTAAAAAGGAAAAAGTTTTGCTAAATTCTCTGTAAGTTCTCTTTTCTTTTTTTTTTTTTTTCCAATCTTACCTTTTAGACCAGAGCTTTCTTTGTTAATTCCCATTTTCCTCTTTCATTTTCTTTTTAAATTGATGACTTCACCAATTTACTGATGGAAAAAAGTTCTCTCAAGTAAAAAATCAAAATCTCAAACTCAAGTTCAAACCACTCTTTGAACAGTGCATTGGACATCAATTCTTATTGAATAATAGCTTCCCATATACTTTACTTCAAGATGTTAAGTACAGTTTCTATTGAACAGTTTAAAGAATTAACATGGTTGGGATTGTTAAACACTATTAGTAGCCTGTCTCTGCAAACCACAGAGTTAAGCAAGTTTTTCTTGATGAAGATTTGCCCTTTCCTTAACCTGGGAAAGTAAAAGTCTGATTTTCTCCCATGCTTTACATCATTAGCCACAAACAGAGAAGGATGCTTTTATTTCTAAGTGATGCTCATTTTCCAAACTGTGCTTCATGTAAAAGGAATTTCATATAAACTACCTGCCCAATGCCAAAATATTCAACCCAGAATATTGTGTCATAAGAAAAATCAGTATTTTAGATTTTTATATTTTTGATCGAAAAGTTCTGTTTATGTTTCCAGGTTTGTCATTAGGTCTTATTCTTTACTTCTCTATGGTACCTGATAGGATTGCAGAGACAATGCTCAGCACAGCTAACCCTGACTGAGTATAAGGATTTTATCACCTGCTTTTGCCAGGAAAGACACCTGGCTGTGCTTATCTTCCAGCAGCTGTTTAATGGTACTCCCCAGCCAAAGTAAGCTGTAGCTATAGCTTTACTGAGCAGCTCTGGAGGAAATCTGTCAGGCACAGTGAGCTCTCACATCTGAGTTTCAGGACTTTCATGGAGACAGGTGACCAAGTAGGCAGAAACATATTAAACAGAATTTTGTCATCGAAGAATGATCTGGGACTGGATAAAGGTGGAAGAAGGAACAAAGGAAGATCAATGTTTGTGGAAATTTTTAATTTGAAACTATGGTGTTTGGTATTTGAAATTTTTGATCTAGTGTAGTCTCTCTCTCTTTTAAAGGCAAAAATTGTTTGTTGAACACCTTCTTCCCCATGCAGTAATAATTGACATCAGTCTTGAGCTGCACAAAAGACACCACAGAGGCCTTGGCCTAGTAGGTCTATTTGTGAAGCTATGAAGGATGGTAAAAAGTGATTTATTTGACTAACACTGAGTACATTCTGGTTTTAGATAATTAACAATTACTTGATATAAACCTCTCTTCAAATTTTGTATAAGATCAAGGGTTTTTGTAAGGGTAGTATGAACTACTGACTGTATTTTAATTCTATTCAAGGTCTATTCAAAAGTTTAGAAGAAATATTGACACATTTTCAAGGGACTTTTTCACATCCCTAAGAATGCAGAAAGCAACAGACATGTCTGCCTGGATTTGCTAATTAAATGCTATAATATGCCAATATTTACCCTCATCTTCATCAATTAGTTCTAGGCAGTTTCACACTGAATGTGCTCAGTTCAGACAACCCTTTTCTGGCTGCTCTGAGTGCATATTGGTCAGATGTATAAACAGGTGTTTTATGTACTCCAGTTACTGTTTGCCTGGCAAGTGGCAGTAAAATGAACAGCTCCTGCGTGGGGAGGAGGTCACACAGTAAAAGCTTTAAATGAGAGCACGCTAAATACGTTCTGACACAGCCTTCTTTGAAAATTGATTTGGTAATAGTGAGCATTGGGATCACATCCACCTTTAATTTTTTGTGTACTCCAGTTTAATTTTTTACCTTTATGCTGATCAAACCCTGAGATATACATGCAGTTTGAAAATGGTGTGACAGACCAATTAGAAAGAAAATGAGCTTTCTGTTTGCTTTCTATGACATAACACAATAGGTGTGTAAAAGGGAAAAAAATGTTAAATTAAAGCACTTTTTTCCCTATAAGCAAGTGCTACAGATTTTTTTTGGTGGTTATAAGAGGAAAATACATTTTATGGATGGAAACATTATTACTACTATTACTGTTATTACTACTACAATTATTTCCTTTCACAGTGTAGATTATACATTTTGTTTCATGGTGATAAATTTCAAATATTATTGCTTTTGAGTAAATAATTTCATTGCTCAAGAGAGTTATTAAACTTGGCAGTTTCTTCTAAGCGGTTTCTCTTTCACTTAGGAGTTTCAGATACACCAACTAGAAATGAAAATAGTTATGATGCACATTTTATATTTATTATTCCTTTTATTATTTACAATTATATTGATAATGACAATTTTGAATAATAGTTTGCTGTGCAATTCCATTTTCTTCTGTAACAGTAATGTAAAGCAAAATCCAAGGTCTTCTCTATGAAACTGTAGTCATTTTTTCACACTGATATTGCTCAAAGTTTCCATTTTTCCTGTTTTGCTCTGAGTGCTTATTGAATAGCTCTATTTAGCTAACAAAAAAATTTATAGACTTTATTTATATTTAAGTAATATAGGTATTCAAGGGGAATAACCATATTTATGGACTACAGAATTACCTGGTATCTATTGACTCATGAATACTATGACTTTGACACCCAGAAGTTAATATTCTCTAGAGAAAAGGTATGTATTTCACCATTAGCCAAGAAGAAAGCTTTTCTTTTTTTAGTGTTCCAGTGTTTAACAACGTTATTGGTGCTTTAATTTACCTTATACGCTAAGGAATACATGTAGATGCATATATAAATATGCAAATAATATGTAAATAAATCCACATTATAAAGGCTATAAGTATTAAGTGAGCCATAATAGGTCAGAACAAGCAGAGTTGTATGCTTTTCTATTAGTTATTGCTATTTTTATACAATCTTTTAAGAAATTTTAGTTGCTAAACATTTCTATATCATTACACAGATATAGATTAATAGATTTAAATAAATATTATTAATATATTTAAATAAAATGGTTTTTGGGGGGCTGACTGGAATTTGTCTGTGCTGCTACACAGTTTGAAGTAGCTCTGTTTCTTCTGTGATATAGATGTATAAGCAATTTGGATACAAATGGATATTTTCTCTTCTTTGTGCATAGAAATGAAGTTGATTAGTTTTGGATTTTAGCATTTCTAACCTTTAGGGACACTGCAATCTGCTATAACCTTGGTCCCAAATTTAAAGGCCAGACTTCTTATGCATAGTACAGTAAACAAGGTGTCTACAAGTAAGATTCACGAAAAGCTAACAGCAGTTCACAAAATGAGAATGCCAAGATATGGGAGGACTCTAAGACAAGTATCAAGAACACTTGGTATTATATATTCACAATAAAGTACCCTCTTCACAAAAAAATATCCAGTTCCAGTTCAGCTGTCTCATAAATCCTCTGTTCCATAAAAACTCTTTATTCTACTCCTCAGTCCAGAGTTCAAAGCATTAGGAGAGAGGAATCTGTTTCCAAACCTTTGTGCTTGCTGATTTGGGGTTCTGATTTGATGAGAAGGTTGAAATCAGGTCTGTTTTAATTGCAAATGAGTATTCTAATCTTTGCAGTACTGGATCATCTTTTGTGAGTTTGTCTTGAAGCAATTTTATTGTGTATAAATTATTAAGTATTCACTGGCATAGGAATGGAAAGAGAGGTTGCCAGTATCCCATGGGAGTACCGTAATCATCGGGATATTGGATATCCTAGTGTGAACTTCTCTCGGTATACAATTGAACTTATTTCTCTTTGTATAAATAATTTAACCAGATTTTGAGGCAGAAACTTGTAACCTGACTTTTCTGTATCCCAAAGGAGAACACCAAACAACAAGCTGTACAATCAGATTTGCAGTTTCTCCTTTCCTTTCTCAGTCCCATTGAATGTTCAATTATTTAATAGAGAGGGAATGAGTCTCAGCTGGAAAAAATTGCTAATCATACTAGGTAATAGTCTAGATGTAAAGATATTCCTTTGGAACTTTAACTTCTTTTAAATTCAGCTGTCTTCATAATTTGGATAAAATAGGAATTTTATGATCCTAAATGACAGAATCTGTTTATTTCAGTTTCCTCCAAATAAAATCTCATATAGCTCAGGAATGAGCTAGTAGGAGGGAGGAAACAGTGGAAAAGACCTTGAACTCTCCCATAGGAATGTCTAAACCCACAGTGATTCTGAAATTGTAGAATAGCACCTTCAGGGCCCACAAACTAAATTCAAGTAGGAAAAAGGAAGTAAGGAAATGTAAGCAGAAACTTATTTTAAAATACTAATTTTTAAGATAAGGTGTTGTATTAAATACCTCTAAATATATGTATTGAAAGTGTGCTTCAATAATCTCAGGTTCTTCATTGATTTATGTCTATAAATTGTAGATGAGTATATGTGTATCTCAGTAAGAATGCCTAAAATACAAACAGGATGTTTGTAAAATAAAACATAAATTCTGTACATTAATGTAGATGAAAAAAGAAGGTGTTAGCAAGCCTGAATAAAGAGAAGGAAGTACTTAAAACTCTAGTTTTAAGCAATTAAGACTGATATGTGATTTTCCAAAATAGGCCAAGGTGGCTGGCAATGTATCAAACTCATGTTTAATTGTCTAAGGTGCAAAAATGTACCAGTGCACTCATTGTGAAATGTAAAATATAAAAGACAAAATTTTATACATAGGTAAAAGATAGAAATTATAGGTGCAGCAGAATGAATTATTGCTCCTAACTGTTTGTGCTTTGGTTGGAAAAATGCCAGTACTATACATTGCCTAAATAAAAGGGAATTTGATTTCAAAGTGAGTTAGGGTCTACTGAAGTCAAGATCCTTGTGATAAAGTGACTTTCTTGTCATTTGTCAAAATAAGAGAAAACATAAACCACATTCATGTAGTGCCAGTAGAGAAGAATCAAATTTCATATCTGGCATTCCAGTGGAACCCAGTCAGCAAAAGATTTTTACTTGAGCTGAAAGAAGCCAACAGAGTTTCCAGAGGAGATTGTACAAGTGGACTTCAGACAATTCCAACAATTCTGGAAAACAAAGAGAAGTTTGGAAATTACCCATTTATTGTAATTAATAGTAATTAAAATATTTAATAATGAGTGTGCATCCTAACAGCAGTTAGTGTTCCCTGAATCACCTTTAGACAGATATAACAGAACCACAGATTCAGATGCTCAGTCACTGAGCTTTCCTTAGAAAGGAATGCTGCCCTGGCAGTTTGTTTATGTCACCTTGCATTACATCAGAACTTTGGCTATTTCAGGCACAACAGCAACAGGTTCTGACCAGATTCCTAATGAGCTCTCTGCATGTTTGGTTGTACAGATCTTGTTAGAAACTTTAGCAGGATAAAACATCAGTGGAAAAATAAAAAAATACTTTGAAAGAGATATGACTCTCTATATAAAATAATAAAAATACAAATGCCAAATATTAGGATGGAGAAGAAGGTTCTCCAGATGCTCCAATCTTTGATGAAAACCATGGTGAGGCAGGCTATCCTCCTGCAGCCTGTGGAGGTCCATGATGGACCAGATATCCACCTGCAGGCCCATGGAAGTCTCCAGTGGAGCAGAGATCCACCTGCAGCCTGTAGGACACCTCATGAGACTTTCTATGTTTGTTTGTTTGGTTTTTTTAAAGTGGAATTTTCAGAGATATAAACCCAAAACATAAAATTCTATTTTCTTTTTAGAGGCAATTCAAATATTTAATGGTTTTACCTGTAGGACATATCGGTTTATTTCCATATTGAAATGAAATTTCTCTAGCTCTTTGTGCTGCAATTTTTGACTTTTAATGACCAATCTGGTCTATTAAGACAACTTTTGGAAATCATGAACTAGCCAACTGCAACACCATCAAATTAATAAATCACATTGCCTTGCATCTGCAAAGTCTGCTCTGCTGCTGCTGTAACCAGAGAACATATAATTTCCAGTAAGTTGCAAGGAAATAGGCTTCTGTTCAAGCAGCAGACAGTTGTTTTACTTGAAGAACTTGTGTTTCAGCATGTCTGCCTTTCTTTCTGGTCTCACATAATCATACCTACTGAAATCAGTGAGTAATATGCCATTACTGATTTTTTTTGTTACGTTTCTATATTTTAGACGCTTCCAGAAGTAAATGGTGTAATTTTATCAGAATATATTTGCATCTCAGCTGTGCAATTTTCAGTTCACATTATAGGAGTACTTTGGAATTGTACATGTGAATTCAATGCAAGGGTTGCATAATGTAAAATTAAATGAGCAGTTGGGTAAAAGTTTACTTGTAGTATCTTGTGAAGACTGAATGTTAAGTAAAGTACTGAAGTACTGTGGAGTTGCTTTTTTACCAGTGGGAGATTCTGTCATTCAACTTGTATTTCTAATGGGACACATAACTTTACAGCAAAAATATTACTTCATTCTCAAAATACAATGGAAATGCTTATTCAAGAACACTGTATAGGTACTCTCAGTAAAGTCAGAGTTAACAATCCTTCAGACTGAAGAAGCTGTGTCTAAAAGGAGTTTGAAAACAATTCAGCATAAATTGGTTTTATGCATAAACATATTTTGAGGTAAATTTGAAAGAAGAGGGCAATATGGATGGAGATAATAACATATAGTTAGTTCCAGGAGACTCACTAATGGTTGAAATGCTGAAGGTAGCCAAAAAAGTAATTATTAAATACATAAGGAAAGACATTGTCACCGACCAGTACAGAGTGAAAAAGAACAGCCTGGCCTAGCTTTAAACACCTTAATTTGGGTGTTGACTAATACCGGGGTAGTATTCCCATGCAGATCAATGAAAAGTGGGGTAAAATAACTTTAGAAAAAGTCCATGAAGAACAGATACTCTTCAACACTCTAACTACTTATTTAGAAGTACCTAGGGTACTTCTGAACAAACTCAGTCTTGCAAAAAACTAATTTAAAAATAAACCAAATATTCTGATTTGATTATTCTGTTTATTTATGGTGGTTTTTTCTTTACTAGAATATTTTTTGGCTGTTTGAGGTCACACTATGTTACTTTTCTTCTCATTTTTCCATATTTACTTTGAGGCTGGGCATTATGTATATTTCTTCCCCACAAAACTGGTGCTACAAACTGCTGCACAAATTTTGTGGCAGGGTATTACACAATGAAAATATCACATCTTATCTTTGAAGAGGCAGACTGAAGTATTTAAAAGCCAAAGTCTAAGTGCAGGTAGCACATAAAAAAGAGTCACTATTAGAAGAGATGCTGTGGCAATGGTACCCCCTAGATTATGTCTGGACACACGCTTGTGTTTGTACCTTGTATAATGTAAGCCTAAAACTTTTAGAAGCGCAAGAATCAGCAGTTGCCAGAATGAAGATTTTCATCTCTGTTTGGGGTCATCTTTGGATACGGACATTGCCTTCAGTTATCCATGCTAGTCACACTTGCTCTATAAGTTTCTGATGTTCTCTGCAAATACATCACAGGGTACATATTCAAAATATGCAAAAGGCCCACCAAGAGTGCTGTCTACCTCAGGCACATTTCTAGCTGAGGACAGGCTATGCTGAACTATCCTGGCTTCCTGCTCATTTTTTGGAAAGCTTACCTGGAAGGGATATTACTGTAAAAGTTCTAAAGGTTTGGAAGTGTTGTCTACAGATGAGATTGATATGTTTTTAGTCTGTTGCTGTAACTGCTGACATCTTCCAAGGAACTTGGCTAAGTCTGTGTTTTGAATGTGAATATATCAACAATACTAACAGGTAAGTGGGCTTATAGAAAACCTAAGACTCCCTTGTTAAAAGTCAGATAAGCATATTATGTCACCTGGCTTTAGACATTTTAGCTGTCCAAACTGAACTTCTATTTATAGTCAATGGCAAAAATCTTGTCATCAAGATGTACCTCAAGAATATGCAAACTCTGTCTATATGTGGCCAACTCAAGAAAGTCTTTAGAGTAGGAGTTACATCACAGGCCTATGAATATCTCTGCAGTGGTCCTGTGGACTGGTAGGCAACACAAGTCCTTGTCTATGGAGGTAATTAACAAAAGTTGATAATATCTGCAGAAACGAAAAAAGAAATTGTTAAGTCCCAGAGTCAGCACATGTATTAACTAATCCTAGACCTTTCCTGCATCTTGGTTGATAGAACAGATGGTAAACATCTCATGGGCAGAGGAATTAAGCTCTTATGGTCAGGAAAACCGACCCCCTTACATCCTGAGATGTACCTTTCCTTTTGTTAATGTTGAAACAAATATTTTCTTTCCTTATTACATGATAAATTTAGGAGTGAAGACGCTTCCAGTGTTTTATTGATGGCCTGTTAAATGGTGTATTGAGGTACATAGGATCATTATATCTCCATATCCTTGTCCTCTCTTCTCTCTCTTTCATAGCATCATAGAGTCATAAAACTCTTTGGTTTGAAAGGGTCCCTAAAGTTCATTTAGTTCCAACCCTCCTGCCATGAACAGGGACACCTTCCACTAGACCAGGTTGCTCAGAGTACTGTTAAACCTCATATTAAATAATTTCAAAGATGGACCAGCTTGTCTGGGCAACCTGTTCCAGTGTATCACCATTGTTATTGTAAAAAAATATCTTCCTTATATTTCATCTACCCTCCTTCAGAACAAATCCATTGTACCTTGTTCTATCACCATAGGTCCTTGTAAAAAGTCTTTCTTTGCCTTTTTTATAATTCCCTTTCTATATTGAAAGCCCACAAAATTCTCACTCTGGAGCCTTCTCTTCTCCAAGATGAACAATGCCAGCTCTCTCAACCTTTCTTCACAGGAGAGGTGCTCTAGTCCTCTGATAATGTTCTGGCTCTCCTCTGAACCCATTCCAATAGGTATACTTTTTTTTTTTCTTTCTTTTTTTTCTTTTTTTTCTTTTTTTTTGGACTAGGGACCTCAGCTGGAAACAGTATTCCAGCTGGGGTTTTATAGGAGTAAGGTAGAAGGGTAGAGAGCACATAGAGGGAGGAACTAAAGTCACGTTGTCTGATTATAGTCTGATTATACAGGGAATAGGGATATTTTAGGGAATCAGGAAATTTATAGGGAAACAGGATATTTTTGGCTGAGGTCTCAGCTTATTGTGGCTTGTAGGTATGCTACTGAAATACAAATGAATAACAACTGAGTTAACAACATTTTTATATTTTGTTCAGGATATTCATCAACCCAGCTAGTGACACATGAAGCAGTGCAACAGTTTTAAGGTATGTTTATGCAAGAAATTAGTGATGTCATTAACATAATCACTGCAGCCACCTTTTTCTGCAGCAGCTGTGTCATCAGAGTCTCTTTAGTTATATAGATTGCAGCAGCAATAACAGGCAACTGCTGACAAAGAGAAAAGGACTCATAAAGGATGATGAACCTCCAAGGTTATGTGAAAATGGTTAGATGCTTAACAGGAAATATGGATGCCTAGTGGGAAGTGAAGTTATATTTCTGTCTCTTACCTGGCAAAACATCACAGGCAAATGTTTGATTATAGCTTGATCGTCTCTGAATTTTTTTTAAAAAATTTCTCTTGACTTTGATATTTTTTCCCTTTCCTAGCAGTAATGTGGATGTTATAATCTACGTAAACAAACACATATGTCCAAAGCCTGTAATAATAAAGAATATTTTAAAAAATACTTCCAAATGCATCAAGAAAGAGAAATAAATTTTATATGGAAACTTGGACCTTAAACTAGTGTCATTTCCTGCCAGTCAAGTTTCTTTTTTAAAATGGAAATATTTCAGCCTTCTGCTCTTGAGCTTTTAATTCTGGCTGTCGTCAGAGGGCATACTCAGGACAGCTACAGGGACATGACTTCTGCATTAAGGAAGGCTGCTTTTGAAGTATAGCCACCCTTTTACAAGGTCCAGCTGCTCCTCAGTATGTGATGACATTGTTTAGGTTAGCTTATTGAGTCCTTCCCTATGAGCATTAGGCAGAAGAAAACTCTACTGGCTGCTTCCCAAGATAATACTTTACTGAGCCAGAGAGTTGACCTTATGTGGTGGGATGAAGTGGAATCATGACTATTGTCAGTGTTAATAGGAGTTTTACCATTTTCCTGACTAGATACAACATTTCATCAAGAGATTTTGGGGCAATATTTTTCCCTGATAATTTGTTATTTTAAGCAACAATCTGTCATTTTTTGGAACTTCGTCCTGTGAGGCACACATTTTATTACACTTAGTAGAACAATAATCACAAAACAAGGAATAAAGATGAAAAAAACCAGGTAGCAATAATAATAGTAATAAAAATAAATTTCCAAATTCTGAAATCACAATGGTGCTAATGCACCACAGGGCTCAGTCCCCATCAGTGGCTGGAGAAAATACCCCAGGAGAATTGGCAGCCACTGCCTTCTCTGCAGTCTGCACTGCAAGTGTGGTGCTCTGAGCACTGGCCCAGGCTGGGGCAGGCTGTGAAAAGGACCTGGGTGTGCTTGTGGGCAACAGAATGAGCAGGAGCCAGTAGTGCCTTGGCAACAAAGGTGGCCAACAGCTCCTGAGCTAGCAGGACTTTTCAACAGGTCAAATTAAGAAATGTTATTCTGCCTTACTGGGAATTAATCAGGGTTTTTCTTGTCTAAAGAAGTAAAAAAATGTTGGGGGACCATAAATAACAGCCTTCTGATACCTACTAGTACATAGCCAAAGACAGAACCAAGCTTTCTATTCAAGGACCCAATGAAAGGATGAGGGACAAGGAGACATGAATTGAAACACAAGAGGCTCTGAAACCCTTGCTAGGATAAAACAAACCAAGCCAACAGCACTGAAACAAAACAAAATCACTACCAGATTTAATAAGCTTTTATATAGGTTGCCCAGAAAATCTGAGTTCCTTGAGTAACTCAAGGCTCTTCTGAAAAAAGTTCTAAGTCTCTTGTCTGAGTTTGAAGTTGTCTCTGTTTTGAGGAGGAAGGGGGATTGGGTGACTTGTCAAGGTTCCTTCCAGTATGAATGATTCAGTGATTCTACAGTTTTTATGACTGTTCAGTAAGACCAATTTGACTCAGTAGCATGAAATGTCACGTTGTACTGGTACTCTGAATGATTATCAAAATATAAGCTGAAGGAAATCAATGAAGTTGTATGCGTTTATCTTCAGGAATAGCTGAGTCTAATAAAGCAGCATTTATCAACAATCTCCAGGCAACATGGCATTTTTTAATATAAATGTTTTATCTATTCTGTCACCTTTGCCTGGGATGTTTCAATTGAACTAGAACTGAGAATTTGATTTTCATTTCCTCTTCTCAAAAAGATTACATATGGCTTCCTTCAGGTTTAAGATGATTTCTTATGGTCTATTTAGATGTAAGGCAGCTCATTCTTGACATTATAGAAACTAAATTAAATTTTAGCTGTCAGCAGTCTTTGAAGTGTCAGTTTTACTAATACTTCCATGGGTCTGCAGAATAAGTTTTTTGATTAATTTTTAAATTCAGAGTAAACCTATATCAATGCCAAATGCTACTGTGATTTTGTACTTCTATATGCTTGTGGTGTTCAGATAAATACTTAGCATATGTACATTGCAAGACAGAAATCCAGCCTTTTGTTCTTTTATGGACTCTGCATAAAGCAGAGTGAGATGCACAAGTTTGCAAGGACAAAGGGCTGAGCTAATATCTAGACCCAGCACCTGAGGCCATGCTATGAGTTGTCACCTATCACTTCTGAACTGGGAGAGAAGCTGACTCTGCTTGAAGTTCTTTCCCTAAGGCACATTGAGTTACATTACCTCACTTTTATGTCCCAGACCTCATCTACTTTGCTCTGAACTTGGCTCTTTGGATGTCCTCTGGACCTGGGTCATCACTTGCCATCACATTCCCCTCTGTTGACGGACCTGTTACCAACACCTGGCACTGCCTGTTGTGCCCACACCCCACGGGACTGCGTTCCTTGGTGGGGGCACAGGACAAGCTGGGTTTGTTCTGTCCTCCTGGAGCTGCTGGCTCTTGCTGCTGCCTGGCAACAGATCCTTATTTAAGTAACAGGTAAGTTTATATCCTGAGTGGTGTCTAAAAGAGCCCATGAGGCCAGTTCTCAACAGTTATCACAGTGCAGATGACTCACGGCTAAACAAATAAAAATAGAACATATTTCTGGTATCAAGAGGTTTCTTCACTTTTTCTATCAGAGACTGTGTCCAATATTTCTGACACTGAGTCATAAGTGAATGTCTAGGAAAAATTGCAGGACAAGGCAAGCAGGCAGTTACAATTTTTCTGATACAAGCTTTACAGATTTGTCTCTGAAGTGCTTGAGACAAAGGTTTCTCTAAAAAAAATCTCCTCTATGAATTTGTACAATCAGTTTTTGAACCCATGTAAACTTTTCATGCTTACCATGTCTTATTATAATGAACTCTAGATTTCACCCTTTGTTTTCAACCTGCCATGGAAAATATAGTTTGGTCCTTGCCTACTTTTTGAGAAATTGGGAATAAGTAATTTCTCTCCTTCTCTGTGCAAATCAGACTTTGACAAACATCCCTTTTTTGACAAACAAGGCCAAAGACTCTGTGTGACTTCTATTTGCATGGAACTCACACTGTAGTTCAAGTTTTCTCCATTTCCCTCCAGTTGAAGCCCTCCACAGTTATACATTTCCAATAATATTCTTTACTTTCACAGATAATCTGTCAGATATTTATATCTGTTATTAATTTATGCACTGGCATAATGTTATTTAATATTTTATTCTCTGTCTTGTTATAACAGCTGCAAAATATTTGAGGTTTTCTGCTTATTATTTTTCTTTATCAGTACTGAACGCTCTTCAAAGAATTATTATAACTTTTCTCTTCTGGTTTTCCTAAAGAGGCAATACTTAGTTCAGAGTACTCTTTCCTCATACACTTGTAATTTATTGGCACTGAATGTCATCTACATTAGAGTGATAATTATTAAGAAATCTTTCTACAGCTTCTCATGGCCATCATCAAACTTTATAAACTTGTTATTCCCACCATATGCTAGTCCATTTATGACTTTTATAAATCAATGTACTATTCTGTTCTGTGAAATGCTTCTTGAGACAAGTTTTATTTTCTTACTATCAGTTTTTATGGGTGAAGGAAAATTAACAATGAGAACCGACATGAAGCTAAATGGAGAATAAATGCAGTAGGTCTATAACAGACTGTTTTAATTTTTGTTTTATACACTAAAGTAAGAGAAGTAAGAGATTAAAATATTTAAAATTATGATAAATGGGCTCATTCACAGAAACACATAATTAAGTATCTCCTACCATGTGAAGTACTAACAGTTATTGAGATGCTTTTCAAATGCAGTATCCAAAGTTTCTTTGTTAGTAAAAAACTTAGCATCACATTCTGAATTTGCACAATGCCCACATACTCTAATAATTTTCTCGTGATAGATGAAAAAATTTCTTTTCCTTGCAAGGATTTTAGTAAACACCTTTTAGTCAGTTGGTAGTCAGTCTCATTGGTTGGACTGGTAGAGGTATCTAAATCTGTATGTAAGTTTAGCTCACTCCTGAAGCTGTGGGCACATTTCTTATAGATATAAGGATATCAACGTTTCAGCATTTCTTCTTTAATGTAAAACCTTATTTTCTTATGTCAGAGACTCCTTACCAGAAGTATCTAATTCTTCATTGTCTTGAGATCCTGGACACCTAATTTAGTGCTTAATATTATAAAACCTAAGCCCTGTAGTACACACAGTCTTAAATTTTTTCATCCTTTGAAATAGAAAAGAACTTCTAAAGCAGAATAATAGCAAGTATTTCCACAAGGGGACATTCAGTATACTAGTTAAATAGAAGACACTGTTAAAAAGATACCTTGAGAATATCTTAATCCTCAAGAGGTCCAATTAGAGTGGTAATTACACAATTTAAGGGAAAAAAAAAGCAACTTAGTGAAAATAATAATGATAAATACATATCCCATTTAAGAAGTTTTGCATTGCTTTATTTCCAAAGTAAATACAAGATAGCATGAAAGCATGTAAGTAGGAAGATGTGTAGAGAAATTAAATGTCATTTACAAATGTGGGAAGACAATCCTGTTGTGATACCAGAAGGAAGCAGAGATCAAGTTGATTTGTACTTTGAGCTAAAAATACCTTCAGAGAATCACGGAATCTGAGAGTTATAGAAAGGCTTGGTTTGGAAAGGGACCTTAAAGATAATTTAGTTCCAATTCCCCTGACATGGGCAGGGATGTCACCCACCAAATCCAGTTCCTCAGGGACCCATCCAACCTGTCCTTGAACACTCCCATGGATGGGCCATCCACAAGTTTTCTGGGCAACCTGTTTCTGTGCCTCACTACCCTCTGAGTAATTTATCTGTCCCAACACTTAATCCAAGCTTCTTTTAGTTTAAAACCATTCCCCTCTGTGCTGTCACTATCTGCCCATGTGAAAATCACTTCTCCTTTTTCTTAAGAGCCCATTTTAAGTACTGGAAGACCACAGTGGGGTTTCCTCAGAGCCTTCTTTTCTCCAGGCTGAAGAACCTCAACTCTCTCACCACCATTGAACTGTTCCTGTGTTTTAATTGTTTGCAAGATACAACATCTTTAATTATCTCTTTCTAGCAATTTTTAGCCATCTTCCTCTACACTTTTTTTTTTCTTGGACAAGCAAAACTGACTGGTTGATAACGTATTTCTTTTCTATCTTTGCAGTTATGTGGGCTAAAAGCAGTTTAACAACATTAACAACAACTTCATTCATAAATAGCATCCAGGGTTTTTATAAGTTCAGATTGATGTCACTTCTTTTTGGAGTTAACATATAATGCAGTACTGAGGCATCATTATGATCCCTGCACTTTGCAACTTGCAACTGCTAAAGCAACACAAAGAGGGACTGAAGACATAGCACGATTCTCTACCCTTCTAGGTTTTCTAAGTTTCTGAGGCTAGCTTAGGAAAAGAAGTGCTCTGAAAGCTTATTTCTCTTAAAAGGTCTCTCATTGAAATTGAACAACTTGCTCCTACTCCACTGTCAGCTTGAATTCCTATCCATTTGGATAGTTTCCTACAATAATGGATGCATTTGTCTACAGTGATATTGCTCTCTCTCCTGAGTCACTACCTGGAATGTCTGTGATGCAAAGTTGCTAATACTGGTATCTATTCTCCATTTGGTGTCACTCTGTCATGAATGTCTCAGGTGAAACCTAAAGAACTAACATTTTGCTTAGAGGTTTTTTACTTTTTGTAGTTTTTAAATTTTTTTACTTCTTTCTCTCTCAGTTTGTAAATTCCTTATTCCAAATGTTTTCTCAGACTTTTTAGGTACATTTAGCTGACAATGTATAAACATGAAAAACTGTTTTGATTTATCTTTTTAAATGACAATTAGGAAAGAAAAGCAGTATTTTTATTTTTAATTTTTTTTTTCCGATAGACCATGCCAAACCCTTGCAAAATAGATTGTGCAGCACTTTGATTGTTCTTAATTCTTCTAAACTTTTTTTGATTACTAAACATGTTGTGACATGCTGGTAGCCTTTGCTGATAGTATCAGTCCTCATTCTCAGGAGGCATCCAAAGAGCAACTTTTGGATTTTCCGGTTTCAAGATGAAGAAAATCTACTTTAAGCTTCTAAAGACAGAACTGTTTGAGCAAAAGTTCTTTTAACTCCTTTAATGAGAGATGTCAAAAATAAAAGGATATACATGGTGTTCACTTTTGATAAAGGTTCAAAATCCCTGACACAGGAGTTTTAAAACAACTTCAGAAAACAGATGGTAAGAAACTTGTCAAAGGCAGCATATCATAGACCAATTAAAAAATAAGCTAGAAAAAGAAATCACCTAAGTTTGCTTGTAAAGAAAAGCATATTAGAGACATTTTTGCTCTTTTTTATCTATCTATGTAGTATATTTTTATTAAAGTTCACGCTTGATTAGAAGTACAAAGTTAGACTTGCACATTTAAGCTGTAACATTTGGCAGTCTGAAAAACATTTGGGCTGATATAAGAATATAAACATTTACAGGCTCATGAACAGTAGCTTCTGGGAATAAAAACCAAGAACACAAACATCTGAGAGAGAAAAATAGTACAAATAATAAATATAAAAATGTTAAACCAAATCAAAAATTCAGTTTTAATAACTGAATCTGTTTTTCACTTGGAGACTGATTGTTTATTAGAGTAACTTATCCCAGTTGATCCCAGAGACACTCAACAATAAATATCATAAGTATAACATAGACAGTTAAGAAGGCTTTTAGAAATCTAAATTTTGCTGTAGAGTTATAAAACTGAGAAAGGGATAAAAATAAAATAACTACAGTTAAAGAATTTTTTAAACTTTCAAGACCTTCAATTTCTATCATGTATGAACATGTTTCTTCTAAAGAGTTAGATTCAAGGCTTTATGAAAAGCAAGAATTCTTTCCACCAGCTTTTGTAGACTTTGATTACTGGATGCATTGTGATGCTAGACCCCATGGATTAATGTTGCATGTAAAAGCTGCATTGCCTATATATGGGTTTTGAAAGAAAAACAGCAAAACAGATTTTTTAGACCTTGTAAATTTATGAGTCAGCGAATATCTAATATTGTTACAAATATGTAACCCCATGATGTTCCATGTGAGTATACTCACTATTCATATATATTGATTTCATGATTTTTTCAGTCTGTTATCTGTTTGCAAATTGTAAAATTTTACAGTGCATTAGTGCTTGTCATATTGTTTTTTGCTATTTTTAGAGATTGAATTAACATTTCAATAATTAATTTCAGAGGGTAAATAAAATTGGAAAATTACTGATGTAAAGCTGAGTTCTCATGATCATCAACTCTTTTCAATCATCATGTTTGAACATTCAGTAACAATTAATCTCTTTAATAACAATAAATAGAATTTAATTTATACCTGGTATATAAATGTTGGTCCCTCCTCCACAAACCTCTTTTAATAAATTTATGCAATTAAATTCCTAAATTGTATTTTTATCATTAATGCTTGCAAACTACTTCTGTAGCTCTTGCAAAGAACTTCAATAGCATAGACTTTAGAAGTGTTTTAACAGCAAGGCAGACACGTGCCAACTACTATAATCTGATTAAGAGGTCTTATCTACCAACTTTGTCCTTTATAACGCAAAGATCTGGTTTTGTTGAAGTTATCTCTATACCCACATTGAGTTGGTCAATGTTTTGTTCAAAAAATGGGGAAGAATCAAATGCTTTAACTCAGGCATATTTAAAGTGAGACTTTTCAATTGTTATTTTGAAAGAAATAAGTTTTACCATTTTTATTGGGAGGCAATATATTTTTTAGTAAACATATGGAGCGTAAAATCTATTCTTTAATCCAAAATATTTCCAGTTAACCAGCAAAGTTACAACAGAGTACAAACTGCTGCAAGAACAGTCATATGTGTATAGTGGGTATAATTTGTCCTTATATAAACCCATACATTTTTGGTCTGCCCTCTTTTTCAAAGCATAAATCACTGAAGACAAATCTCTACATTTTCTGCTTGGAGCTAGTTCTATTGCACTGCATTTCCTACTCAGTCAATTTGCCTTTCATCTTCCTTTCACATAGGTCTCTCAAGTGAGTAGAAAATGTTGTTGATATTATAACACCTGTGTTATACACTGAGCAAAGAATAAAACATTTCTGTGGTTCCCAGCTGCCACTATAAAAGTGAAACTACTGAAGAAAATATACTTTGGCAACCTGCCTGTCTAAAAAATTAAAATATATGAAACATACCAGAGAATCAGAAAAGATGAACTGAATAAATGGTATCCTTCATAACTGAGATTTTAACATGTAGGTGATCTTCCAAGAAAAAAAAAAAATTTGTACCAGAACACTTAAAGATAACATAAGAAAGCTAAATAAGATCTCTTTTATGGCACCCAAGGGAGTCTTAAGCCTTGATTGCAAATCTCATTTTTCCACGTATAGGTCTATATGTCATTGCCTCACATCCACAGTGTGCTCTATTCAGCTGTCTCTTCTGATGAACAGACATGCACAGAAGATCTCTATTGGTGATGATTCATCTTTGCCATCTTACACAGAATCTCAGTACCACTTTATTTCCTGGGAATAACTTTATCATGTTTGCTCTTAGGTGAACTGTGATTCATGGATTTCAGCGTTTCTTTTTCTTCTTTTTCAGTTTAGCACTCCCCTACTTGCACCTTTCAAAAGTGTAGCTCTGGCTCAGTTTGTTCAGGCAGAGCAGTTCACTGCTGTAGGGTGCAGGTATACTGGGAAATACGGATCAAGAGTTTCACCTCTTTTCAGAAGAAATAAAGTCCAAGTAAGCAGAGAAAACTAGACTCAGGTTAATAAATTCTCTTTCCCAAAAATCAAGGTTATGAGTATGCAATTAGTAGAAGGGATGTGCCAAAGCTATTTACTGGTGGAATTTACTTAGAACTGAAACTTCTGTTGAATAAAAATGGGGCTTTTTATTCAGTAAAATAAAAACATTTTTAAAATCAGGATAGTATAATAATAAAAATGCGTTATCAATCAATCACATCTGTTGGTCTAAATGCTTGTGATTACTCTTGTTTATACAGCCAGAACAGGAAGGTGATACTCTGAAAAAAAAAAGCCTCCTAGGAATATAAATATGATTGGAATAAAAGCCAGTTAATTGTGTTTATAAATTTATTTGCCTTCCCCAAGAGGCACCAATAGTTCATTATTTATCTCTTGTCAGCATTCAGTCTCAGAACTCTAGAAAACTGAGAGTCTTTTTTTCTCTGTAAAGGAGATTTGAGAGCAGGATAAGAACAAGGTTCTGACTCTAGAAGAATTAAAAACCTTGTTAAATTACCTCTTCTGAGTAAATTTTTCCAGATGAAAAGTGAGGTTGTGATGCAAATTGACTTTTCATTATAGGTCATTATCCAGTGTGATTGTGGTCATACTCTAAACAATGAGGTCTGCCTCTCAACTGAGGTAGTAACTTTTAGACAGGCTATCAAGATAAAACCTAGCTGTTCTTCTGCAATTACTGTGCACAGATAAGTGCTCATAACGTCCTCTCACTGCCCTTAATTAAACTAATAGTAGATACTGCAGAAGGTTTTTCTTTGTGTAATATCTATACCTCAATGGCAGAGAGGAATTATCCCATAGTGAGCAGTGCTGTTCAGCATTTCCTTCAACTGCAGCATTCCATTAGTAATTGCCTGCTTCCTAAGCTCTACCTCAAAAGTGTCTCCTTGAAATTCACTAAAGAAGATTTTAGTTTTTTTCTGATTGATTATTATATTTCTCCTAATGATTGGCCACTGCAGGAAGGCTTTCTAGTATATTCTGAGGGGAGATTTTTTTTCCCTTAATGTATGGCTTAGGACATACAGACATGAAGATAAAACAAGCAATGCCAAATGTGTGTTGATCTGTACAGAGAAGGATAAAAGATGTGAAGCCATAACAAGGAGTGAAACAGGCTGCCTGATCAGTCACTTAAGCCTTCTAACTCTGAAGAAAATATTCAGTCTAAAATATTGAAAGTTTCCTACTTCCTTTTGCTGGCTAGACTCACAACTCTTACTGCCCATTATTTTCTACTATATAGAAGATAAAAATGGAATGCATGTGCTTAGGCCTTCATAATTAAAATGGGAACTTGCATGTGAGGGCTTGCTTCAATAACTAAAACAAGGTATTTCTCCCTTTGTTCCAGACATTAGAACAGTTGAATTGGCTTTTTATATAAATGGCATAAAGCATCTCGTGGATTAAATAATATATAATACAAAGTTGAATAGGGTTGTTAGAATAATCTGACTATTCAATTAAAATACTCAGAAATCTTTTTAAAAATCATAATTACAATAATATTTATTTCAGTTTTGCAAAGGAGAAACTACACAGAAACAGAACAAAGAAAATAGCACCACTGATAACAACCTATGCATATTTTTTCTTTGCTTATTATGTGAAACGAAATGAAAAACGATGAAAAATGACACTGAGAGTAGAACTGTATAATGTGTTTATCTTCTCTTTTATTTAGAAATTTATACAAAAAATCATCACATTTACACTAGGTTGTCTAAACGGTAGCACTGAAGTTGAATCTAAAATATTGAAATATTAAAATATCACTATATATTTTTGAAACTATTCAAGTGATTTTTGACAGAGCATTCTGAATTCAGTGCTGCAACTTTCAGTTACTGTTGTTTGAACTCTTGTATAACTTATTTTCAGGTTTTAGGGAATCAAGTCTTGTATAAACATTGCTTGCACTTTATTTTGCATTTAATGCTGTTGTCATGCATAGTAATAACTCATCACCTTATAAAAAAATATTTTGAAGACTGCTTGGGCAAATTTTACACAAAATTTCAAACTCCAGAAAGGTATGAGCTAAGTTCCCAAAATAATTTTAAAAGTAGCATCTTAGAAAAAAGTGATATCTATAAAACTGAATCTAAGCAAGAGATCATGAATGGTTTCTTATTCTGAGATTTTGGCATATCTTAACTTTTTTGCACCACAGATATTAAACTTGGTAGCATGAATATACTGAATTTCAGAATATACAAAGACACCTTACCTATACAGACATATATAGCAGGAATAAAATGTAGAAAATGTTGAATATTTTGATTTGGACTGTGTTTTACTTCAAGTTATTAAGTACAAAATGATAAATGGGGAAGAGTGAAAGAACAAACTGAAAGATAATCATTGAGGTCTGATGAGTTTTACATACACGATTAAAATTCCTAGGTGACAGTGTCAGGATGTTTTCACAGACTTTTGAAGACAGGTGATTTAACATTATTGTTCAAGAAAAAGGATGGGTCTGGTAACTGACTATGAAATATAGTCACTTTATTTGGGCTGATATGCAAATTTGTTATGTGAATTATCTCAGTGTTTGGGCAATTTCTTTGATTAAGAATTCACAAAATGATCGTAAGTTTTTGGAGTCTCAGTCAGGTGAGGCTGTTGAGGAGCCATGAAACTGATATAGTAAAGAACTTTGGAATGCAGAAACTCTAATTGTCCACTGACATTTGAATTAACTGAAAAAGGGACCAGGGAGATGAATTATTTCACCACTACTGCTTCAAAGAGTTCCAGGTTCATGATGATCATGAGTGCAGAAACATGACTAATTCATCCTCCTGTGACATTTGGCTTCATCTGATATCCAGGATTCAACAGGCAGAAGTGCTTCAGTAGGCTGAATTTAGTACTATTGAGTTACATTCCAATGGAAATTATGTTAGAACAAGAAACAGAAGGAGAACAGGCTTGTGACCCAGGTCTGTAAAAGTGTAAATATCTCCTCTTTTGCCCTGCACTTCTTCCTGTTTTCAAATGACACTAAATTAATAAAATGAAATGTTTGTGCTAGATGTTTAGGCAGATAAGATGTCTCTATCAAAAATAATATCTTGAGCTGAATTAAGTGGATGAACATCCTGATCTTGTATCAAATTCAATTCTTCAACACAGCACTGTAATGCAACCCCTCTGTTTTATGGCATAAACCCATAAGAAATTTTCCCTAAAGAAGGATACTATAAAGTAGCAAGGAAGTTTTATTTCTTGTGCCAATTCTATTGTTTCAATAACTTCTGTCAAAGACTAAATGAATCCTTCATTTTCTCCTTTCCTTCAGCTGTTTTCTTTTAAACCATAATAATCCACTCTATTAAATCAGTTAATTTATTCTCATCCAAAGACAGAATCGATTTTTGATCCACAACAATTAATTTCAGTCTGGTTCCAAGGTTAAGCCTGTTTCTCATGAACTAGGGAGTTTGTAGAATCATAGAAATTAAGGTTACATGATTAGCAACATGCTTCTTATTTTTATCTTTCACACTGAATAAGTGACTCATTAAATACTTTGAGCCCATCACTGCATAGCACTTAAACACCTTCTCACATTTAAGAAAGCCAGAATGTCTAAGACAGTGAACTTAAAATCAAATGAATATTTATATTTCACAAAGTGGGATGATTATCCACCAGCTTCATTTATGAAGTGCTGAAATGAATATGCAAAATTATGCTGGGCAATTGATATCATAGAATCACAGAATGATTTGGGTTGGAAGGGACCTTAAAGGTCATCTGGGTCCAACCCTCCTAACAAAGCAGGGACACCTTCCAGTAACCAGGTTGCTCAGAGCCTCATCCAACCTGACCTTGAACACTTTCAGAGGTGGGGCATCCAAAACTTCTCTGGGCAACCTGTTCCAGTGCCTCATCACCCTCACAGCAAAGAATTTCTTTCTGATATCAAATCTCACCCTACTCTTTTCAGTTTGAAGCCATACCCCCTTGTCCTGTCACTACAAGCTGCTGTAGAAATCCCTCTCCAGCTTTCTTGTAGGGTCTCTCCAGATACTGGAAGGACACAATTAGGTCATCCTGTAGCCTTCTCTTCTACAGGCTGAACAATCCAATTCTCCCAGTCTTTCTCTGTCAGAAAGGTGCTCCCCCCCACTAATCAACTTGGTGGCCTTCCTCTGGTCTTGCTCCAACAGTTCAATGTCCTTCCCCTGCTGGAGACCCCAGAGATGGATACAGCTCTGGACTACGTACACGAGTATATTAACATTAAATAAACCAATTCTATTTTACTAAGATACCATATTTCTAAACAGAATTTAGCTGAAGAAAATCTGCTTGATTATTGACGAAATACATGGAAAGACAAAGGTTGAATCAATTTTGATCCAAAGGACATGTGATGTTTAGCTGGTTGAATAGAATATTTATCAGATAAAATATATGGGACCTCAGTGATCAATTTACTAGATAAGCCATAGCTGGGAATGGTTTATTTTAAAAATTGGCTAGTGTATCCTTAACCTTATAGTTTTAAAATACATACTTAAATTGCAATATTTAGTGTTTTAAAAAATAATATGCAATTTAAAAAGCATGGTCCAGCCTTTTCTGTATTTTGATATCTATTACATTCTTAGTTCTTCCATGTGGATTGCTACCACTTTAAAGTGTTATGGACCTGCTGAACATCAGTAAAATCATGTAGCTGAGGTTTACTATCAACTGTCAAAGAGGGGATGTGGCAAGTTATTAACATTCTGATACAGCCCTTCTCTGGCAAACTGTCATGAGAACAATGAGGCAGAACGTCTACTGTAAGGATAATTAGAATAATGAAAATATGAAATAATACAGATGTAATTGCCATCCATTATAATTATTAAAATTAACTTATAATTTGTCTCATCCTTATTGAGCAGTGTAAAATATTTAAGGAGATTGAAGAGAGAAAAATAATTCACAGCTATATTTTGTAGTATTTAATTGGATTGGCATGAAATTTTTAAACCCATCACTAACCCAAGCTGGCACCATGAAATTACATTTATCAACCTTGTTGTTAATGCCTAATACTGGCATTTGCACATGTGATGTGTAAAAAGCCAGTGTGCAAGCAATGAAATAATTATATAGAGTGATAATATCATAATTATGGGAAAGGTAGAACATTTGAAGATAAAATATAATTAAATCTGAAAATACTTGCTGTAAATTTTAAATGAAAGTGTTATTAATTTCCAGGACATAGCCCTGTGTTTCAGTTTTTCCAAAAAATTTTACTTGGAATTCAACTTTCTGAATTAATTAATTAATTATTTTATTTTCTGCATAATAATATGCATAATAATAAAATCATCAAAATAGCAGAGATTGCAAATGTTGGGTCAGCTATATCTGTGCCATTTCTGAGCAAACACCTTTACAGCCAGCTCTGAGGAAGAGGATTTGAGGGAGTTGTCACAGCCTCCCCAGGAACTGCTATAGTACTGCACAGTCCCCCCTGCTGCACATCCCAGCACAGACCTTCTCTTCTGCTGTTTAATGTCTGATCTGAAATGAGTTTTGAAAAGGAATAAACTCCTTAAAATCTACGTTTTATATATATGAACACTGCTACTGTCTTTTCCTTTCCTTAGTCTAAATATACTTCAAACTTTCATCTTCCTTTTGGTGTTTGATTTTTCCAGACCTTTGAAAAGCCTCCTGCTCTCCCTGAGAATCTCTTTAGTTGAACCACTCCTTTGAACTTGCATTGCCCCACATTTGAAATGCCAAGGACTTATCAGCTCTGAACACAATAAAATCACTGTTTTATACTCAACGTTTCTACTTGTGGAGCCAAGAATAGTGTTTGCCAACTAATGCTGCAACCTGTTACCCTGGAAAATCCTGTTGTCTCCTGATTTTAAAAATCCTGTCTTATGTAGCTACTACTAATGTTATCAAGGGTAACAGGAGAAACATATTTGGATTTAGATTTTTATTTTGCTTGCAATAAATTTTTAGTGGAAATATGCATACAAAACTTTTTTTTTTTTTGAGGTATTTATTAGATAACATTACAATTTCTTTAGCCTTTTAAGGCAGTAAATCTATCTGGGTAAGGTTTTTTAAGAAAATAGGTTTTTTCCTTCTGTTTTAAAGCATACGAACAATATCGTGTATAACGCAAAGAAGATAAATTTTATCAGTTTCTGTGGAATAATATTGCTTTATTAATATAGTGTCTTTTCAAAGTTGTATAAGGAAGGAAAACAAATTTTATTTCATGTTTTGTGAAAAGTTTTTCTCATTCAGACAGTGGATATATTTGACGAAACCTGTAATGTTTTGTAGTACTATTTTATCTATTTTAATCCATGCTAGAAGCAATTCTCTTCTGTGCTAACCTCTTCCACAGAATCAAAACTCCAAAGATTTAATATCAACATTTGATTGTGTCCCCCTTTCAAATAGTATAAAAGGCATAGTTCAATGAAGAAATGCTATCTTCATAAGACCAAGAGGTACAAAATTCAAACATTGTTTATTAAAATAAATAGCTAAAATGAAAAGAAAGCTCCTGAAGAAAATATTTTGAGTTTCTTTTCACAGTGATCAAGAAGTAAAATAATGGATAGAAAAGTTTAAAAGTGGAGGCACTGAATAGGACAGTAACTTTGAGGAGCCATTTCGCTGCAAAAGCCTCATAGCTCATTTAGCTAAAATACCAATTATTGTGTCAAAAAAGAAAACCTTTGCCATTTACGTTTAAGGGACAGGGTTTACAGAATGACTCAGCTACCTCTCCACGCCAGACTCATCTATTTTAGTTCTTTGTTTACAACTGACTCATTCATATTCAAACACAGAATAGAAGATCTCAGTTTTTAAATTAAACCATGCAGAGAGGACAAGTGCCTCCGAGTAGCTACTTTTACACCTGATGTTACAATGGTGTCACAACTGAGATTTTTTGTAGCAGTGACAGTGCAGAAGAGGTGGTAGCTGTCTCCTTGGGGACTGCAGCTGATTGTCACCTGACTAATTGAAATTCCTCTGCAATGCCAGCGGCTGTTGGGCTGCTCTGGAGCTGATGGTCCTCTTCACTCATCCAGCAGCTCTGAGTGTCTCAGCCTTGCTCTGAGTGCAGCGAGCTCCCCACAGCTACGTCCCCTGGGCACCGAGGGCGCGGTGGGCATCAGTCCCCAGCCCTGGTGTCTGCCCTGTGACTCAGCACCTCACTGCCACCGGACACTCTCCACCCTAGCTAGAAACAGTCTGTCTTGCACATCCAAAGATGGAGCCAAATGCATGCAACATGCACACAAAACATTAGGAGTGCTTACCTAATTAAGTCCCACGTTTTCATTTATAAACGTCACTCCAGCAGTTGCGGGTGGGGAGTCCAACCTAGAAAATAAAGTGACAATTTGAAAAGGAGGCTGAAAATGAGTCACCAGCACCACAGTCTGAGAGTTTGTCTTTTGTTTGTTTTGATTTCATTTCATTACATTTCCTTTTTTTATGACTGCATTCCCTTCCTTGTTGAGCTATAAAAAAAGAGGACATATTTTGCCTGTTTATAATCTGCTGACTCCAAGATGTTAACTGAGTCATCAATAAGCATTTATCTTGGCACTTCCCAAGCATTAACTCTTCACATTTGTCACAGAAAACAGGAAAGATTTTTTCTTTTCAAAGCTGAGCTCAAGGTTATTCTTGAAAACAGCATTCTGTTTAAACACCAGCATTTCATGGAAATCAGTATTGAAATTTTTACTTTTTAAAATGCCATTTTAATTTCAAGCATCTGTAAGAAATAGTTATTGACAATGACGTCAAACCACTTTGGATCACAAATCGATAACCTCAGCAACTGTTAATAGGAGTTGTAAACTGACTATGTCAATGTAAAATCAGCAAATGTCATTGAAAATAGCAGTACTTTCAATAGGATTTTTAGTGTTCATTTTTGTGTGTGATTTTGAAACAGCTGTAATACTGAATAAATTAATGAGAAAGTAAAGACAAAAGAATTGGGACTTACATAACTCAATATTTCAAACTGATCTAGAGCATACACCCAAACTTCATATACCAGGAGACCATATTCAGTATCTTCCTCTGCCAGAAGGAGGAAGATGAAAGCTCTCTGCTCTATATGAATACCTTGACAACCAGATTTGGGGCTATAGAGAGGAAATACACATAACACACTATTTAAGCAAACACATTTAAGGATTCATTTGACCACAGAGATGAAATAGAAACAAAACTATTTTCTATGATCATGCTTAAGACATTATTTTAGAAGTCATGAAACTTTTTGTTTGATGCCAAATATGGAGAGTGATATGTTCTTTAGGAAATTGGATAAAGTGTTAATGAATATAGTATTGAAACATACATATTTGAAGTTGGAACAAAATTCAGATGTTTATATACAAAAATTAATATGGTCTAAAGACCTCTTTCAGTCTCTAATTTCCATTTGTTTTTCCATATATTTTTCAGGCTTTTTTTTTTTCCTCAGCTATAAATTGTTCCATCAGATTTTCAATGACAAAGGCTTTAACTTTGCCAGGCAATCTATTTAATGGTTACCACCCTTGTCATTAACAAGATTTGCATTGTCTCACTGCAATTTAAGCTGCTTTTTACTTCCCATCTGCCATGAGAGATTATTCTATTACTTTTTGAAAGCTTTTCCTGTTCCTGGAATTAGAGCATCTTCAGGGTTGGAAGTCATGTCTCTGTGTATTGCATAAAGCAAGTCTTTCTTTCTTTCTTTCTTTTCTTTTCTTTTCTTTTCTTTTCTTCCTTTCTCTATGTTCTTTTCTTTCATTTATTTTTTTTTCCCTCCTGTTCATATACATCTGTGTGCTGCTTTTTTTATTTTTCAACAGCATGATACTGCTGGCTCACAAGCTAAAATATTTTCTGAAGAACTGTTAACTAAGCCAGTCATTTCCTGTCCGGTGTTTATGCGGTCAACACTTCCTGAGGACATCTGTGAGCTGTGAACCCTGCTCTACGGACCACCTGCCAGTAAATTATATGTTGTAATGTTCAAGACCAATGCCAAAGTACTTTTTTGTGGATTGTGGCATTTTTTTAACCTCTACATATCAACACTGAATTGATTTTTAGACAGTGTCATTCTGGGACTGATATTTTGCTGTTTAACAAAATTTGCAAAAATATAAGAAGGTGAGGCAAAGTGAGATTAATGTCTTTCCTGCAGATATAAAACATATCCAGAAAAGTAATCATGTTTCAAGCTCTCACTTATTATAATAGCCTGGTTTCCATCCTATAGAAAAACATGGAGATTTTGCAGAAGCATGTGGACAGGACTAATACAACACCAGTGTCCATTCACTAGTAGGTTCTGGTGCACTCTCTGAAGTGTGTAACACAACTCAATGGCAAAATAGCTCCAGAACATCCATTAAAATAGGACTTTGTCAGCTCCTGGGGTGTTTTTTTTTCTTTTCCATATTTTATTTACCATGAAATCATCTTTGCTCTCTGAGAGTTCTAGTTAGTCTAGAATTTGGGACAGTACAATTTCTCAGTCACTCTCTGTATATGCAGTGAGACAGAGCAGTGTTTTCTGGCTTGTGACCATGGATGTGGAACTGGATCCACTATGATGAGCCAGCTCCATGACAGTAAACTGTTCTTTGCTAAAAGAAAATCATAAGCAGGAAGAGGCTGATGGGTCTCCAGAGTGTCCCAGGGGGAGTGCTGACCTGGATACCTTCTCCACAGTCTGAGCACACCCACAGCAAACACTCCAGTCTTTCAGTTCTGTCATTGTTTCAGCATATGCTGCAGATCAGCTCCTGTTATACTCCCACTCACTCAAAAGCCAGAGATCATTTCTCTTTTAATGATTTCTTTTGCTCAAGCCTCAGTTTTACACCCAGAAGTTCTTGTGACAGCAGAGAGTGGTAGAATACAAGATGAACACCGAAAAAAACCCACAATAATTGCAATTTCACATACACAGAAATAATGCCTATCTTTTTATCAAGATAGGTACAATACAGGTTGCAACATGATACCCAAACTGTGTGAGCACAAGATAACAGCAAATGCTTTGGCAATACAGGCACAGATGAACCCAGGGTTCTGGACATGTAGCTGCAAATCAGAAACAGTCACTAGAGGAAAGCACCCTTGAAAGCTGCTTTATAAAGTAATGAAGAAAACAAAAAACTTACATGCAGCAAATGTTAATCACTCCATGTGCTGTCAAAACAAAGGTAATAACATGGAAGTTAAATGATGAGGGAATAGGTAATGAATAAAGAAAGGAGAGGAAATATAAATACCTCTAGCACTGCCCCTGGTTTAAGGATGATATGCCTCATCAATGCCACTATTTATCTGCAGCAATTCTTCTGTTGTGTTTGCCAGACAAAGAACATTGTTTTTTTCACCTGCAAGCACTCTGTTTTTCCATCTAATTATGTGGAATGTAATCTTTTACACTACAACTTGGTAAAGAAATCAAGAATTTTTAGAAGTTGGTTGTGCAGTTTTGCTCCAGTTGTTATACATGACAAGGTGTTTGATACCATAGAACTTATCCATATGGGTGATGCCCTATAGATAGCTAGATCAATAGATATTTTGACAGCTTGATATTTCCCCTGTATTTTATATTTGTTTACTGGAATGGAATCCTACTCTCTATAACTTCATTAACTTCATTGATTTAATAAAACTAGAGGGATTTATTAAATACTACAGACAAAGAGAGAAGTAAAACTCAGATATTGCAAAGATATAATCAACATATATCAATAAGAAAATATTACTTATTCAATATTAAAAGAACCCTCTTCTATGCATTTGTTTTTTAAGGCTGTAAACTAACAAAATTTGTTGGAAAATACAAATCACTGAAAAACAAAGTTCATGATACTAAAGACAATTTCAAGGATTAATAAGTTCCTAAGAATAAGAAATAGCTTTTGCTACATGGATATTAATTTGATATATATCATTATCATGTCCACAAATTTCAATTGAGAATAATAATAAAACCTGAAACCTGAAATCACTAACTTGATGAAACTCATTCTTTGTGAAATACAGCTCCTGCTGTTTATGAAATACTTGAACAAGATTTTGCTACTGTAAATTTCAATCATTTATGCTTTCAGTGAGAAATCTGGCATATAATACTTCTCTCAGCTGCCCTCTCAGGAACACACTGAAGCAGAATCAGAGAATCATGCAAATTGAAAAAAACCCCCTTAAAATCATTGAGTTCAACCATTAACACAACACTTGTAAGTCCATCACTAAACTTTGTCTTAAATACATAAGACAATATTTTGATATATTTGGTATTAGTATGTTTTTAAGATGGGAGGTGCTGTTTGATAATGGCATAGAATTTCTAATAAAAATAATTTTTTTCAATAATAAATATACACATACATACATATACACATATGTATACACATATACATACATATTCCTCTGCAAAAGAGCAGACATGCAAGATACTGATCAATGATAATTTGATTCCTCACCTCCTTTTTCTCTACAGTACTGCATTTCTTAGAAAACCCTATTAAGCATAAAATGCTAGTATTTCATACTAGCAATAGTCACACAGTCTTGCAGGGGAATTAAGCATAAGTAAAAGAAAAATATTGTTGAAATGTATTTCTCTGTATTGCAGAAGACACTGATGCAAACATGTTGATGTTTCCAGCAACTGAGTGGTCATAGCAATCTGAGATTCTTTGATCACTTTAATCATTGGTACTAGCACAAGGTACTGCCTCCAGTATTCACTGAGCTCAACCACGAAGCAACAGAAGAACTAAATTGTTCCTACCAAAATGATGAGAGAGGGAAATCTTCTATATGAGGAACTCGTAACAGATGATTATTTTTTGGACCGTGAAACACCCGAAAGAAGACACCAGCCTTTGAACCAGACCTGATCAGGATGGGGAATGAGCACAACCCATGCTTTAGTAAATGGATAATCTGATGTTTCTAACTCCTTTTACTTCTTTGATTATTTTGAGAGGGTTGGAACTCCAGCAAACAGAGCCTGAGTGATACCAGAGTTTCTGAAGAACTTGATAATAAAAACACCTAAACTACTTCAAAGACTATTTTGGTTGTTAAATTAGCTTTAAAGCTCTGGCCTAAGTAGGAAGTGATTTTCTCAGTTGAGGAATATTGCTCATTAGAACTATACTGCTTACATGCCAGGCCTGCTTCTGGACTATGACCCGTGAGGTGTGACCACTTCCAACAGAGGCACTTCCATCACCCTTCTAAGTTTTATAGTCTCAGCATGATTTTCCCTGCAGTTAACTTTTCCACACATCATATTCTCATATCCGTGTGTCTGAGCTAACATGTATTTAAGATTATTTATATTTAGATTGTATTATTTCACTCACTTGTGATTTTTGTGTGAAGTAAACAAAGTACTGAAATAGTAATGCATCAGTTTGAGCTGGTGTGTTTCACAAAGCCTCTATCTACCAATCTGCTATATATTTATTTTTGTTATTGAGGGATCATACAAGAAAATACCTAAATCAGAGCTAATTGAAAATTACTGCTACTTTGCATATTTTCTTTTTTTAGAAGATTATTTGTAGAAACAGACATGTTCAAATTCACTCAAAGCCTTTTTAGGTCATAGCAATATGGGTATGTATAGTACTGTAATATGATCCATGAAAAATATGCTTTGTCATTCTGAGCATCCTCAGCTGTTTTCTACTCGGAGAAACATACCTTGACCTTTAACAAGAGCCAAACTAAAACTGATAAAACCCCAGGAGTACATATTGTTTTGCAACACAAATATTGTATTATTTGAGCCTGTCTATCTCAGTAATTCAATTACATTGTCAGAAAGAAAAGCTTTGCAACCTCCCTATGTTTCTGTCTTTCACTTCAAGTTGTCCTGACTTTAGCATCATAATAATGGTAAGAGAAATGCTAATGAAATGTACATGACAGTGCTTAGTCTCATTAAACTCTCACAATAAAATAAAATCTAATACAGCTTGACTCCTAATTGGAAAGAATATTACAAAACAGAATAATTGCACACTGTAGATAATAGGACAAGGAGTAATGGGTGCAAATTGAAAGAGAGGGAATTCAGGCTGGATATTAGGAAGAAATTTTTTCACTGTGAGTGTGATAAAACACTGGAACAGATTGCCTAGGGAGGTTGTGAATGCCCCAACCCTGGAAATGTTCAAGGCCAGTCTGGATAAGGACTTGAGCAACCTGGTCAAGTGAGAGATGTGCCTTCCCATTGCAGGAACTGGGACTAGATGGCTTTTAAGTTTCCTTCCAAACCTTAACATTTTACCAGGATCTGATTTTATAATACAACTTTTGGCTTAGACACCCAAAGGTGCAGACAAGGCTAAACAATATCTGTAGGGAACTGCCATTTACATGGCTGAAACTAGTTAAAACTGCATGAGCTGCCATCATTGATTCCCAGGTTTTCTGCGTTCTCTGTTAAAATCTGTCCAGGTTTGCAGTTATTTTAGTATGTCTGGAGAAAAAAAAGACTATTATTATACCATTTCTATGTGTCCCTGTATCACTAGAGAGTTGGAAATTTGAAGATGACAATTTTCTTTTTCTTCTCACATTTTTCATCTTGCTTCCATTCATTTCTATGAGGATACATATGTTCAATCCAAGTTTGCTACCATGTTCTTTTGCTTTTTAATCAATGGTTTATTTTTCCCTTCAGGATGATCAATTTTTTCAAGCACTTTTGTCCCTGAAAAATAATTTGTTCTGTGTCAGTTCTGCCTGTTTCCTCAGCTCTTTTTCTACCCTATTGTGCGTCATTGTTTCTATTTTTCCTCAATATTTTTTTTTTCCTTCTACATCACTCAGCAACTTGATAGCCCTGGTTAATTAGTGCTACCAGTTTTACTACTATTATACACTATTACATTCCCATAGGGCACCAGCAACACACTAAAAGAGCTATTCCACCTTTTTCTGCCTCTTGTAACATCAGAATTAATGACTTTAAAATATCTCTGTCTGAGATACTGTTGTCTGTATGATACTGTTAATCATATTTTGCAGGTTTTGTCTGTTTGAGGAGAAATTCTGTCAGTTTTTCATGAGACAAAAAGTGTCTGAGTCCTAGGACTCTAAAGACCTAGTTCTGACAGGAATCTTCTTGCTTTCGGATGATAAATTCCCATTGATTTTAATGGGACTTGAGATCACAGTCCTTGATGCTCGTGCATTCATCTCTCTATATCAACAGCTCATATTCACACTGAACAGTCAAAAGCAGTCACCCAATGACTGAAATCCATCAAGTCCAGTCATACAGAAAAGTGCATCAGCAGGATGCATAACATTGATATCTGTGGGCATATATGAGTACAATAGGAGACAACAGTAGCAGTTTAGGGGTAACTAACCAGTGGTGCTACAATATTGGCAAGATCAAAACCTATTTATTCTAATCAGGTTTCTGATTCCTTGTCTGTAAACTTTCAAAGGCCTGATTGTATAGAAGGACACTAATAGAATGGACAGTGTATGTGATTCTTCGCTGTAACGGAACAGTGTGATGTGATTTAACAAATCAAATTTGTCTATTACAATGTAAAAGGAATGAATGTCATGCTTCAGAGGATTTCAGCTGCCAAGTGACCACGATCCCAATTTTGATACCGATACACATTTACAGCCAGCAGAAGTCAGAAATCTCATATTTCTGTCATGTTATAATTTTTTTCCTTCCGTTTTTATTATTTAGCAGCACAGAAGGCTTGAAGACAGTGACACAATATGAGGAAAAGGGAAGAGTTGTTGGCTATTTATTATTTAAAGACTAGCAACTAGAATTTACATTTACAGAGTTACCATATAGTAACTCTGATGGAATGATAGAGGAAAAAATAAAAGTTGCAGAAGTAAGGAAGTCTGATATTTATGCCCAGATCTAGAAAGGTATTGACTGTTACCACAGGTAAACAGTAAGTTGTTTTCTTTTTAAGGAAAAAGCATGGATTCCTTTTCCAGAGACATAACTATTTTCTGTTACAGAGATGTCTGGAGATCTAATCTGACCCTCCCCTCACAGAAGGTCTAATTAGATCAGGTTGCTCAGGCACATGTACAGACCTGTTTCTAATTCAGTGATTGAGATGCCACGTCTACTTTAGGCAATCTGTTCCAGTGTTTGACAGTCCTTAGGAGAAAAAAATTTCCTTTCCTATTCAGTCAGAATTTCTTTGCTCCAACTTTTATTGACTGCCTCTCTTCCCTGTGCACCTTGGAGCAGACAGTCTGGCTCTGTCTTCTCTTCACCCCTCATTTGTTGCCTTGTTTTCTTGAGGTTGATCTCAGTTCTCTCATGCTTTCCTTCCAAGTAATGAACCTTCAACCATCTTGTTGCCTTTCCATTGGACTTGTTCCAATATGACAATGTGTTTCTTATGTGGGAGAGACCACAATGGACACAATACTCCAGATGGGGTCCCACAAGTGTTGGACATTTGGAAAGGTTCACCCCCCTGGAGCTACTGGCAACAGCTTGGCTCCTTTGCTAGAAGGGTTCAACTCATTCAGCATGCACATTAGCTCATTTTCCTTGGCACTGCTTTCTATCCAATTTCTACTGTTCATGTGGTAATTTCATCACAGATACAAGGCTTTGCACTTGCCTCTGTAGAGCTTCATGGCTTTTCTGTCAACCAATTTCTCAAGCCTGGCGAAGCCACTCTGAACCTACATCGTAGTGACCCCTCCACCCAGGCAAGTTTGTAGTCTCATTGAGAGAACACCCTGTCACATCACCCAAGCCATTAATGAAGACACTTTTTTCACAAAGGTTAAAATATTTAAAAAGTGTTTTTTTCACAGATAAAGAAAAATAGAAAAAGAGAAGCGCCTTCATAAGAAACAGTAATTTCTCTGTGTAGCAAATCATTCTGAAGCAGGATTTTTACTTGTCCATTTGTTTATATTGAGAAGTTGTTAAAAGGGTTCAGTCAGCACTGTTCTGGTGTGATATGAAAGAAAGAATTAGTGTTATTATTGTGTGTGGCTGCTTTAATTTAGGCTAATTTTTTTGTGTGTTGGGCCTTAACAGAATGTATCAAAACTGCAAAAACAAAAACTGAAGAAGTTCCAGGTGACTTTCATCCTTACACATCCAACCAGTGAAATACCAGTACTGTTTAGACTGTGACAGTAACATCATCCATCATATTAATCTCCTTACATCACCTTCTGAAGAACATCTTACTGAGGAAAGGAAATTATTTGGTGACAGATCATCAACTACTGTTTTTATCCAGTATTCCCAGGATTTTGTCTGCCTCCTTTCCAGCTGGTTGTGTATGAAGATCTGAAAGATACAGAAATGTCATTTATGTTAGACACCAGTTAATTCCACATTTTTTCTCTCAGTATAAAAGCTATTACTTCTATCTAGGTAAATCAAGCAACTTGGTCTGTATGCGAACAAATGGTTTCAACATAAAAAAAAGGAAAGGAAAAATATTATAGTGCAACTCATTCATGCTAAAAATGAGTTTACATGCTATAAATTTAAGGTTTCATGAAATACTTAAGAAAAATCATGAAAAATTACCATATCAGGATTTCTTCCCTTTGCACCATTTTCCCACTAATAAGCAGGTGCTTATTAGTTTTGTGGTTTTTTTCTAGTGATGTAACTAAAAAAAACAAAAAAAAAATTATTGTCTGTGCTTTTTTTTACAGTGTAGAGCATTTAACCAAGTAATTTATTGTAATACACCTTGATACACTAATACACTAGTGTTCTAAAATATTATAAAAACAGAAAATTAAAAAAAAAATTAACAACTTCAGCTTCATATATGTGTATATATATATATAAATATATGTGTTGGGAGTAAAAGAATAAAAAAGCAAGAAAGTAAAAATTTTTTTTATTTATGTATATTTTACCTGAGAATAATTTGCTGCATGAGCGTAGTACTAAATACACAACTTAAGCAAATACCCCCAGCTCAGTGAAAGAACAGAAATTATTAGAGTATATTTTTTTAGTCCTTGTGTTACAGAAGCTCTAATTCAGTCCACTAGTCTTTTATAAATCATGCTTCTTGAAGGACTAGAACTTCAAGATGTAATATAGCTGATTTAGCAGCAAAAATATATGAATAGGCTAGTAAAAGCAATGTCACACAGCTGTACTTCTGTTATGAGAAATAAAACCAATGTGGAGAATTCTACTTTGCCCCTGACTTTTCTGTGCTCTGTTGATTTGTTATAGGCAAACTGTATATGCAACTTTTTTCTGTCTTTCTATAAATGGCAATAAAAGTTGAGAGAAACTTTTTTTTTCTCAGAAAATACTTTATTTTCCCCCTAAGATAATCCACTGAAAAATATTGGATTTTAATAATATAAATTAAAACCATGTTTTTTAGCCCTACACTGTGAAGAATATCCAGAGAGTGGTGACATGACCTCTAAGGCCAGCCATGTTCTGGTTCTGAATATTAGTATGAATGCCACTTATCTATATCCTCTGTCTCTTAATTCCAAGATCTCCCAGTGGATACTTTTACACAGAAATTTCAATACTGGAAATGATAGAGTAAATAAATGCACTAACCCATGCAACACATCATGTGGTCTTTTCTGTAGCAATCAATGACTTTTGTGAATGCTCTTCAGGCGCAAGTGTTCAGGGAAATTTAATTTCCCTCACTTTCTCTAACAGCTTGCCAGCATTTAAAATGCCAGTTTATAAGGTATCATGGCTGTCTTTTTCCACATCTTGTAAGCTGCTTTTGTGGCTAACCTGGCATGACACTGAGTAACTCAGACTTCAACCAAAAAAAGAAGCTGAGCCATTAACTAAAAACAAATAAATAAGTAAATAAATAAAATGGAAGTTCTGAAAAATAAACAGGAGGAAAGAAAGAAATTAGACAAAAATGAAACAAAACCCCAAACCAAAACCAAGAGCAAAATTATTTACTGCAAATACATATACATCAGTTTCATATTCACTTATTGCAGGTATAAATGACTTTTTAATCAGTAATAAATCAAAGACAGAACACTTGCAAGTCAGAAGCAATTTTTTGAGTAAAAACTCATAATATAAGTGATATTTAGTAGATAATTAACAAAATGTCGATTGGAAAATGAGTAGTCTTTCACAAACTTATTAAAACATTTTCTTTGGTATAATATTTCTATTAAAAAAATCCAGGAAATAGATTCTTCGAAAAAGTAAAAAAGTGATACAGTACTAATATTTTAACAGCATATTGATAGGCTGTTTAAAGTTTTTGTAGTAATAAGTTACCATTCTACTGCAGTTCCAAGGAAAGGAGTTTCAAGCCAGTGTTAAATGAATACCTGCAGGTAATAACTCACATGGCACCAAGAAAGAGAATTCTTTGCCTCTCAGGAAGTGTGCTCAAGTGTTTATATAGTGCAAAACCTGTCTTTTTGCTTGGTCGTGCCCAAATCTTTGGCAATCCTGTGATGAATATGAGCAAATGATTGCTTCCATGCTTTCTAGACGTTATTTACAGAAACCTCGTGGCTGTCCATGTGGCTGCTGGCCAGGGAGAGCACAAAGACAGCAGCTCAGCTTTTGTACTGGGCTGGGGCTGCCCCCTGAGACCAGCCCTCCTGGCTGAGCTCCCTGGAGCTGGAGGTCATCTCTGCTGCCCTCCAACACCTCTGCCAGGAGCTGGCACACCTGGCAGCCTGCAGAGGCTCACTGGTACCCAGAGCAGAGCAGAGCAGAGGCTGCCACGTGGCCACTGCAGAAGATGCCAGCAATTGGGAACAGGAGGGGAGTGGCCCCACTGGCTGAATTTCATGCCTAAAGCAACAAACTTGTTGGTCAGAGACTAACACTTGTAATGTATGTAATTAAACTGGTGATGAGCTGAGGATTTATCTCCAGGTGAATACGTGGGGAAAATTTTTAGTGAAATGGCTTTGAAAATGGACAACGGATTTTTGAAAAATTCCCAGTGTCCTATTCAGAGTGCCTGGGATGAGACAGCTAAAAAATAAGGGTTCTTGTGGACTCAAGGATGGAGGATTTTGTGATCCTACTCCTAGGAAAAGAGTGTGAAAAAGCCTAAAACTAACAAGTAAAAAGAAGGACAAGAGAGCTATAAAAAACAGTTGGGAAAGTGAACTTCAAAACTGATTTGTCTTGTTAGCAGGTCTCATGGAAATATGGCATTTATTTGCGGGTTTGATCTCAACAAATTCTGGCAGAATAAGGTTGCAGTAAAAGAGGTTCTAGTGGTTTTTCTAGTCAGCAAGTCAAAGAATTGAAGAATGGAGTTTGGGGAGTTGAACAATGACCTATACTTACTGTGCCATGAAGCTCCATGGTATGCTAGGCAAAATAGCTACCCGAATTTTTCTGGGTCCCTACAGCCTATATGCTGCTTATGAGTGCCATAAAAACCTGGATACTTCTGGCCAAAATTCTGACAAAAATTCTGTCAATGCATTTAAGTCACATATGGTATTAAAGAAAAGTAAGTTGCAAAAACCCATGCCTAACTTGTTTAAATAAGGACAGAACATTACACTGTTCATTCTAGCATTTATCTAAGTTTACCTACTGGAGAGATAATGGAAAAGTAGTGTTATAAAAGTGGATGTATTGATGCCTTTAAAAAACCTTCAGCATGCTAGCAAGTGATGAGTGCCATGAAAAGTACATAAGGAAATTCTTAATCTTTCTTCAAATCATAGTTTGGATAGTGGGCAACAGAAAAATCCCTAGTCTTAAAAACTTAGTATTAATAAAATGCAGCTTCCTATGATGTTAACTGAATGAGAGGCTAGGTGGGAAAATATATAGGAAAAAATGTGACCATATAAGAGAAAAACTATATCAAAGTGCAAGTACATAAAAGTTATGCTGTTTTTATTACCATATAAATTACATTTCATAATTTTGAAAACATTAGGGGATGGAACTAGATCTGTAAAGGTCCCTTCCAACCTAAATGGTCTATGATTCTATGATTGTGATAGCATTGCAATGTTGATTATGTTGTTTCAGGTTTAGGCTTTCATTTCTTGACAGATATTTGCATTTTTTTTGGGAGAACCTAGTATCAGGCATGCTCATCATATCTGAGGGTTTAACTGTTTAACTGTTGGTAACACCTACCCATACAGATCCCCTCTAATAATTTCTCATTTGATATTTTCAGTATTGTTTGCATTTTCACAGATTCATACTAGCTGTTTTGTTCAGAGCTCTTTATGAAGTACAGCAAAATATTTCAGAAAATCTGTTTTGGGGCTAACTTGGTTATTAGTGAAAAATAGATTTCACTCACAAAATTGTCAAAGCAGTAGGGGATTTGAAAGTGTTTGACAGAAAATATGGAAAACCAGCATAGCAGTAACTAATAGGGGATACCAGGCACAGCAACACCTCAAATTCTACCCTCATTTGAGTTTAGATTACTGAATCTTGGGCCACTTACTATGCAGAGCACTGAAACATCTTTGGAGAATAAAGATATTTTTGAACAGAGCATAATAATGATAGAACTCACTTTTCTACATATCATCCAAGAAATGGGAAATTTGGGCTTTTCAAATTAACCATGAACTGCATTCCAAAACAGCAATTACAGTGTGTTATTTCTAGATATAAATAAAAGTGAACAGGCTATCAGTACAGGTCCTGTATATGACACTGTATAAAAAAGGACTATGAGAGAACAAAGGAAGTTCTGAATTCTAGAAACCAGCTGTTCAAGCATACACTGGCAACCTGACTTCAATTCCCAGGTCTTGACATATTTAAAATCTTTAACATTTTTGAAAATAGATATATTCACAGATCACAGAATAATATCTTTATCCCAAAACTATAGCCTCGTTACTAAGGGATCAACTTTCCTCAGTGAAAGTATTAGACAAGATCATTGTCTTAAGAAATCTAGTTTTGAATCCTTTCTGTGCCTAATTATTTTTTATCACTTGTTTCCTCAGAGGAAGGAACTAAAGCAAAGGCAGTTTTCCAACATGTCCAGATCTTTCATCCAGCTTGTCAAAATCAGCCACATCCCGTGTGCTTTCTGCTGAACTTTTGGTGGTGCCTTTTGCCAGGAAAGGACACAAAAGGCCTGATAAATTGCCCATACAAGGAATTATGGTGTGTTTAGATTAGAGGAGGCTTTGTCAAAGTGGTTGCTGTTCAGAGCAGGATTTTCAAAAGTCACAAACAGGTAAGTTCTAGACAGCTCTCAGTTTGAAGAGGTAGGATCTTAGTCAGTTTTAAGTGCCTTGACAATTAGGCAGCAGTTAAAATGTGTAAATAAGCACTAATTTTTTTTCTATTTATTGTAGTCAAAGCTGTAGTCAAAGAAATTTTAGTCGAAAATTTCTCTTGAGAACAGATTACAATGGTTTGGTGGTTATGTTGATATATCTATATCTATGTATAAATCTATATATTTTCTATCTCTAGCCACTGTAGATTCTGTTGCTCTCTATTTCTATTGCTGTCTCTATTTCTTGATATTTACAGGTAAGTGGGGAATTCATTCATTGATAATGGTTTTGGATATTCTCCCAAAGCTGAATGATTAGATATTTGAGGCTAAAAAAGACACCCCACAAATGCTTTACATTTAGAAGAGTGGGAAAAGTACCTCCAGAGTTTGATTCATTTGATCCTAAAAATAAAGCATCTAAAATAGATCAGATAACTTTTGCTTGACTTTTCCTAATATTATTATTCATTCAATGCCTTTAAAGGGCTTCTAAAAACAAGTCACACACACACACACACACACACACACAGGCACGCACATATGTACATATCACTATACAAACATACTAGAGTTGATTATGGCCCTTGAATTATTTTTCTTTTAGGTGGAAAAAACACTATTACATTTATGTATATAATTATATATGGTCATAAATATATATAGATTAATATAAAGTCTACATATACAACTGAACTTGTTTTTTGCTTGGCTTTGTTGTTTGTGTTATAGTGTGTATGTATGCACACACAATACATAAAACAGTTGTCAAAACAGCGAAAATAGTCTGAGGTACTTAATTCCAAATGTAAGGTTTAAGGGTAAAGTACATAGTAATAGCATTCATTTCGTCTATAGATTGCCAAAATCTTACAGCTATGCTATTTCTTCAAACAATAACATGCTGTGCTCATTATATATTGGAGAGCATAAACACTAAGTTCCTATAGTTATATACATATTGTTTCTCCCCAGATGCAGCATCTGTGTAGCACCAGTGACTTCCGCTTAATTTGACTAATATAAATTAGGTTAGAATCCTGACAATAGTTGAAGTGTTACCTTTACTTACCTTTCATGGGCAAGTAAATATCAGTTTATTTCTAAAAATCAATTTTTAGTGACTTAAAAAAGGCTGGTGACCACAGCTTCCTCAAAGTAGGCTATAAAATAGTTTTTATTTGCCTAGTCTTAACTCTGTATTGTGTGTCAGAATCACAAAGTTCTACATAACTTTGAAAGCAGCTTGTCCTTGAAGTAAAAAAGAACAATATTGGCTTCAATTTTTTCTATTTTATTTCTGCTTTTCCCATGCAGCAAGTTAGTTAAATAGACTCTGCTGCATGGGTAAAACAGATGACAGAGGAACACATCACACTCAATGTCCTTGGGCATATTTTGTTGACTTTAAATAGTATCTAGCACTTCATGACAGAAAATCATTTCCATTTCAGAACTTTAAAAGCTGAAATAACAGAAGGATAGATAGGCCTGTAGTGGTTCACTAAATACACAGTAAGAAGCGCTTCAAAATATGTCCTTGTCTGAAGCCTTTCATGCATCAATTAATAAGCTGAGAACCTGAATTACAGGTACTATTTTAATAGTAAAATAGAACTTCTTTAATTTTAATGGCAAAAAAATCTCTTGTGTTCCCTCTCCTACTGAACTATACAGTAACATGCTAACTAGGACTGCTCCCATTTCTTTGGTCTGAGAGAACAAATACATGAACCTGCCACAGCACTCTTGTTATATTAAAGACCTGTGTATATTTGTTGAGAAAAAAGAATGGAATTTCCATTACTCTTTTTTTTTTTCAATAAAGTTCTTACAATGTGAGTTATTTTATTCTATCAAAGTTTGGAAGTATAGCCTTTCCCATGTGACATATGAAATATGCTGTAAATTGTTACAGACTGCTATGCTTGTAGCTAGTTTATACAATTAAATAATTTTCAGCCATTATAAAAATACTTTTTCCTCTCGCTGTCCATTTTAAAATAGAGATCTTAACTCACCTAAATTTAGAAAGTGTCTGTATCCAAGAAAGTCACTTTTGGCACCCTTCAAAGTAACTGAAGAAAGCAGGCCCTTTTAAGGTGTCATCTGATAGATGAGTACATTAAGATGACATTACATTAATTTAATCCTAAAGTGTTTTCCTGTCCCTATTGACTATAAAGGAACTTCAGGCGTCATTTTCAGACACAGCAGCCTCTATTTCAGGCTCTGCATTGTCAGATTAATCCTGTTAAAAATGTCCACTTTCCATTTACAGGGTCAGTCAGAAGGAGCCAGTACAAATGGAAGAAAGAGAAAAAGACACTTGCTGAAAATGGAGCCCATGGCACCTGTCACTGTTGAGACAGGGGACGGGAAAGAAGGCAACATGTTCACTCCATGGTTTCAGAAGGCAAAGAACCTTTTATTATTAGAAAATCACACTTATAGACAGCATTGTGAAGCTAAGATCTGATTGGTCTTCAGCAGCACTTCTCACACCATTGGTCCAGGGAATGCCACCTACTTGAAAACTTCTTTCCATAAACAGCAGGTGCAGAGGATGGGATAATAATAGTTTTAATTCTTTCTCTGAGCTCTCCCAGGATGAGCCTGGGAGTATATCTGTTTCTCTCTGTTACCAGAGACTGAGAATATCCACAGGCACCTACCTGCCATTGTCTGCTCTGGCTGCTGCTGGAAACTTGGTGCAGAGCACAGGCAGCTTTAGAGTATCTGCCCTATCACCAGCCTAAACATTCACCAATATTCATGTGACTTGGTTTCAATATTCTGAATCATCACAGACAGAACAGTTTAAAGCTGTGCCCTTTTTGACTAATGAGCAATGAATTCTCAATGTGCTTTTTCTTGATAAAGCTTAACTTATTATAGATAAGAAACCGTGTCACATGTGTTTGCATGAATAGAAAATCAAATGCCAATCCAAAAGTCATTAATTCTCTAAGATATTATTTCCAAAGAAATGTTAAGAAATATTGATCTTTTAGAGAACAATCAATAAAGTTTGAGAAAAGTAAGATAATATAATCAAATAAGCAATGAATTGTGAAGTACTTTCTGAGCTGCAAAATATCTTTAAAGTCAAGACATTTGAACATATAAATGAAATATGTTTATGAAGTAAAACATTTAACTTTACATACTTTATTTTGGTGTTACTGATGCATATTCTTAAACACAAAATTAACCATATACTGACATGCTCTTTTGACTTGGTATAGTTTATCTATTTGATATGTGGGTAGACTGGAAAAAATATATATGAAAACATCTAATACATGACCAAATTTTCTACAGGATCAAAATAAATCTCTATTACAAAGTATCAGGTCCTTAATAACCTATAGCATTGAACACTAAGAGATATTTGGATATTTATAGGTGACCATTGGAGTTATTTCTCAGTGAAAATGTCATTTCTTTAACTACCATACCTAATCTACTACAGTGTAAAGTAAAATGCATAAAATATAAAATTAGATTATTCTGAGTGCAAAATAAACCATTTTTATTTCTGTCTTGAGTATGTTAAGAGTGAGTTGACATTCTGTTACTTTTCATGGAATGAATAGAGATTTAAAAGAAAAGGAATCCATACAACCCAGGTATAAAGCAGATTGATTTTTTAGTACTTGAATTCATTAGATAATTTTCAATGTGTCAGAAAACATGAAAAACAATGCTACCTCAATGAAGTCACCTCTTCTGCCAAGAACAGCAAACAGGGAAGCATTTAGGCTATTGTGCATAATACACAATAAAAGTTTATCTCAATTGACAGGACAGTTTCTCTGTACAGAGCATGACATTACTTTTCCTGTGTTTTTAGCCTATCATGTAATAATCTGCACACAGTTAGCACGGTGGAACTCTTCAACCTTGGCACATCAGCCCCCATCTCTCAGTTGTAAATTGTTTCATTCTGGTGTTTAAGAGACTGACTGTCAAAAAAACCACTCAAATCTTTATTTCAAATTAAATATAAATACTCAAGCATATGAGAAGAAAATCTAGTTACAATAAAAAAACCAATAAAATAGTGAAAGATCACATTGTGGTTTATTTCTCAACATACACACTTTTAACCTTCTGAGTTCCTGTCACAATACATACATGGAAACTTTGCAAAATGGTTCTTTCTGTCAGTAGTGGAACCAAAAATACTTTGACTATTGCATGTTTTCTTTCTTTGTACTGAGGTTCTGTGTGGATCCTAAAAAGGCTTATGTAGTAGTCTTTCTGTCTACTTTTTCTGTCTTGCAGTGTTGTCTGTGAGCATTATTCTGTCTCTTTTCAGTATTTAGCCACTAGTTCTTGTAAAATTTGCTGTTATCTAGTCTTTTTCCTTTGTTTCTGTGACATATTCCTCTGAAAAAAAAGACTCAAACTAGTCAAAGGTTCAAAAGGATCTGGGTTTTTTAATGTGGTTTGTGGACTTTCTATCTTTGTTCTGGTTTTGGTTGTTTCTGAGTTGTGGGGTTTTTTTTTGGGGGGGGGGCAGTTTGTTTTGTTTGGTTTTCTTTTTCAACAAAAAAAGTATATCGTGGTGTTATTAAAAGTATTTTATTTACTAAGGGGGAGAGGGGAAAGGACAGACACCCAACCCCCTTGAAAACAGAGAAAAAATACTCACTATTATTACTGATGGTCTAAAAGCACCACTACTTTCCTTAAACACCTAGTGTCCTGATAGCACAAATGTGCATTTAGAGATCTTATTTCTAGAATCTGCAGAGACTTCTGTAAAAGTCATCAGTAAAATGTTTTAAATTGCATAGATAAACACATAATTTCTTTTCTAAAAGCCTTTGACAGGATCTTGAAGTCCATAATAATAAATCTGATTTTATCTCTGGATGACCCTCTACCAAAGGTGCAAAGATATTTACACTATTGCAGGCCTTGGGACCCCTTCCTGTCTGACTTATTCATCTTAAGATCATTCTTGAAGCATTTTTTTTTAATAAACAATACCAAAACATTTTAAATTTGTAATCAGAGTTCTTTAGAAAATCACTCAGAGCTGGACTCTCCAGAGATATGACCTAGATATAGGTCATAACATATGGTAGAATGGGATGAGTTGCTGAAGCTGTGTTTACTGAAGCTGAAAATATAGGTAAAGAAGTGATGTCTATCTATCTGTCTGAGCCTACTCTTTCCTTCCAAAATAACCATGAAGGAGACGAGGGAATAATCGTACAACAAATGGGATGTTGTATAATCACCTTCCACCTGGATCCCTAACTCTGGGGACTTCCTTGAGTGAGGAGGCAGCAGAATCCCAAAAGATTAATGTAACATGCATCAGTTGACAGATTCTTTGGTGCTGTACAGCTGTTCTGCATCAGATCCCAAGAAAAAGCTGAGTGAATTTAATTAGTGAGATCAGGCCCTATGTAAATGTAAACATGAGGTGATGTGATAGAGAAACATACACAGAGAAATGGTTTGGGTGGTCTGTAAACTGCATCCTGACCCCATTCAATAGCAGGAATAACTACAACTCTCTTGAGACAAGACTGTGGTTGTAACTGGGTCAGCTGCAGAGGTCACACCCCCTGTAGCCCCACCAAACATCCCCAAAGGGTAACTGAGTCAATCTCTGTCCCAGTGTATAATTAATCTCTCCCTTTTGCTTGGTCTCACTGACCAGAGATGGCACTAAATAAGATGAAACAAATTTATGGTAACAATTTTAATGTGTTTGTTTCTCAGAGCCTGGCTCATGGGTTTTTAGTTGGGCACATCTTGAGAGTTACTGAAGTTACGCTGTTGGCTTATACTACCCTCACACTGCTTGACTGATTTGACCAAAGTTGACAAAATGGCCCAATTGACAAGCTAATATATGCATTGAGGGCCACACAGACCAGTCCTTCAGACTGGAATGACATTCTGGCTACGCATTTGACCACAATCCACAGTGAACTGGTGGAAGACAAAATTGGTTTGATGAGATTGGAGTTCTATAACGCTGTGGAAGTTGATATGCAGGGCTATTCATCCTTCCATCTGGTGGGAGGGCTTGGTCAGGTATCCCAAGGTACAAGAGGTCCCCACCTCTAAACATTAGCCGTGGTGAGGGAGAGGGTGAGAGCAGCAGGGAAGAACAGGACACTCTCTGCTGCCTTCCTCCCCTACCATGGTGAGCAGCACAGATCTGGCATCAGAGGACACCAGGTGGGAAGCTCTTGGACAAAACTCCATCATGTCCATGCTGTGGAAACCAGGCCTAGCAAGTGCTAGGGCTAACTGATCATTTACAAAGATGTCATTTTTCTTCATGAGATTTTGTTTCCATGTGAGAAATGTGGGAAAACAATTAGAAAACATCAGTGTCGCCTGTCATTTCCCACAATGTAAAGGGGCTGCAGAAATGGCTCCCACCAGAGAATGGACTTGTGAGGTGTGTGGGAAAAGCTTTGAAACATAAAAAATTAGTGCCACCTGTTGTAATTAAGTAATTACTTGTTTTGATAAGAGTTTTATCCCCTAAAATTATTTTCCTATACTGAGTTAGAAAAAAATGTTGGTCATTCAAAAGAGCCAAATATAAGAGTATCAGAAGTTGTTGCATTTCAGTAGAACTGATTACACCTCTTGGGATATGTGTGAGACAGCTCTGTATTATAATGAACACTAATAGCAAAAGGCTGTTTTTCATATACAGTTCTTAAAATAGCACAATGCTCTTCTCTAAAGAAAAGTTGTCATAGTTAAGGAAGTGATTTTTCTCATTGAAAAACACAATACAGTCTATACGGTCCAGAAAATAAATATTAATTTCACAACATCTTTAATAAATTAGTAAACAAATCACTTGATAACTATGAAAACTGAAAAATTTAAGTCATTATTGAAAATTTGCCTCACAATACAGTCTATGTTTTCTCCTTATTCCAACTATCTACCAGTTCCTTCTTTGAGAAATAGTTTGTTTAGAGGAATTGATTTAATAATAAAACTAAAATTAAAATCAAGAAAAGTTTGTCTTCTTGTGTTTGTTTTGGGTTAATGAGTAAATTTTCTTCGCAGTGGCTTGCATGGTGTTATGTTTTGGATTTAAACATTCTCAACACTGGGTTGATAATAAAGACACATTTTTGTTATTGCTGAGCTGGGCTTACACAGAGCCAAGGTCATTTCTGCTTTTCGTGCAGCCACAGTGGCACAAGAGTTGGGAGCACATGGGAAGCTGGGAGGAGACAGAGCTGTGATAGGTTATCCCAGCTCACCAAAGGGATATTCCAGACCATATGGCATCATGCTCAGTTCATAAAGTGGGGGGAAAAGGAGGAAGGGGAGGGTATTTGGAATGATGGCATTTTCCTTCCCAAGTCACCGTCACGCATGATGGGGCTCAGCTCTCCTGGGGAGGACTGAACACCTGCCTGCCGTGGGAAGCAGGGAAAGGATTCCTTGTTTTGCTTTTTTCGTGTGTGTGGATTTTGCTTTCCCTGTTAAACTGTCTATATCTCAACCCAAAATTTTCTGGATTTTACTCTTCTAATTCTCTCCCCAATCCCACTGGTGTGGGAGTGAATGAACCACTGCGTGGGGCTTGGCTGTTAGATGGGATTAGACCATGACACTCCTTTTCTTGATGCTTAGGCTACCTCTTGCAGTAATAGAGAGCAGTCTCTGCTGTTATTAAATGTGTGCAAGGGTTTCACATTCCTGGGAAAGGAAAAATAAATATTGATATTTTACATCACATTATTCATAGAATTGATGTGTGGAAACTCTTTAAAAAATATTCATACCATCACATACTGTGTTTTTATTTAATCTTACAGGCACCCCAGAACTGGATCAAATTTCAGTTCATAGTTCTGTGTCATATAAAGCTTAAGGCAGATTGTAATAAGACATTGTTAATGAAGATGTTGAATATGCATTGTGCACTTAGAAGTGTTTGTTTTATTTTATTATGGAGAGTGTGAGCTACAAATAATTCCTTCCCAAAAATCTTGCCTAACTATTGATCCTTGGTCTAAAATGCAAGAAGGTTTCATATCCTGAAGGTCCTGTGGGACAGATATATCAGAAAACACATATGTCTGACTAACTGTAATTTAAGTCTTAGAGACAGTTAAAATGAAGTTTTTTTCATAACAGTCAAGTTGCTGGCTCTAAAAGGAACATTTTACTCATGAAAAAGTTTAACTGGTGGTTTAGATAGTGTGCTGGTAGATTCTTCTGCATCTGAATACAGGGCCAGATATGTACTCAGGTTAACAGATGTCAGATTCATTTGTACGTGTACATTTGTACAAGGATGTTTCACAAGCATTCCAATGACTCTGCCTAAATTTCCATTTACAATCTTTCTTTTGTGTTGAAGTGGAATTTGAAACATCCAGAGACAAATTTATTCACAACTATTTTCTTCTAGCAATCTAAAACCTAGACAATACATTCTCAGTAACAAGTAGCCCAGTTTCTACTGAAGAATCTGGGCTTGATTAGCTTTCAAAAATATATCTCAATTAGGAAAATTTTATGTTGTGGATGAGTCTCAAAGCTCAGTGGTATAAACTTTTCTTCCACAGGTTCATAAGACACATGACTGAGCCATAAAAAATTAACAGAATAATTGTTGTTTCATAAATTGCTTGAATTCAGCTAGAAAAATAAAACAAACTAGCTGTATGGAAAATGCAGCTTTAAAAATGTGATCTCTAATTATTAGTAAGACCAGCAAATCAAATCAGTTGAAAGTTGTAGCTTGTGCAATTAAAACTGGAAGAATCATGAATTTTCTTCAAATTTGGGATGTGGATGCATATTAAAAGAGTGTCTGGTCTTTGCACTCAATAAAAGAGGAAGACACCAAATATAAGAGAAAAAGTGAATGACTAATGGAAACTTAGGTGAAGCAAAAATAGTATTACTTAGTTCAGCTTAGTAAAGAAATTTGGATTTTGCCATCTGAGAAGAAGAGATTTAGTCAGAAGCTTTATGACTTCTCTAGTTTGAACAGTCTCAAAACAAATTATTAATACGTAAAGGCTTAACAAATACAAAATGAAATATGTAGTCTTGGTTTAGCAATCATAACATGTTCTAACATAAAATACTATGGTTTTCTGGGTTTTTTTAGATAAATGAGACCTGCAATACTTTTCATATTTGGACCAGAGGAGAGCATGTATTTCAATTCTTTATGGAAAAAAAGTAGTGAAGATTGGATTATATTTTAATTAGAAAGCAATGGAAAAACAACCTGAAAAGTAGATGACAAGGGATTTTGAAGGATCAGTTCAGTGGTATTTCACAAGAACAATTTTTAGGACAGATTTATTTAGTATTTTTACCTAAAACAGAAAGGACATGATTTGCCTCAGAGAATTTGTGATGAAATAAAGTTGGAAAATGTTGTCTACAAAAAAATAATTAACATATACAGGAGGAACTAACTATTGGGATGACAGGAATTTTAACATGCAATGCAAGTGGTAAACATGCAGGATTATATGCTTCAGGTTTAATAAGATAAACTTCTGTGGCATCAACCTAGGAATTTATCTAGAAAAACAGATGAAAGGACTTTAGTGCTGCTTGTTGATTAGAGAATCATTTCCAGCTGCTAACTTGATGTAGCTGTGAAATAGAAAAAAAAAATCTTAGTAAAGCAGAACAGAGATTTCCAGTGGAGGCAGGAAGATATTGAACACACTGTAAATTTATGTCAGCTTAGTCTTCTTGCAGAATGCATTTACAGCTCTTGTTACTGATGCTCATGAAAAAAGAACTCAGAATGGAGCAAGCACAGGAAGGCCAAGGAAGAGACTCAGAAGCTTCACAGAAGGCTGAAGAATGTGACTTTTTAAATTCAGCCAAGGATGCTAAGAAGTTACCTGATCATGCAATAACAAAGTTAACATCAAAAAGTTAATATCAAAGTTATTAATATCGAAGAAGTAGTTTTAGGTGTAAGTGTAGCTAATAGAAAACTAAATGTAGTGGCTAACTGTTATCTATTACATGTTATACAGGGCTGAGAAATGCTAGGTAATGTATACCTTGACAGATTATTGAGGGGAAAAATAACCCAAAAGCCAACATGCAATTCAACTGCCATAAAGTGGATTTGGAGAAAAGTATTTACTTCTAGTTAGATCTATTTACTGCTTAGCTATTACCTATTTACACCTAGTTCAAAAGATCATATTGAAACAGTAGCTAAGGCTGAAACTCTTGATCTGGATTCCTGGGCTGTGTAAATACTAATGTCCAAATATACAGACATCTCTTTATAGAATAGATTGTAACACATGTTATAAAGAAAGAAAAATTTGTCTTGTCACATTCAGATTCTGATCACTGAACAGTTATGTGACATTTTTAATCATTTTTCCATAATTTTGCCAAAAATTTGCTGTGTTATTCTAGCCATGTTACCACAGTGAAAGAAACAAGAGTGAAGTTTCTGGTGTCCAGTTTAGTTTGGGCTTTTGTAATTCAAGGTCCCTAAATATTAATTATTGAAAATGGCAGACCTTGCAGAAGAATACAACAGCTCTTATGTGGTGACTATCACATCACACAGAAGTGCAAACTGGTCATGAAAAATTTAATCTGGAGTGAGATGAAAGTTCTTAATGATAAGTCAGATGTTCAGGAACAGCTTGTTGGGACTGGGAGGAGGCACAAAACTTGCCACTTATGAGACAGAACTCAGTATGGTAATGAAAGGGACAGTGAGATGAAGTGACTAGAATAGCAGGGCACAATTTTACCCACATTTTTTCCCAGGTCTTTTTGTTTTCTTTTTCTTCTTTTTTAAGGAATGAAAGGATGAATTGCTTACTGGTAAATCTAGTTTTTCATGCAGGGTCTTCTCCTACTTCCCTTTCACACGCTGTTACATTAATCCTTATCATCCCTCATTAGACTGAGGCTAATTTTACTGCTTTATTTCTTCATCAATTAATATATCAATAGTCCCTTCAGTTACCTCTCTGTCCTTTCTGAAGTCTTCATCTACACTTCCCATTTGGAAAAAAATCACATTTCAAGCAGAAAAGCAAAGCTGTATGAACCAGATTTGCACAAATCTCCTGAATTCCATTTCAACATTGGAAAGAAGTTCAGGATACACACCCAACTCTTTTCTCCCTAACAGCAGTAATAGAAATACAGATCCAATTGTTATGCATTCTCAAATAAGCAACTCTGTTATTGCAAATCTTTATTTCTATCTGTAACATACTTCTGGCTTAGGAAGAAAATTCAAACTCCTGGACATCTTTCATAGTTGTGTAATATGATTTTATAATACTCATTTTTGTTAAAAAGATATCATTGTGCTAAAGATAATTTTAAAAATTCAGTTAAATAATTAAATAACATATTTCCTACAGGTGGATGGACACCCCCAGCTAATCCCAAACTGAGCTCTGAATGTTTGGCTGGAGATTTTCATGTGGTGGACAGGAGGAAGCACATAAATCTCATTCAACTCTTTTCATCAGAAGACTTTGAAGATTCTTAAAGGTAAGAAAATATGCTGTTTAGAACAGACCTTTTACAATATTTTGGTCTGGCTACACATTCTGGCTTTCTTCTAAGATAATAAAATCAGTTAATCTGTTCTGATTAAGCACTGAATAAGGTAGTTTGGTACTTTCCCACTTAGAGAGAAAAATTGAAATTTAAGACTGGGCATTCTATGACATTACTGATAAACCTTAAAATATATAGCTGTCAGCATGTGTGACATGCATAATTTGTTCTTGAAAGGGGAAAACAATACATGTATCTTAATCAAATAACAGCGAAGAATACTTATTCTTGAAATAATTTTTAATCTACTAGTGAAGCAGCAGAGGAATTTCTGTTCCATGAAATATTGTTTGGGCTTTATATTTGTTTGTTTGCTTGTTTTCCAGAAAAAAAAAATTAAAAGAAAGAAGACTAAATTTTTCAACCAAACTAATTTCCTACTAGGGAAGTCAATAAAGCTGAAACTAATATTACAGATAGCTAGAGGAAAGAGAAAGCCCTAAATATAGATGAAACATGGTTCATAGATAATACAAATAATCCAGGTTGTGGTAAAAGGTGTTCTGATTTTTTAAATTAGATTTTTAAACTTCCATATCTAAGCTTTTATGTGGTCTACTTTTACATTTGTTTGCAGAGCTCTCTATCTTTTCTGGTTTTCTTCCTGGATTTTTCCCCTTGGCTGCACTACTTTTTAAGTCCCTTTAAATCCAATTTAAAACTAATACAAAAAAACATGTAAGACTGAAGCAAGTTCAGTATAGTTTGAGGCTGGAAATAACTCATTCCTGTTTTATGTTCTCTGTTGTATTTACCATTAGTTACTTGAAATGAGCAATGTTTTTTCCAACACCACAACTTATTAAAGCTTTTCTATAATCATATTTCTCACTGTGAGAAAGGGTTAATTCACATAGGCTATTAAGTCCAGATCAGAAGATTTATCACAGAATCTACCTTGCCCTGTGTTCACATCATTTAAATCCTAAAACCAGACATGAATTTTCCTAGACTGAAACTAAACCAAACCAAACTAAACCAAAATAAGGAAATGTAAAAAGAGAGTGAAGCGGTCTACTAAGTACTAAATAACAAAATAATTTCTTAGTTTATGAAGGAAATGATTCAGCTGGATGAAGAGAGGAGGGGACAGAAAAAAAAAAGGCTTGAACTAAATATTATACTCGGAATTTTTTTTTTTTAATTTTAAAACACAAGAGTATTTATTGACACATTCAGGTAAAAGATTTTAGGAAACTCTTACATAAGATGATCTGTGCAACTTAGTGACAAAACTTGTTAGTGTGGTAGAAAATGCAAGAGTCAGAAAAGTATTGGTAAATATATAAATCATTGAACTTGGTAACTAAGGAGATTTTTTAATAACTCATTTGATGTTGTCAATGCAAAATTTATTTCTTTATAAATCTCATTGGAAATTTCATAAGAGATAGGAAGAAGCTTTCCTCTAATGACCATGTAATACCTCAATTTCTTCTTGTAAGTAGAAAAAGGCAAAAGCAACAGGTACAACCCTCTCTGTTGCTCTGGCCTTGAAACTGGGATTCCCAATATTACTACCTGTAGCACAATAAGTTTTGTCTCTATCTTAATGTTTCAAATTGCCCCACATTCAAAACCTATTAGTCATATTTCACAAAATATTCTCTGGATCAAATTCAAATGGAAACTAGAAAGAAAATAATACTTTTTGCTTGCACAGAAAATTTCTCACTGTTCAAAGAACAAAAATGGACAAGGAGATTTTCTGATCAGAATATATAATTTGTTACAGAAATCCTGTTGAAACTTTTGATTTCTTACATGATACAGGAGCTTAACAGCCCAATTCTCTCTCTGTTCCCATGAAACAAGGTCAATATATTTGTATTGCACACCTTTTTCTCCTTTCCCTGTTTTCCTCCTTCATTTTTCTTTTCCTTATTTCAGGAGACACAAGAAACTAACATTCGAGGACTCATATATCAAACTGATGCTGCAATTTCTGCAGCATGTTTGCACAGCATTTATGATCTTTTCAGAGTTTAATCCAAAGTGTTACGTTCTCAGGGAAGGGTGCTTTGAACCATGAAAGAAAGGTCTAGGTACTTGGAATGGCCAGGTGATTTGACTTCTTGAAATGGACAGTCACATCAATTGAAAAGTAAGTGTGATCTGTAGCCACTCTTGAAAAAAAAAAAGTGCATAGTTTTAACTTCAATAAGTTTAAGCAACTGAGCTTCAATAAGTTTAAGCAATTGAAAGAAGTTACATGAGTGTCCTGTGATTTTCTGCACCAGAAAAATCAGTGCAGTCCTCATGTTCCTATTAATGATAACATTTCTGGTGATTTCAGGGTATTTGATAGAACCAATACTCACTGAAATAACATAAATGAATCTGTGCATTTGTTGGTGTCTTTTTTTTCAGGGATCTATTATTATCTCTGTTGTTGGGCACCTGATATAATTAGGTACTAATGCACAGTAACTATAAAATCTAGGCTCACATCAGTGCTATGGCATACAAACCATAGTGAAATCCAAATTAGATCAAATGACACAATTTTAAAAAATCAAACTGAAGCAAAATAAACCCCAAAGCTCCAACAAGTTCCCAAAGAATTGATAATTTCTGTGGAAAGAAAATTGAATGGAGTAAGAGAGGATGTATAAGACAAAAACAAACCAACAATTCTTATTGGCTTTGAATTCAGTTCCTTTGTCCCTTTGAAATTCCCAGCTATAATAAATGAAAAATACACTGTCCTTTTGAAATCCAGAATATCCAGACATTTCTAGTGCTGTGACATTACATTTGTGTGAAGGATACTCTTGAGAACAGCTGAACCTCTGCTGAAGTATTTCCATTGTGTTACCTGCATTCATTTATGCTCTTGTGAACTATCTGAAATCTGTTTTACAGATACAGAATATATCTTTTAAAGAGTGTTTACAGAGACCAGAGATAAAAACCCCACAAAATCTCAATGCCATTCTGTATCTAAAGGGAGAATAACACAGTTATTCAAAGTTATTTATTATATTATGTTGGTCTCAGCTTATATAGAAAGATTTATTGAATAAAGGGCAACAAAAAAAAAAGATATTTCTTTTGTGGAAAAAATTATCCTAAAAATATGATAATTCAAAAACCAGGACTTTACTAGACAGCTTCCTTTCTTTCACCTGGTCTTTCAAGTCATAGAAAAATTGGATTAAATACAAATCAATATAAATGAAATAAAATGAAATAAATAATTAATATAATGAAATATTAAAAAGAGAAAAATTAATATTAATGTACTTCAATTTTCTCCTTGCAGTATAGATGGAGCTTTTAATCTATAGAAATATTTATATTTTAATGGAGTAATTAGCTGAGTTACTTCAGCTAATGTTCCACTAATGGCAACACTTTCCAAAGCAATGTTGAGAAAAGACAAATATATGATGAATAAAGTGCACAAGCAAGCAACAGAATTCTTCATTTCAGAAGTGTAGCTGATCAACCCAACAAATGAAAAGTTAAAAAGAAGCCAGGCAAAGCAGCTTTCATTCATCATGCATGAAAGAATATCTTAATTAGTTTAGTGTGGGGTTTTGTTTGCTGGTTGTACAAAACTGTGTGTATTTCCTGAGAACATTTGTTTTACTACTGAAGAGCCTTACTTCCCAAATTACAGACTCCAGAATCAGTGTTTTGGAAATTGTTCTCATTGTTAGATGGAGCAGAGTCTGCAAATTCATCAAAACTAAAGTGCTTGCAGGAGACAGTTCAGCTCTGACGAAGTTGTGACAGAAAGGAGGCAGGTTTCCAACAGAAATCCACAATGCCAGCTCACCCAAATGCCTTTTTTGAAGGCTCTTGGTGGACTTCCAGGCTACCAACTCTTCAGCATCCACACGGCATGCTGTTGAGCTGTGAGCCCGGGCTGCCAGGTGGCTCTGTCTAGCCAAAGCTTCAAGGCTCTTGGCTCCCTCTCAGCTTGCCTGGTGGAGAGTTGAGAACCTCCCCCAGACTTGCATTTCCAACTCCAAGCACCCAGCTGTCAGCAGACAGAGCTACGATGGCCTATGATCAAGGTCTACCTTTCCAGATGTAGGCTCAGATACTTTATAACTTCCAGGATCCTTAGCATCCCAGCCAGAGAAGATTTCTGTGTTGGGTTTGCATGGCCAGGTTTTGATAGTGGGGGTGTTACAGGGGTGGCTTCTGTGAGGAGGCACCAGAAGCTTCCCACATGTTCAGCAGACCCAGTCCCCGGCAGCTCCAAAAATGGCCATGCCTCTGGTCATGGCTGGGTCAATTAGAAATGGTGACAAAACCTCTGTGATAACATATTTAAGAAGGAAATAAAAGTTATCGTGCAGATGTAATTGTGGCCGGAGAAGAGTGGAGTGAGAACATGTGAGAGGAAGAAGTCTGCAGATACCAAGGAGGGGGAGGACCTGAGATTCCTCTGCAGGCCATGGAGGGCCACAGGGCTGCCAAGATCCACCTGCAGCCCACGGAGCAGACTCACCCCGAGCAGGTGGGTGCCCAAAAGAGGGCTGTGAAGCCATGGGAAACTCGTGGTGGGTCAAGGGCCTGGAAAGGAGCTGCAGACCTGTAGAGAGAGGAGCCCCTTCTGGAGAAGGTGGATGTTTTAGACATCACAAAACACCAAAGACACAAAACTGCTTATTGTCACAGCTGTATATCTCAGTACTCCCAGATATATCTTTCTTGATATTTTCCATTGTCTGAACAATAACTTATGGCTTTGACATAACTCTAAGTGACACTGAAATATCAAGCTTGTATTTAGGTTTTAAAGAAACCAGCTTCTCTAATCAACAGCATATTCTTGCTCTGTAAATTGGTTTTGCAGTACCAGTCTTTGCCTTAATCTAAAAGACAAAGAAAAAAGAAATCAACTTGTGTCCTGTAGTTTCATTAGAATCTTGACTTTTCTTTTTTTGAACTTAAATTAATACTCCCATTCTTTGGTATCTTCAGAGAAGTATCAATTATATGGTGATGACACAAAAGCTCCTCTAACTCAAATTTGTTTCATGGCTTTTTTCAATTAAAGAACCTACACTCTGTGAAAGTTACATCTGTCTATTTAAGTAAAAAATAATTTGTCCCTCAAAGCTATACAACAGAAGAAGGGAAAAAAGCCCCTTTGATCATTTCCAAATGAATCATTGAAAAAAAGTCAAAGGAAAGAACAGGCTGGTTTTCTCAAGTTATGTAGGCATGCAGATTTTTCATCTTGTACCTCATTCTACCGCAATATCATCTAGTTTCTCAGAGAGTACTTCCAATCTGCTCTCATTCTGTTCTTCAGCCTACTACACTTTTAAGAAAAATCTTTATTAGGACCTTCTAGTAATCTTTTTTCCTATTTGACTCCTTTACTTCCTTTTATAATGTGATCTCAAATTAGGAATGAAACTGGAATCCAGAATATACCTTTCAAAATGATATATTGACCCAGCAGATTCAGATCTGTTAGAAAACGTTCTCTTATTTTCTTTTCTTGATTTTGCATGGCTTTTTTTGTGGTAGTGGGTTTTCTAGTGTTTTATATTATAGTTGAATGTTTTATATTACTGTTGGTATCTCCCTAAAACCTCCCTTATTCTGTAATCCCTGATGGTTTGCCCCGAACCCCTCCTTTCC